>BHDV01065337.1:482544-504413 GCA_005406045.1 Adoxophyes honmai | reverse complement strand
CGTTATTTTAGACTACTCTATAACATATATCAAAATGAATCAAATCGGAGGTGGACAGTTGGGTACCCTTCCTTGTGAGTAAAACGTCAAGTGTAGCAAGTGAAGCAACTCGATCATTTTTAGCTGTGCGGTGCCGTCAGGCCGCCGTCGAGTTAGCGTCAGGGCTTGGGCTGCCCCGCCACTCGACGTTTGGACATTTATTAAGTAGGAAATACGAAAGAGCGACTAACCGCCCTGCAAAGTTCAACTTGTACAACTACGGCGTTTAGCAAGTGATGTTTGCCCTCGTAAATAGCCCGTTGAGTAAATAAGTTTACTTCACAACTGCCTCTAGACTTTTAAACTTAAACTTTGCATAGAGAGCTGTTCAGTTTTTAAACTTATTAAATCACCATCACTTAGGTAATCGTACCCTACTACGCTTTCAGATTTTTCATATTTAAAATAGGTAAATATGTAGATAGCTATAGATTTGTATTGAAGTTGGCATTTGATACTGTTAATCTTAGTGGTTGCCGATGCCGATGTAACAATACAATCAAAACAACAATGCTCGCAGATTTGCTTCCCCAACAATAGAATATCTTTTAGTATTCACCTGTCGCCCGAAAATACGTAATTCCATTCGGCTTTCATAGCCAGAGCGCATTCGGAGTGCCATCCAGTGGCCAGACTTTTGCAGATATCGCACAAAGCCCCACTCACTTTTTGTTCACCTAACATAAAATCTAAATCAATGGTTAGCTCGACTCACTTTTGTTATTGCTGCTAGGGGATTCTGAACATTTGCGGGCGCACCGCTTTTTAGAGGTTTGATCACGACTCAACTGGCCTATGTTGGCTCACAAAAAAGCTACCGGAGCACCTGAAATCCATTAGAGCTTTTGTCTACACAAAACGTTTTACCAAATTCCCGCCTTTAGTCGTCGGTTGCAACTAGTTAGTAGAAGCGCAGCGTAATCTGAACGCCCTAATCACTCCTTAAATATAACGATAAGCTAGTCCTTTGTAAATGCCACTGGTCTTATGCACGGCGAGCACAATAGTGCCGGGACAAAAGCGATAAGTTCCAACTTAAGAGACGTTGTCGTCGGCGTATTTCTCCCGACCAGTCTTAAAGACAGGTAACGTGACGTCATCTGCCGCACGCTTTACTCAGCAGCTCCTACAAAATAAACTCGGAGCAGCTGCTTATTGTATCGCTGACAGCAAAGCCTTGGTACGCCATTGTTGGGCTCCTCCGAAGAAATATAATAGCGACTTACTTGATCCTAAGAAGCCACAATGCGTCGTCATTATTTCGCGCTTATGGAGCTACTGCCCTTCTTTTCATTTCGTGTCCACGTTCAGAGTGGTGACTTAAGTCAAAACAAATTATAGGTCAAGGCTGATAAGTTATTATCTACCCAATTCTATTTTTCTTTGGGTTGGATGTTGTTTTTCGACCAAAGTTGTTTACCGTCCATACAATTATTAAATTAGCTACAAAATTTTGAAGTAAGCGTACCAAATAAACCATTAGTGTTTCAAAACTAAAATACTTAGGTACTTAGGTAGGTACTCAAGGAAGCCCTTTTTTAATGCCCAGTAAAATTATATAGATTTGGATACTACTGTAAATTTGTTCAGAATTTTAAACTATTGTCATAGGTAAGAACGAGTGAACATAGCATGGTCAAATTTACTCTTGCAATTCTTGTTTTTGTTGTGGTCTTGACTGTACTGGTGCCTGGTTGAAGTGGGACTCTGATATTTTGTTAGCTTCAATCTGATATAGAACATGATTCGTCGGTATTTCGGAGGATCCCATCGATGTTCACAATATCTGGGCCTCGGAAAGTTAATGAAGTGTACCGCGAACACTTTACCCGCGTCAAACTGTCAGAAACACATCATATTTCACGCATTTTGTGTTTTTTAAGCGTCCGCCATGTCGATTTGGTTTAGAATTATGAAATTGGAGCGCGTGGATTCGGATAGTTTTTGTTGGTGCGATTGGTTCGAGGTGGTGGGCTGTCGTTTCGCATGAAGAGTGAAGAGGGTGTAAAAATAAGGAGTGTAAACATGATGCTACACTAATTTGTGTGTTAGCTGGAAACGCCGTGTGTTGTGATCCGGTGTCGCGGCGCGTTACCGTCGCGGTCACCGGCTCCGGTTTCGCAGAAGCGTCACGCTTGACGCTCTCCGGCGGTTGCGATTTTTTTGTTTTTTTGCGTGGGTCTTTGGATTGTGGATGTGGATGGGTGGGAACTAATTGGCGATTTGAAATATTTGGCACAATCCATAGTTGGCCTGCTTCTTTTACAAATACCGAAAATGTTATTATTATGTAATTTTTTTATATTTTTATTTTAAAACAAGTGGTTTTTTTTTAATTTTAAGTTGTGTTAATGTTTTACCGTTTAATTATAATTATTTTTCCAAGGTAAACTTAAATTTTACTATGGACTTTTTCATTTTAAGTTTTAAATGCCGTTTAAATTCATGGTCCAATTTTGTTAAAAATCGTTTCTAAGTTTTAAACGAGTAATGATTCAGTTTAGTTGCGTTTAACAGTTACGGTGTCACAAATAGGACACACATAGACATAGTTTAAATTATAACAGGCATTTTTTCGACAGGGGTTAAAAAAGCTAGAGATAATCGCATGAAAAAACAACAAGGCCCAGCTGAAGCAGCTGTTCTAAGACGGGTAAACAGTTGGGTCAGGATGCAACCATTAGAAAAAAATATAGACTTATAATTTTTGAACGAGACTTAGAGATATTTTAAAAATGGAGTATAAAACCAACGGTAAATCTATAATTCGTGATAAAAAGTTTACAGTCAGTAGGTAGTTGTAGGTCAATAATTTTTATTGAGAAATGGACAAAGCATTACTTATTCTACAATATAAGAAGTCTTTATTTCTGCACTTAAGTGACAGTTAGTAAGAACCGTAATGGTTTACGAAAAACCAGCTAGAGTCAAGCAAATATCAAAAATTGGTTTTTTCCATCTTTGTACATACACGGCATAAATGACCGAGATCGAGTATCAAAAACTTTATTTTCTATGAGACAAAGATGGAAAATGAGTTGGTTTCCTTAAAAAATCATATGGAACCCGATCCGCTTAAATTAGCGGCAATGAAATTTATATCGTACTAGTCAAATGGGCCGTTCTCCAGCCGTACGATTTTTCGTGTTCTCAAGTTCAAGTGCCTGTGAAATCCAAATTCTAACAGATAACCTTATAAAAAAAATATCTTACGTAATTCACACTTTATTCTGCTCAAAATAAGTCTAACAATAGTATATTCTTGTTATTAAATGCGCGAAACAAAAATCGAAAGTCAGTGGAGTCTACATTTTCGCCTTTTCCCACCTCCAAAATTTGTTAGTTGATGACATATACTTCGAAACCTAAACGCGGAAACTGTAAGTTTTTGTTGTTCACAGCAAGCCAATTACATGATAAATTAAATCCTATTGCCTAAATAATTATTTTTACATTGGTTTATTTTTAAAGCCATTTTTAAAAAGTGTCCCGAGTTTTGCGTCTTGACCAAATTCGGCCATAAAACGCGTCGTACTGCTCAAACGCATACTCCGAGAGACATCCTCGATACGTTCCTAGAAAGAGTCTGTCACGCCGCGATGGCTAAACAGTGTGAATCTGTGATTTATTGTGTCGTTACCGAATCACGAAGGAAAGAAAACAACACGAATTTTTTGTCACAGTTAAAAGTGATTACCATATTATTTTTTTCTCGCATGTTCTGTTAATATATTTAACTCAGATTATTTTGACATATTAAACAGTGTTATAACTACTTACACAAAAAATATTGAGTTTTTATCAATAACCGTTTCGAAGTAATTAATTAAAAACTAAATTGCTCACGTGATTACCGCGACGGTGATTACCGTAATTTGAGTGATCTCCGCGGTTTTATAGACGTGGTAATAACTATATTGGTCATTTATTGAGTTATCACTGTAAAATATATAAGTTTTAAATAATGCTTCCCTTGATTGAGAATATTACTCTGTGCAACACAAAAAAAAAATACCTAATAAAAAAATATTAATTTCACGTTTCTTTTTTTTATCAATGGTTATCATTAATTAAAATTATTATACTATTACTTAAGATGTTTATAATTCAAGGCTATAAATGTATAGCATAAAAAGTCTAGTGATATCTATCAATAAACATGATTTTATGCCAATATTGTTTGCTTGGGTGATTACCGAATTATATGAAAAAAGAAAATTTAATTATCTCGATAATTAAAAGGTTCAAAGTGATGCCTCTTTTTGCAAAACGTTTGAGATGTGAAGCATTATTCGATTTACTCATAAAAACACACATTAACATAAAATGAAATTATGCCTCGGAGTGTCACGCAAAACTGCCTTGGTCGTGGAATGACCCAAATCTTTACCTGAATACTAGGTACTCTTATTTCACACTACTCTACCTTTGAGACCAAATATGGTACAGCAATATCACATTTTATTTCAACAAAATCTGATCAGTTTCTTGTGCTCTGCCTACCCCATTAGGGAATACAGGCGTGATATATGTATGTATGTATGATTAGTCTTAAATCTTCGTAGAGAAACATACTTAACATGAAAACTGGGATGCGATACGAGCCCGGAACAAAGAGTGAGCCGGAGTATGCAAAAAAACATGAGTCCAAAAATTTGCAGCGCAAATAATGCGGGACCTCGCATGCAGCTACCTGCTACTTTGTGACATCTTGATGTAGGGTTACCTAACGACAGATTTAACCGCGGTTGTCCTAAATTGCATTGTGTATTTTCGATGGTTTTATTTACAGTTAAAGTTAACAGCTGCGAGTTCACTTAACTTCTGGTAGCTTAATGAATGTCACAATTAGGCCAAGCAAATAATTAGTTTGATTGAGAAATAGAACCAAAGAGTTTTAAGTTTCCAGCAAAATTCTTTACGCCTAGTTAATACCGCAAGTACCTTATTCAATAATTTTAATGCTTGCATCTTCAGAGTTTAATTTATATTTTATCTAAGTGTAAAAATGACAGATAGAGAGTGGATACTGGACATGCATTACAGTTACTTCTCGTTAAAGTAATGATGGTCTTTATCATTAGCCACTTAATTTTGAACACAACGTATTTTGCATAGATGACATCCCTAAAAGCTTCATCTGCCACTTGAACGATCGAAAGGTACGACGACGGCGCGCCGGTATCAGTAAGGAATGTACTGTAGTGGGTGACTTTAACAGTTTCCGTCCCTTTCCAACTCGGCCGGTCTCTCGAAAGCTAAATACTTGCGCCGTCTCCGTCGCACACTCTAACATTTCCAATACTTACCTGAGTGAAATAATATACATCTGTTGCGGTATCCGCATCTCCCTCCCTCTAGGGGCCCGAAGCGGATTGTTTATATTCGCGTCTCGCTCTCGAGACTCGTGCACAGGGGGTAGACGGTGTCGGGCTTGTTTGTGTTGGTGTTCGTTTATTTAGTGAACTTGGAAGCTTGCTTTCGTGTTTGTGCATAGGGTATTGCGTGCGGCTGTGTGCGAGAGTTGTAGAGGCGCGACATAGCTTTGCCGTCTCCGTGACTTAAAAGTTTTGTATGGAATGGCACCAGCCAGTTAGTTCTGCGCCGGCCGGCACGCGCGATGGACGTGCGTGATACCTCCGCGTTAAACTTCTTCGTATCTCTCCGAGTACAAAAAACTTGTTTTATGAAACAATGTTTCGTTTAAAGTTTTAAAACCATATTTTTGTACGAGTTTAATGAACTTGTTAATAAAGTGTTTCGTTCCATTGTGAGTTCTTTGATTTCTTGTGAAACTGCAACGTGTTTGGTTCAACGGATTTACAGATGAGGTTGGTCGACGCACCTCACTTGTGCTCTGGGCAGTGTTACAATATTATTGTGTATGATTTGGCTTTACGTCCGACACACTTCGACAAACTAAACTAAGTTGAGAATTTGAAAAAAACGGCAAGTAACGGATGTGAACGTGTCCGCAAATGGAACTAGGATTTGAAAAGTAAACGCAAATATTGTGGCCTAACATATTTGTAATGTGAAAGGAACAAAAGCAAAACTTGTGAATACTGTATTCGATGAAAGGTATTCGAGTATTAGTCATCAGAATTCCGTAGAGGACGATAATTATCAACAAACATAACACACAAAATAATAAACAATGAACCAAATCGTATGATTATTGCAGTAATCAAAACTATTAAAGAAAGTCATACAGATAAACATGAGGAAGTTCTAACACTTTATCTATTCAAACTAGAACTTACGTAGCACTTGTACTTAGTTTTTAAAGTTGTTTAAACGTTAAATTAATCTCAGCTATTAGGCAATGAAGACTAAATAGACATCATTATTCTCGGCACAGATTCTGTATAACCTCATCCATCTGCAGCTCTCTCGGGTTCAATAACCTGAAAGTATAAATAGCCGTAGAATACAGACGCCACTAACACACAGAAATCGGCCGTAAACATAAGGATCCCTTTGAAAACCATCCGTTTCCTTCCTTGCAAATGATCTATTGAGGCAAAATGGAGACCCTGATACCTTAATCACTAATTACTAGCTAGCCAAACCCGCCAGAAATGTATGTGCTATATGTACGAGTAAAAGCCAGGTTAAGAAAACTTTGAGTAAATATTCAGTGTATTCGTGTACTACAAAAACTACTTACAAAACTCCTCATATAACCACACATGTTTTCTTTTGTTTTAACCAAACGTTACATTCATTATAGCATCTATAATTTCTTTCTGGAAAACAATGAAGTGACTTTATATTCATCGCCTCTAAGAATTTGATATGATAAATCATAACTCAAGAATAAACATTCATGCAAACGTGCTGTAAACGTAAAATTGAAGTTTTAAAAACCTGTCAAAGATGAAAAAAACACAAATTTTAGTTATTCAATTTAAAACAAAAAGAAAACGAAAAGTATTTATAAAGAATACACACACGCACGACATACCTACATAACGTCTGTATTCCCAAATGGGGTAGGCAGAGCTCACAAAATGCTACATAGACAATACCACGACTATTACGGATAATAATAATGAAAACGTAAGTATAGAAAATAATGATTTCACACTAAGCACAGCCCGAATCGTAGATTTTTGCAGAAACATCGATCCTACTAGATATTCAATACCACCCCTTACAACTCC
Organism: Adoxophyes honmai; assembly: GCA_005406045.1. Taxonomy (NCBI): domain Eukaryota; kingdom Metazoa; phylum Arthropoda; class Insecta; order Lepidoptera; family Tortricidae; genus Adoxophyes; species Adoxophyes honmai. The sequence goes on along the minus strand of BHDV01065337.1, from coordinate 497,208 downwards.
ACGAACAAACAAATGTATTTATCACTCTAACTTACGTTCCCCTAGTGTCCATTACAACAATACCAATTTTACCACCAAAGATACCTCCACCATTGTCATAAGGTTATTGTCCAAAACAATTGATATCTCTATTTGTATCAATAATACAAGAGGCCGATATTTACGTGCACTGGTACGTGGCAAGAATCTATTGAAGCGAATCCTCCCCAAATTCATACGAGGCTTTGTAGGGGAAGCAGGTATCAAATATTTCTTGCTGGTAACTCACAATATGGGTGATTTGGACAATTTGAACCAATATTCAGATTAGTAATAACCTAATAACGTACACGTTCTTTTAAGTCTCGACATAATCCATTTTTAGATGTTGTCAACTACCAATTGTTTACCTACATTATCAATTTGGTTAGATATTTCATGTACACACTCCTCGTAATAAGTATTTACTAATTATTATCATTTGACTGTTTATCGCTATTAATTACTATTTGCCCACTTACACTTACCTATACTTAACAAAATTATTTAGATCTGTATACTTAAAAAATCGAAACAAAATTATTTCGTAAAGAATCGCATCAAAAGCATAACTTAACAATCAAACAGCTAGAGACAAATTTTAAAATTAAAATAAACATTTACCTATTTAAAATTACAATCAAAGCGTCAAAAATCACTTTAGTTATCGAACGGGCTTTTTAGGTGTCGAACAGACAATGTAATAATTTTAAATATTACGATTTAATAGTTTTAAAAACGTAAATCTATTTAACTATACATAATGTTGATTTTTATCCACTTGATGAAGTTGACTTTTAAAGTTTCTACTCAAATCATATTCAAAATCAGGAATACAATCATCATATTATCAGCTAATTTCGCTAAACAATATCACGCCGAAGGAAACAAGGATTAAATAATAATTATGCAAGTAGGTGCTTAGTTCCTATATGTTTATGCGAGTCCTCTGCGAACAATTTCGAGGTTGCGGCTGCGAGCAGCGATTGTGCCTCAGTAGCATTTAATTGATTTTGTACTCCAGAAACTAATTAGACTTGAGGTTTATGTAACCGAATAGTATTAATAACTAACTTGTCGTGTGTTAGTCAGAACACAATCTCAGCAATATACCTGTGATATTGATTAAGGTAATAATTAATATCTCAGGCCGTGTTTGCATGACAGACAAAATCTTTGATTACAAACCGTCGCTACCCAAATAGAAATTCAATAATGCTTCGAATAGACTAGCAAATGTTTCTCTTTGTCAATTAATCAATTTGTTAGATTAAAACAATCAAAATCAAATACAAAATTCAACTCATGTTCAGCAACTGGTAATAATATATTCCTATTAGCAGACAGATACGTTTCTGATAACATACTGGAATTATTAATCCAGTAAAGAGTTTCAAACACACCAACTAATACGCAACACGGTTCATACAATATTCAAGCCATCACTGCACAACACGTAGATCCCGATTTAATCTTGCTTTAAAGTAATTTTAGTCTACATTATATATTTAACCATCGGTTCCACTATCAGCTCACTGATATTTATTCAGCGCCCTTGTTAAGAAGCTTACAATTCGCTGCCGTTTCAGTATTGTATTAATTAATAATTCAGAGCCAATTTCCAGGGACCGAACCGTATCTCTTCTGGGCAGCCCATTTGTTCGCCTGAATTACCTACTTCTCATTTACGCAATTATTGATTACATTCCTAGTCCAGAAATAGATAATTTCTTTGTTAATTAACGCGGTGAAAACAAGAAAGCCACTTACTTTATACCTTTGTCAAGAAAAGCTTAAAAGAAAGTTTCGAATGCAGGTGGAATCCCTAAAATGTAATCATGGTACACTAGTCTCTAATAACTCAACTCTCTATAATCTCTCGTTCTACGAAACACGAGATACGTAACCGTACTCTAAATTAGTTTTTCAATTATTTTTATACCTACAACAGAAGTTTAAAAATTATTTCCATGAGGTTTCATTTTCAACACTACGGGCAAGTGTTAATTCGTTCAGTGGAGATGTATTCTGCCGATATATTTATGCAGTTAAATGGTGTGATATGGATACGGGCTGCGGAGGAAACATCGAGTATTGTATTACGGGCTCAGTGGTCTTTATCGAGGCGAAATTTCATTATACTCGAACCCCCATTCCACCTACCATTCAATTGGAACACCTTCGCACAATTGGGAGGGCTGCCTCAATGGGTTGTCGGATGAAATTTCTTAACATTCTTCGCTCATAATGAGCGAAGCCTGTCGTGAAATGGGCAGTAACGGTATAATTGTATTGCGAAACGAGATCGACAGATATTAAAACAGATTAAAATCTGCTTAATGAGTCTCTGCTACATTTATTCTGCTCGAAATTCGAGTACAATTTATAATTAGAAGCGTTGATAGCTAAAGTTTCTGATATAGATTTCGCTCTATTTCAAAAAACAAAGTTGTAATTAATTAAATGTGTTTCTTACAAGCTCTATAAGAATATTTGTAATTATAAAATTCAATAAGAATCCAAATTATATCACCGTAAATATTACTTTCTTCAATGTTTCCTAGTACGAAGGCGTTCTTTATGAAACATATTTTCGTAAACCATCAAGCATCAAAAGCAAAACTTATAGTAGGTGTTGCTTCAGAAACATTCACACAGATCTGATGAAAACATTACCTCCGCACTCGTAGTCAAGTAAAAATAAGCGGGTCCGCAGTGAATCACCGGTAATGAAGACATCATTATGGAACCGGTTCCGATGACCGAGAGCGGCCGGGAGATGCTCCAACAACCTTTTTTCTTCGAAAACGTGCGGTCCGGTTATGGTGCCGCTGCGTGAATAAGTTGTTGGATAATAGGTACAACCGTTTAGAATCATCTGTGCAAAGCTTAATAAAATACCATGATAAAAAGATGACATTAGGTATTTGCAAAATCTGTGACGATGAAAAAGAAAAAGTTCAAATATAAAGCAAGTCCTTAAGGAGCCATTCTCAACGAAATGATCAATTTAAAACCTCTAGTCAGAATGAATGATAAATGATTTTTAAATGTACTTTTTTTCATTTCGCCATCCAAATCATAAACTGCCGTCTCCTTGATCCCAAAGGATAGAAACAAAATGCGAAACGAGTTTAATGTTGATACTCTCCGAGTACGATTTTAGGGTGGGGGAGATTGGGAATGTTTACTCAAAAAGATCTACTGTCAATTGAACCAAAATTCATTCACGTGCTAAACCGATATCATTAATCATTTCAACTAAAATTTAGAACCCTCTCCGCATGAGATACACTCACACTTTTTGTGACTGCACACTCATAAAAGTTATGCATGGGTGAAAAATTAAATTATAGTTATTCGCTTCGTAAAAACTATGATTTGGCAGTTTTTTTATCGTTTCTTTTTATTCTAATCTCATTATTATAAAACAAGATTGTTTCCCAAACTGACCACCTGTGTCAAAGTATCATAGAGTTGAATTATATCCAATATCCTTGATACTTAAATAACTCGATTCTTTTCACATACAATATTAGTCAGAAACTTTCTATTTTCACCACTTTATCGCATTAAATCATCTTGAAGGGTAAACATCTCTATCCCTTTAGGCCTCGTTTATTTAATTCATCGCCGGACTCTTTCACGAGCCGATCCCTGATAGCATTCAGCGGGAGATATCGGTCATGTGACGAGGGATCCTACTTTGAGTTAAATTTACTGGATGATATTTACTTATTCACTGATACCTTCCACTGTAATCTCTGAGATTATAGTCTTATCCAAAGTTCACAATTGAACTACCTACATAATGGTATTAAGAAAATTCCACGTTTACGTAGGTATTAATCAAGAACATGCGTACCAAAATATGTTAGAAACAGAGTTTATTTTAACTGTCAGCTACAAATCTCTGTCGTGGGAAGTGCAGATAAGATCAAAATGCGTATACGTAACTTGGTGGTATTAAAGCGGAAGACTATTTTATTTAAACGACTTCAAAAATGGAAGAGGTATTCGATGCGTTGAATCTATCTTAAGAAATCTGGGTTGAAATAAATTGCGACCAAACTAGTAATTGTTTATATATTTAAGAGCCTGTAAATTCAGACGATGTAAGTGGATTCTAATCTTGCTAATACGCATAAGAACAAAAAAAACGGATGTTTGAAAAAACAAAGAGTGAAACGAATCTTTAAAATACTTAATACTGGTTTTACAATTCTCATTAAAACTCGAAATTTTCTTACATTTTCATCTTTTGATAAACACAAAACAATGGAGGATGTTAATCAGACTTACATCATCTGTATGACCGACATTACGCCCGCTGTTGGCAATCTTCAGGTGTTGCAGTTTGTCCGACCCTACCGTCAGTCACAACGACGTGTCTTGTCGTTTCATTATCTCCATCATAACAGTACCTTTTATTTGTTTGTCGGCGGCCCGAACCCCGTTACCTTTCGTAACGGTTACTAAACCTAATTTTATTTCGACTTTATTTCGAATGTGGCCATTAAATCCGACAAAATGTGTCCTATAATAGGTTAAAATAAAGGGCCGTTGCGTAATGCCGCCTACCCCTGTTGCATATCGCCATGCGGTTTCCATTACAGAGGTGTGCTTAGCCGACGGTGGGCCGTAATGGCCTATACACCCATTAAACAACCCCAGCCATACACTTTTTTAATGTAAAATCAACAAGCAAAATTGTCATTCTTATTGTGAAAATGGGCATGCGTATGTCGCTGTTTTTTACATTCCTTTATTGGATTTATTATTTCACGATGGCAGCAAATGGTGTGTGGCTTGAGTAATTATTCCCATAGTATGTTTTTTAAACCATAATTCAACAATAAAACCAACGAATTTCTGTACTACATACTGTTTTTTTTAAAGAGAATTGAAATAAAGTACGTGAACTAAAAAACGACAATTGCGAAAATATACCATTTTAGCCCAAACGATTAGTTCAATTAAATTTCATAGTATAATAAGTACATTACACATGCAAATGTAAACTAAAAGTACTTAGTAACATAATTTTAGTTTTCACTTAAAATACTAAGCGGTATAATTAAGTCTTCTTATAATAACTTAATTGTATCTAGACTTAGGTCTACGCCGCGCGCCTGTTAATTATTTAGGCCTACCGCGAGCGGCAACCCGCTTCTAGCTAAACAATAAACAGAATTTATGTAAATCATCACAATTAGCTAAGAAATACAACCGTTGTTAGTGTGAAATTATAAATGTGAAGGACCCGTGAAGTACTTGTTTTAATAGTTAAAAATATGCTGGATTTAATTTCCGTTGACGTTGTTAATAATAACACTAGAATATGACTACATACTTGTAAATTATGATAGATAAATTACAATACTAATGAACAACTTATAAAATAAATGTAAAATGGGTATTAGGTTTCAAGAGTACACGTTGTTTAAACAGCAAGTAGGGCAAAATAAAATAAATAAAAAAATGTCACACTGTGCCGTTAAAATAGCCCTATGGTCATGACCATCGTAGCATTATGAAAGAAAAAAATATTTTGTAATCCAAATAAGAATAATATAAAGCGAAGTGTGCCAGACTTTGATATCAGCGATTGATACAAATGTACCTTCCACAATAATTATTGTAATTATGCTCCAGCACGCACCAGAAATCTTATCAACCGTTTGTTTCCAATGTAGAAGTAACTATTAAAAATACTCGAGCTGTTTGCTTTATAATTATTCTCTTTCATTTTACGCCGAAATAATACTTCGAAACGCCACACTTTTGTTTATGGAATAAATTACAGTTTACAATTTTGAAACGTATCTAGCTCGACAGTTACTTCCGCGTGGTTAACAATAATTTGACGGCCGGATAGCCCAGCGGTTAGAGAACCTGACTGTGAAGCTTAAGGTCCCGGGTTCGATCCCCGGTCGGGGCAGATGTTTGTATGATGAATACGAATGTTTGCTTTCGAGTCTTGGATGTTTATCTGTATATATATATAAGTAAGTTTATCCGTTGTCTAGTGCCCATAACACAGGCATTAAATTGCCTACTTTGGGACTAGGTGATTGGTGTAAAAATTGTCCAGTGATATTTATTTAAAAAAAAAAAAATTGTTAGATTCTAAAGCGGGTTGTTTTTATTTCACAGAAAAGTTAAAGTTACTGAGGCTTCGGACAGTTAGGACATACGTTGACTGTTAGTGGCAGTGAAGTGATTTATATTGTAACTATGTATCCAAGTGTCCGGACTATGGGGGGCCTGGCTCTGCTGGTGCACTGGCTTATGTTCCTGCTACTCGGCATCGGCTGGCAAGTCCAGTCGCAAGCGGTGCAACAGTCGTCAGAGGTGGAGAGCTCATACAATTTCTACTTCGAGCAATCATGTTGTACTCCGACCAATCCAAAAAGCAAATATCACGTCAGGCACAGAAAAGGTGAGTTCTTAAAATTGTCGACGTTCAAATGTTTCGTTCTCGAAGCTAGAAACTTTTTTTCACGATTTACAAATCATGACATCTGTCACAATTTTCCTTAGGATCATCATGTATTCCGCTAAGGTGCATTTTGTAATGTCGTGTTCCCGTCAAGGTACACACACGCCCGTGTAATCTAAACGCTACTATCACTAACACATTCATAAGTGAGACGCTTTCAAGGGTCCACGGGACCGTGCGGGAAGGAAATATTAATATCAACGTGTAGGAACGAGACAGAATAATTCTTTTGTTTCATTGCCCTCCCGACAATGATGCCGAGAGTGAGGATTTTAATACAGTTGTAGAACGAGTAGTTAATATTTCGCCTAACGCACTCGACAAGTTTAAAAGGTATTGTATGTATGTCTAAGTGCCTATGTGCGTTTGAGATATTTAATATAATTAGATGTGACTAATTACCGAACTAACTGTAAAAATTTTAATTGAAAATTGAACAGAAGGTTCTGTTTAGGTTCCTACGTGATTTTATAAATTTTGGTTCTTTAGTGTAAAAGTAGTTTTTTAGAAAAAAAATTGTTCTTATTTACTGTGAGTGGTACGTGTTATTGTGTATTTGTATTCGCCAAATACAAGCTTTGATATTCCTAATAAAGTAACTATTAAATTTGTACTCTTTTTATAAAGCTCATGTTAACCATGTATTTTAATCAGCCCCTTATCGTGTCCAACATTTATTACAATAACAAGGTTAACAAAATTGTAATGCTTATTACAAATTCCCATATATTTACCAACCGACTGTACCACAGTTCCATCTATACATCTATAGGTACCAAACAAGAACTTTCAACAAACATGACCATCAATTAAGCTAACAACGGTGTTCACTAGATTATTGGCAAATTATATCGGGACATAATAATTTAGCATAGTTGTGGCAATTTGTTATTGTTATTACAGTTCAGGCTTTGGAGGCCTAGTAAGCCGAGACGTGGTCATCCTATGCCGCAATATTAATGTGCAATTTACCATCCATTAAACATTGCGGGCTTAACAGTTTGCTCAGGACCAAATGTATGCGGGAACTTGTGTCATTAAACCTGACCACACTTAATGGATATCCGCAACGCACAACACTTGTTTAATTGATTATCATCCACATGGTTAATCGTTTTGATGATTTGGCAACTAATCCTATTACCCAGTGGAATGATTTCAACCTTAAATAAAGCCAACAAACTACTGGAATTACTTTTCTGTCTTTAGTCTGTGTCAAACAAAGTTTGTATCATTATTTATTCTGTTCACTATTTTCACAACGTGCTGCAGAGTCCGTATTTCTTCAAAGTAATATTTGAAAATATTTTTTACTTGAAAATAAAGAATTGGAAAGTCCTTGGTGAATCAAACAACAATAATTTAAATCAGAAAGTTCTTAAACTGAACTTTTCAGGGCCACCGCATTTATAACCTCCAGAGGTTCATTTCGTTTGGAGTAAAGCGTGTTCCCCTTCGCATAATGTAAATCCGTTGCCTCCAAACTCAGGGCGCTCGGTTCAGCTCAAACGTCACCGAAAGTGTCAATCACGGATGTTTTCGAATAGCAAAACCGATTATCGGGCGTATTAAGTCGGTTATTGTTATCGACAGCGCCCGTCCATCCGACCGTGAAGTAGATTAGGGACATCATAATATGCCATATTTTTGGCGTCAGCTGCACGCATCGCATGCACGCCCTATAGTTGTGCTACGGTTTTTTGTCGGAGTTCTTATTAAATTCTACTTTGCGTAGCCCTCTTTCTCAGGACACACTCAAGTTTCCAATTCTGGGGAATCGAGACTCATACTCATAATCTGAATTACCTGGTCTATTTCACTTAACTAACTCAAAGTTTTTTTTTTTTACAAAGGATATGTGACTACTCTATAAAAACAAAATAAAGAAGAGCTTAGCACATTCACGCCTTTGAAACAAATATTACTTGTAACTCAGTTAGTCTATGTATAACGCAAAAATAACAACAGCCACACAAATTTGTTACATCTCGTTAGATTAACTAAGACTATTTATTCCTCAACTCAAGAAGATGCCAATCAGATAAATGAGAACATAAACCAACAACGGGCGGCGAAACGCGAACTTCTCGAATAAAACTATCAAGTTAAATTACAAAGTTTTTCGCATTAACCTTTAAATGTATCGTCGGATGGGTGAACCAGCAACAGAACTAGTATGTTGCTAATTACAGAGGGTTAAGCTGCTGGCCGGCGGGTCGAAAGGGCCGAATAAGTTTGGGATGATTCTTTGCCAAAGTAAACGAGGACGGACAAACGCCGCGAGCCCGGCCTGTCATTAGTAGGGCAGTGTTTTGCCAACTCGCTGTACGATATAGCTGGATGCCGCTTAATGAAAGGGTTTGATGAACTACATGAATGTTCAATTTGAACGCCACGTTGTCTATAGATGGTGATACTGTTGTATGGCTCCGCTGCGCCGTTTAGGGGAGGGAAAAGTATTAACGTAATTTAGAGAACACTGTCGAGTAGGCTATTAAATTAAATATTCTCATCGGGTTGAAATATCTGCACGCATTTCATTCATTACCAAAAAATCTCTCTAGAATGAAATGACAGATTAGTATTTAAAACACTGTAAAGTTAAAGTCATACTTTCAAACAAAATAAGTGTATAATTCACAAAAACCATTTTAATTGCTCTCCTCAGTCGCAACAAAACCACAAAACATTTCCACCGCCGGAACGCGAAACAAATTCTGCAAAGCGCAAACTAAAATTACCAACAACTTAAACTCGCTGAGGGTAAGCGGCATCAGACGCAAATGTCCAAACAAAAATATACAGGGTGAGTTCAAAGAATAAGCACACTCAGTCAGGGAAAAAGTGAAAAAGGCAAAAAAGAAGAGCACACAATAAGTGAAGGAGTTCACTGAGGACGCGGCTTCCGGTCTAGTCAAAACTTCCAACAAGCCTTTGACCGGCTGACCACGGCGCGTATGAAATGGGCCCAACTAACGGATATTACTTCTGGATCATTTTATCATAAACATTTAACCGTCGTATTATATTATGATCATACAGTAACTTAATGCAGTCTATAATAAGTTTATACACGTCAACTTTGAGTAATAAACTTGAATAAATATAAGAAATATTATTAGCTTTCAATTATGTAATTTGCGCAAACAACATAAAAAATATTTAAACCCTTTTCTGTAGCATTTGTTTTACTTAAAACAAAATGTTTGCCGCGTTTTCACAAACAGTCTATCAGCCCGTTAAATCTGTATACATGTGATGCTTAATAATTTTACATCGTACTAGAGCTTGGCTTAGTTTTAATTCGTTTTTTTAAAAAAACTTGCGTTAATTTTAATTAAAACGTGACCGCAACATCTAAATGGGTATTTTCTATATTGCCCAGGTGGCTAGAGCCAGGTATTAATACGAAACGCCTCGCCTTAACCCATTCGAAGACACTGCGATGGCCGCTCCCCTCAGGGAGATGACATTACTTATTTTAACCGTAGGTACCGCTGCAAAACATTTCGCTTAAAATTTGGTCACGTATACGTGAGGCGAGGGTGTCCCATATCGCATCTCGGAACCATTGCGACTGTCCATTGTATTCTCGCGAGACAAAGGGTTGAGGACTAGAACGGTTACCTTCGTCAAACCACTTTCGGGAGCCGAACGCTTAGCTATTCGTGGCTGATCAGCGCGTTTTATCTCGTTTTGGCCGTTTGCTTCAATGAATTTAAGGGTTTGCTGTGACCGTTGTTTTTGGTATTGTCGCTGTCCGATGATGGGCAGATTATTTGCTATCCTTAGAAGTACACTCCGCACAACATCGTACCCTAGTTTTGGGTTACTAAAGAGTTAATTTTAATTACTATGGATCTTCATTTGTTACAATTTAGTGTGTTTTGATGCACAGCAAAGTCATCACGAATCTATTGAGGTAACATAGCAGGCCGTTCCTCAGAATGAGAAAATGTTTAAACCACTTTTTTATTGTTTTACGAACTTACTAGTGAGATTATAAATGTACTAAACCACAGGTAATATTAGCTCACGAAATGTTGCATCGAACTATTTCAAAACTAAGATTATTTCATGCTCCGTAACCACTTTTAGCTATAAACTATGAACTTGAGAAGTATTATTCTAAACGAGGAGAATTACTATACACACTCAATTAATACATAAAAATATAAGAATTTTTGTATGAAATTTTAGTTAAAATTCCCTGCTGATTGCACAATGCAGCCTGCTCAAACACAAAACGAAAGCTCCTAAGCAGTTTTTAGTTGCTGCTCGCTTTCTTTTTCCTTTCCATTTACTCGCATAATACTCGCATTCAAAGTAGAAGTGTATTCCTTTTACTTAAACACTGCAGTGGACTCGGGATAAAATGACCACCGCTTTCATGCGGCAATGGCGGCAGTAAGAGGATTTCTTGTTTCGTATGTATTTATTTGTTCCCCTGTCCAGGTAATGGAACGTCAACGATAGAAAATATTTCACCCATAACAGCTATGAAACTTCCGTACGCCACATAACTCAATTTTCGACTTTTATGTAAGGTAAATATTAAAATATTGGACGATAATTCAAAAAATGCAATAGGTGCAGTATTTTTCACTTTTTGCTGAATGCCAACGAGCTGTTGGGGAATATTCGTTGATGAAACTGCGGCGATAACGCGTCGCGCGGGGAAAATAATGCGTATTTTGAAAGCTTAATGAATATTTAACAGTGCTGAGCTGACCAAAACTGACATAAGTAATGTCGGTGTGAAATTGTTGTGGAAGCCTGTTTTTGTATTAAGCTTTTGTCTATTTGTTTATTAAAATTGGTTGGTTGTTACGGTTATTTTCATTTTATTTGCAGCCTGAGTCGGTTTAAGAAGGTAAAAAATGTTGACAGCTTGCAAGTCATCCCCCGGGACCCCGCGGCGTGTCTTATGAGACAACCTGTAGAAACTTTTGCAGCTCCTTCTTTTAAGTGTTTCTTTATTTTTGAGGTAACTCTTTATTTTTGAGAGTATTTTCAAATATGTTTCTTAACAATACTTGTATGAAAATTTCTTTTTCCTAGCGTTTTGTGTTCTCTGTCTAGCCCATTTGAGAATACAAGCTTAATGTATGTGTGCACAGCTTTGATTTAAATTTACTTCAATTCTGTCGTTTTACCAAATCGTAAAACACTCTTGGGTGTTTGATTGTTATTTACTAGTTCCGATCTACCATACTTGAAGGTCAGCATGAAGAGATTCCTTAAGGGGTATGTTCGCCTTTGTACTTGTGTTTTGTTTTGTGCTTGTTATTTTGTCGTGTTTTTTTTTTACAAAAAATAATTACATACATACATATAGGTACAGTTATAAGTAAAGATGCCGTGCTTAATTAGGATAAGTTCTACGAATCTTCTATGAACAATAAGTGCATTAAGCAGCAGTCGGCACCGCGCAGGATTCACTGAATCACCATTGTTGAGGGAGCCATCAAAATTCTTGTCGTCTGGAAAATTCAGCCTTTGTGCGAAACGTTCGAACAATCGAAACCTCACAAGTAACTTACTTAATCTCTGCTCCGAGGCACTCGCTTTGTGCTCGTCCTCGAATCATCAGTACTTTTCGATATTGCACCTAGCGCGTCCGTGTGTACGAGTGACGAAAACGATGAGCAGTCGATCGCGGGATTAACTTTTTGCTCTGTTCGTTGAAAAAAGAATAAATGCCGCTGTGGCGTTCCATTTGTTATTTTGTAAGTCTGATACGCTAAACGCTGTCGAGGTATATTTGTATATTTTTAACAATTATAGAGGCTAACATCAGTATCTGGGTGGATGTCTATGACACTACGAGTAGGTAAACATATTGTGTTATTAAAGACTTTAATTCAATCTACCGTTTAATTGATTCGTCTTAGTCATGAAAATTTTACACATAACAATCATTACCTACTCAAAAGTACTTACTTAGTACTTACTTTCATAATTATTATTGCAGCTCCTTCGCTAGCGTCACCTCTACTACTACTAATAATTGATTATATACCTTAATTAACGATCCAAGAAAATAATAGACAACACATTACATTCCGAAATTTCATTAATTTTGTTAAATTTTGTCTGTGTGCGGTATCACCCTTGTGCCTAGGCATATGTCCGAATAGAACCGTCAGTATAATAACGACAAATCCTGGCGGTCCCCGGACATTCTCTTAGAATTTCGTTAGCAGAAATAATGGAATAAGTTTAATTAGTTCCCGCCGTAGAGGTGCTAGACTTAATTAAGATTTGGTTTCAGGCATAATGTTCGTTGCTCTTTGCTGCGGGCGCCTACTCGTACCTACAAATCGAGCAATTCTCACCGGCAACTACTTAGGCTTCTAAAACGTGCTACTTGTAGTTTACCCAGAACAATGGTTGCCGGTACACGTCTGTACTTACTTGAGTGTTTGAGGTGTAATTATTAATGGTTCGCGTAGGTTCTAACACGCTTCAGTGTTTCACCATGGGTGTTTATGACAAGTTTCAGTAATTTTAGTAAGGACGTTTTAAAGACACAAGACGTGTATTAAAAATGTTGACGCTTACTTATGTAGAAATTGAAACAAAAATATTTTTTGCTTTTGATAAGTAAATGTAGAATGCCGATTTGATGTCAGCTTTTTTTCTCAAATCCAGCGTCCAGCATTGCTGTTATGAGTTAATCCTCGACGCGTTAAAAGCATTAACGAAACAAACAACATCTGTCAAATTCGCGGGCGAATAAAAAAGAAAAAACTAACAATCCGACCGACGCCTGCTAGCGATCAATACGTTCTTTTATCCGAATGCAGTCCGCTTAAACGTAATTTGATCCATATTGAGTTCTTTCCGTTTTGTTTTCGCACTTAGCACTGCGCCTCGGTGTTTGGCTGGTAACCCTACACCCGAGCTCGCGCGACTATTGACACTTCCCATCAAAACACGGTAAATTAAAAGGTTTTGGTGTTCACGGTTCTGATTTTTTTTGCACTTTCGTGATTTTGAAAGGACGATACTGGATTTATTAAAACGACGCCAATGATGATTACTGGATGACCGTGAATCGTTAACAAACTTATTTTAAACTTCTTAAGTATTGAAGATGGTGAGAAGACTGGGAACTTTTGATTGAGCTGTACCAATAAAAAATAATAACAAAACTCCAATGTGTCAAATATTAAAAGCACGAAAGTGACTATATCGTTTATTTGCTACCTTTCACGCAAACAGTGAAGTTAATAAACCCTTTTGACTACTGATTTCATCGAGATGTGATGTGTAATAGATCGGTTGGATAAGTACTACTTTTATCCCGAAATATCCATAGTTCCCGCAGGACGACGATAACAAAATCCTACGCAGATAAGGTAAACGTCCGGGTGCTTGACACCTTAACAGAAAGTGTTTCATTTGCGTCGCAATATGTATTATGATTATACATTTACGCAAAATCACTGTAGGTACTTTTCAAGATGATATCCTTATAGTTATTTTGCGATATTTGTGTTATATGGTCATAACATCAAAACATTGGTATTAATGTTAGTCAATCGCATTTTTGCATTAATAAATCGCAAAAATGAAGTTATTAATTAAAGTAACATCTTATCATTTAAACTTAATAATATCGACTCTTGTATATGAGGACTAATAGTAGTACTGCGTCAAACACTGGGACGTAGACGTACTTTAAGGCAATAAGCAATAGCTGGTGTAAAATAAATCCCTTCCAATTGTCGGTTGTACTGGTGACATTCACTTTATTATCCTCTAAATACCTTTTCTAGTACAATTTGTGTAGAAGTCTCAATTGAGTCTTCGAGTAGTGCTGTTCTCAATTGACATATAATAAGGGACTCACTGGTAACTGTAAATGTGACTCCCACGTCTATCTAACACCAATTTAGATAATAACAATGCTGTCTTACTTTGTCCAAATGATGCCTTAGAAATTTACTTGCAACGTATAAAAAACTCCCCAATTCTGCAAATTATATTGTACTAGCTTTCCGCCCGCGGCTTCGCCCGCGTGGAACTCGGTTACATTGCGGTATAAAGCACAACAACTATAAGAAAACTTCTCGTTTCAAACGACACACAGCGCCATTGATCTATCATCTATCGATCGGTCATCGATCGATATCGAT
>BHDV01065337.1:359221-477965 GCA_005406045.1 Adoxophyes honmai | reverse complement strand
AAAAAAAAAAAAAAAAAAAAATTAGGTCGAATTGAGAACCTCCTCCTTTTTGAAGTCGGTTAAAAAATATGCTAGATGTCGCTACGAAACGTGAAACATTCATGGTTCTGACTATGTAGGCTCTGCCTGGCACGTGTAGGAATATAGGCGTGACGTATGTATCTTTGTATCTACGTACCTATAATACATTTATTATATTTAATTTAACTCGACAACACCTAAGAATAATTACGTATTGTTTTATTTAACAACAGACGCTTGTCCAAAACGCGTGACACTTTGTGTGTAGGTAACACTGTAAAGCGAAACGAAAATAAGAAAAGACTTCTGACTTGTTTTTGACGCAGCCCAGGTCTGTGATATAAATTCTTAAATTTTAGTCAAAATAATTTAAATGTTTTGTTCTAAAATTAATTATAGAGTGCCTTTATCAGGTCCAGCGCCGGAGGCGGCCAGTCGAGACGAGTTTGCAGAAGACTGTTACCAGCGACTTTACAAAATCTATATTTATTGCGGCGAAAATTTTCATCTTCCTAATCTTGATAAAATGAAACAATACGGAAATATTTTAAAGTTTCAAACTGTGGTAAGACAGAAATTTGATATCTATCTGGGATGTATACTTAATAGACAGAATACACCAAACGTGACGTAGCCGGAGCCAAAATTGTTTCAGGTTTCGCAGGCATTTTTGCCTAATTTTACGTTTGAAAATAGATGAAAGAGTTACAACAGAACAGATTACTAAGCACATCCACACCTATACAGTTAATTGCCTCTTATGATATTCCAGGATGAAATGGGTATGTGTTTATCTAAATCTAACACCACTTAATCTAACTATAATCTCTTAAGTTTTAGATATAATGCTCGTGTGAAGATTCTAGCTTGATTTCGATTAAGCTAATTACTAATGTCATTTCAGTATTGAATAACGATGGGAAGGAATCCTACTCCTTCATTAAATTACGCCGACCCCCGTACAAATAGGTAACGACGTCGGCCGCCGCTGGCCCCAAATTGTATTACTTTATTGTTATTCTTTTTTACTTTGTTCCCCCAAACTAACGTAAATTGGCTCGGGATCACGCTACTATAACGATAAACTATACTACGGAACTGTTTACCTAAGGTTTAATAGCGCTATTGCCTCGGTGACCTTTTTTATTGATTTATCGTAAAAACTTTATTGCTAGCTATTGATAATCATTAGATTTATCACGTGCCCGTAGAGAAAATGCAAGCGGGGGAGCCATAGCCGTTAATCACTACTATCATTTTACTAACTTATTAAAAATGGCACGCTAAGCGCCAAGTAATTTCGACAAAACACTTGCCAAGCGGAAACCGGATGCGAAGCGGTTTTTTCGCTTGAAAAAACTGCCCTGTCATACACCCGCATGAATTGTCAATATACCTACGTATGTATAAATACATACACACAGACATATTACGCGCCTGTATCCAAATGGGATAGAGAGAGCACACGATTCGTTATTTATACAAAACCATGACTATTCCACGTTTCGTAGCCACCTGTAGCAGAAAACTCCGTGTGGTTGTTAAGTTAGAATAACACCTCTTTATTTCTTCCGTGGTGTCCTAAGAGGCTGCTAAAGAATTAAGTCCAGGTATGATTTAGGCGACAAAGAAAATTATCATACAATTTTAATATGTTTTTAAATTTTAAATTATTATAGAGATGGCTACGTACCGTGAAACAGCCATGGCTTTTCTGTCACGTTTGGTGTATTCTACCTACCTCATTGTTGAACATAGGCGTGATTGCACGTACGTATACAAATAATGTAAAGTTAGCTAGATGAGGTACAATAGTGACAAGTTGCGAGCCTGTTCCCTGTATAAATACTATATTTATAATCCTGTTATAATCCCGAGCGTGAATTTCGCCGACACAATCATGATAAAGAGCCCATTGTTTCGGGGATCATCGGCCATAATCGATATCAGTCGTGATTCGGATTCGGCTATCGAGTGCCCGAAGAGCACTTGAATGCGGCCGCACGCCCGTATTCCAGCACAGCCCTGAGATACGAGAGAACTGTCGAAACAGACTTATATCGAAATAGATACCGCGAGCTCCTGCATTTGTATGTAAACCAAACGTGCCACTTTTTCTCTACCTACTCTAACGTCACATGAGCGCTTTAGTGATTGGAATTGACAGTCCGAGTGAAACCGATTCAAAGGTGACGCCACCTTATTCAAGTTGTCCTGTCTCTGGTTAAACATAATCAAATTGGTACAAAACTAAATGAAATAGCGCGTCAAAGGAAGAGCATTGCTCTCCCTTTTGGTTCCATTTTGGCACGCGAAGTACATACACTTGAGTCATCTATTTCGATATAAGTCCGTGCCTGCCGGGTTTATTTCTGCCCTATCGAGACAAAGCGCTCTAAAACTACGAGCAAAGTGTAAGATAAATCCTAGAATTGTTCGCAGTACTCGTTAGTCTTGTTCTTGTGTGGTGTCCGATTAGAATAACGTCTCTTAATTTTTCCAAGGATGTCGTAAGAGGCGACTAAGGAGATAGGTTAAGATGCGCTTTAAGCGACAGGCTAGTAACCTGTCATCATTATATATCTTTCATTTTACAAAAGTTATATCATTTAAATTTACAAAAGCATTGTCAAAGTGTAAATAGTAATAAAATAATATGCAATTTAGGTGCAAATACTAAAACACCGACTCGTACCGAAATATTGTGGTTACTATAAGCAATATTTTATGGAATACAGTGATCTAACAGAAGGTTTCTTAAGTCTGCGACCAATCACCTTGTTCGAGCATTTCATCTTTTAAACTAAATAAAACTCTAGCGCTCTGGTTAGCAATGCTGGATAACCCGTGGTAAATCAGAATACGTTCAAAGCACTCTCCTAATCCGTTACCTGCGGTTGATTGGATAATTGAAAACCCCACTTCCATTCCACTTATACGACCGACGGCAACGTTCCGGGATTTTTTCAGTTTCATCACGATGAAGCTGACATTAAATTTAACGCTACGATTGATTAGAAAATGAAGAGGGTAATAGACCTTCACGGCGATAGTTCACTGGAGTAAGTATATAAGTACGGTTATAGAAGCCATTAATACTTATTAAAAAAATAAAGGAAATTTTGTTACCAGTTGTCCTGCGTGCGGGTTAGGAAAACAATATTGATAAAGTTTTTTTTCACGTCAAAAAATATTGAAATTCTTTTTAGAGATTTCAAAGCTACTCATGTACTACCTACACCTGTGAATTATCGCCGGGGACAATGTTACACCTTGTGCATCATATCAGTCTTGTATAGGGTCTTTCAACAAGGACGGGTCGATGTTTAAACTGAATAAAACTAGAGATATGAACGATTTTAATTCTTTATTTGAAAGACCCATTTATGTGATTTTGAATGTGTATAAAATCGTTCAAATGTCCGCCGCGGCTTCGAATGGTGGCACGAATCCGAGAGGTCCAATTTTCAATGACTCTGCTGCCAGATCTGGCTGAGCTGAAACGGAGGTCATCCCGTTAAGTTGGCTTTCAGGGCAATAGTCCATTGTGGGTTATTGGCATAGACCTGCGACTTTAGAAAACCCCACAAGAAAAAATCTGGCCGTCACGTCACCTCTGCGACTGCCACCGGTCTGCCGTAAAATGGGCGCCATGCGCGCAACGTTTGCACTAACGCACACTCATTTTGATAATAAAGTTTTATCATTTACACATGCTCCTGAAACTTGTAACTTGCCATGGTGATTTGGCACCGGAATAAAAAACAACGGATTTGACAGATGCCACCAAAACAAAATGGCCGCCACAAATTATTAACATCGACCCGCTCTAATTGAAAGACCCTATATTTCCCAAATGGGTAATCAGGGCACACAAAACGTGACAGACAAAGATTATTTTACGCCTTGTAGCCACTTTTGGAATAATTATTGGTTTGAAGTTAGTTAAAGAGGTTTTGTTAAAGGTGACAGGTTGCTAGCCTGACGCATGAAACAACCTACCATAATAAATCAACCAGAGTTATGAGTATCTTGAAGAATTCAATAATCGTTATTTGTGTACTTCTGTCTTAGTCCTATTATTAAATTGTTACTTTATGTTTTATGTGCATGCATGTTAGGTAGGTATTTAGACTATTGTGTTGCATTTTTTTTTCTATTAACACAAAAAATACTATTTAGCACTTCAGGAATTGCAACAAGTATTTATTAATCTTTAAGATCAAAACAAAAAAAAAACATGAGAACGATTATAATTAATAGCATTAAAATGCGAAACTTACACCAATAAAGCATTACATTTTAAACAGATGTAAATGGAACAACAAATGTAAATACCCGAAGCGCTGTATGCGGAATCAAAATGTTCGTGTAGCCGTGGACAGAGCGGTTCATCAGCGGTGTTCGGAATCAATGCGCGTCGGGCGACGATTGTTTAGATAATCGGGTGACATCGAGTTAGCCCGGCATCGAATTACTGCGATTGCAAATGCAATCGACAGACCGCTCCCGCCCGCGGCGAATCAACTGCAATACAGCCAAACACGCCTTAAAGGCCAATCGGAGCAATCACTGAACTCGTCCCGACACAACCGACCTGATTAGCCTTTCCAAATAAATCTCCATCTATCCAGATATCATAACGATTATAAGCCACACAGATCAACTCGTCTCAAGTAACCACTTAAACCACTTTACTTTTTATCTCTCCGCTCAAATACTTAAAGGTAAATAATAATTTCTTCGTTCTAACCATTTACGAGAAAAGAAAGAAAAACACAAAAGTATAACCTCGGTTAATTACGAAGCTTAAAAATATCGCTGGTATTTTTCGCAGTATTTAAAAAGAAGGGTTCTCAATCCTTTAAACCGCTGGAGCAACTTAAGATTCATCCGCATTAAACCTGCGAAATCAGTTCCGACTGGGCCGTATTTTTTACAAGCGGCTTGCCACTCCACTAACCCTGAATATTTTAGGCATTTTGTTAATATCCTAATCCTCGCTTTTTCCTCAGCTCGGACTCGGAGGGAAGTCGGCATTCACCGTTAACAGTTTCATGATTAATGACTGAAAACTCTTTGATGGCTTTTTAATTAGAGCTAAAGTAGGGGTGTACCGCTGCGAAGTCGGCGCAGGAAGGCTGTTGCGGCCGCTGCAATATTTCATAGAGGGAAGCGGCGGCATCGAATTTGCAAGGCTAATAAATTGCGGAATACCTTATTGGCTCAGCGTTTAATCGTCCGGTCCGCACTGGATTACGGCGCCGCGCCGGCTCCGCGGCCCGCCCGACACAATCGCAAAGCAAATGCTAAACGTATTCTTTCTTACCTTTGTGACTTACTCTTCGTAAAAGCGTTTACTTATCGGTAACACAGGAATGGAATTTCTAACTTTGCATTACAAATTTATTTCCTCCGGTCTCTGGACTCGCCTTTCAGATTATTCCCATTCTTCAGTGAAAATGGCGATTAATATTCAATTTGAACAGCCTATTTGAGTGATTGTTTCTGTAGGCCGGCAACACAGATCGAGGTCGGCTTTGAACAATGAAATATTATTAATTGAGAGAAATTTGTTGGTCCACGACTTTCAATCTTAAGGACAAATGTTTAATTTTCCATCTAAGATAAATACGAAGATTGGTTGACACAATATTATGAAGGAAAAAGCAGGCCAATTTTTTTTAATTTAATTTTATATTTTCAAAGTAGATATACCTACAACTAAATATTCTGTGTCTACCTGTTATTTACCAAAAAATCACGATTGTTGTATAAGAGTCCCGAGTAAACAATTATTTTATTTTATTTGTATATCTTTTGTTATAGTGGCAATTAAAATTAACCTTTTGACCGCCAAGGCGCGAAGTGAAAGGCTGTGCTCCTAACGCCAAAGACGTGAGTCGGCTCTTAGATAATGCTTGTTTTTTTTCGAATGGTGCTGTATTATTTTATTTAAATTAGGTATAATGTAACTTACACTACCTATAAATAAAGTAAACCTAGAAAAAATGTTGCAGCGTTTTATATTTCAGTTCTTTCGCAATAACTTCGACGCACCATTTAACGTCGTGGCGTCACGGGCACTGACTTGCGATGACGTGATATGGCGTCTTTGGCGGTCAAAAGGTTAATAATGTATCTTTGAACAGTCTATCAGCGAAGTATCACTAATACTCGTAGAGTATTTTCACCATTTGGGTACGAAAGTCTAAAAATAGACGTCTATTATAAACTATGTAGATCAAGTATTTGACCTTCTGAATGGTAGGTATTTCAAGTCCAGACAGTGAGTCGAACACGAGATATTCGAGTGCTTGTTACCACTACAAATAATTTGGAAAGTCACGAATTTCTCGGTAGGGCGCTACCCGAAAATATTCCTATTACGGCACGGGCACGTCGAAAACAATGACTTGTCAGAAAGTCAGCTTACCAGCCACTTGGAGCAATTAGGACAAACAAAACATTTTTATGGGCAGAGTTTGGTTCGACTTTCAATACTCCTTGCCGAAGTTATTCTAGCGGCTTAGTCATCGCCGCTATTTGCATAAAATAATACTGCGAGATGTTCAATTTTAAGCTTTATTTCCTCTCCAAAAAATCAAACAAATTAGTTTTTTCTGGGCTCAGATGTTTTGCCGAAATCGTATTTCATGAATTTTAGGAAATTAAAATTGCATCATAATCCTTGATTAAAACTTATACACCTCATGTTTAAAATACCTATGTATTTTGAAATATTTATGAGGATTACCAATGCCTTCAGAATAAGTACTTCCTTGTATTGTGTTTTATATTCTTCATTTACAGGTTACAGGTGTACTTGGTCTAGTTACCCTGTACCGACATGGGCATTTATTTACAAATAAAACTTAACTATATCACACCTGTATTCCCAACTGTGGTAGGAAGAGACACGAAACGCTACAGCTACATACACAAAATCATTACTAATACAAGTTTCGTGGCCACTTCTCGTATATTTTTTTAGGTATTAAGTTTTCAGGTATAATAGTGACAGGATTCTAGCCTGTCGCCTAAATTATACCTTAAACAATTTCCTTAGTTGCCCCCTGCGACATCCACGTATGAAATGGAGAGGTGTTATTCTGTCCCGACACCACACGGGAAATACTAGGAGTAAAGTTTGGTAAGAATACTACCAATGCTGTTAAACAAGCTTACAACAAACGTGATAAATTACCAAACGGTAAAAGTCCACCCCATGTGGTTAAAAACTACTTTCTTGGTGGTTATTTAAAATAACGGACAACCCCAATACTCGAACTAGAAAAGTTTAAAATTTATCAGAGCACCTTTGTCGGAGGAACTATTAAACTCGCATTATCACGGGGCGAGTTGGCCGGCTTCTGCAAAGCTTGCTAGCATAATGTTTTCCTTGACAAAACTCACAAAACAATCCCGCGGACGCCGCTTTGTCTAATTTCCTACAGGGCAAGTTTAACTTCAAACAATGGAGCTAAACGTAGCCGGCAAAGAAAGTTGAGGTCGGCGGCTAGACGTGGACACCGCTTGCAGTCGGATCGACAACACTAGTGTTACTTTATTGCATCATTCAGCAGCAACATTATACGCATTTACTTTTAAGGGATAAATAATAATAATATCAAAATGAAATATAAAATATGTTAGTAGGCTGTAAGGGGCTCAGTTACCCGTCCTTTTTGAGTCTACCAGTGCAGTATTACCATGATAGGTAAAAAGAATGCCTCGCAAGAAACTTGGCACAAAGTTTTTTTTTTTTTAATCATTAGGTACAGTCAGCTGCAGAGAAAGGTAACCCCCCGCCCATACAATGTTTCATTACTAGGGGGTTACTTTTCTCTGCAGCTGTCCGTACATTTTCATCTTAATTTATAACAACAGTTTCTTCTCATTAACTAGGTATGTATTTCCAAAAAAGTGTATTGTGAATAAGAGTTAAATATTGCACAGAAAAATCCGTAATAACACTATTTTTGTTTGACAGTCGTACAAAAAATACAAGAGTTCATATTCATTGCTTAGCTCAAAATAAATTCAACAATATTCAATTAATTACAAATGACTTGACACTTTCTCATTAAATAAACGTTGAATTTATATCAAAACATTTTAATTTACTATCGAATAAATATGTATACGCTAATACAAACGGTCATTGTTCTTATCTCGTATTCAATTTTTTAAGGCCAGATTTGTCCCTTTTACCAAAAGCCGTATGAAATCTTTAATAAATTCTCAATACAAAATAACGACTCGTTCTCAAGAGTTTTAGGACTACGCATGTACAGCGTATCTAGCACCCCGTACGCGCGAACTCTTGATTTATTTGCGGGTATGAGGCGTGAAGCAAACGAACTGCTAGCGGGCCGAGACGTACGACCCGACCGCGCCGTAACTCGGGCGCCCCTAGATCAAGCACCAAATCAAGATTTGTAGAACACGTAGAAACTAATTCGAGACACGGTTCCGCGTGGCTTGTTCAGGCCCAACCGAATTCGATCCAACCAGTGTGGTTAAACTAAGTTTTCAATTAGACCGGTTTGTAGGACTACTTCTTCAAAGACTTAGAATTTATACCTCTCTTATTCAGCTTTTAAGCTTGGAAATACAATCCAAATGATCTTTATGATACTCAGACTTGCGATGTTAGGATACCTGTGCCATGAGGTGTAATGTTCACTGAAGAACTTTGAACGATCCTCGCCGCTGAGACGCGGGCTCGCTAATGACTGCGCAGACCGGGCTCTTAATAGCGTATGTTAATTGTTACAGCGCTCATTGTGGCCCTCCATCCTACACCTGTCGGGTCTGAATAAATCTACATCGCTGCGTTAGTGCTACGTGCATTCAAATTATCTACCGGCGACGCTCTGAGCAAAAAGCTTAAATCAAGTTCAAGTCTAAGCGAGGCTATTTACTTGCTCTCTGTCTGTTTGAGTTTGGAAGTGCACAAATTGCATCATATACTATACACACTTTGCTTTATGCCTTAGTGCGTTATAACTTGCGCAGAAGCGTTATAAATCTTATGTCGGCCGCAAATTTTATTAAAAAAGGGCGAAGGTTGCCAAACATGCTGCCGCCGATTGGCTATTCAAAAGCAGTTTGTCACAAAATTCAGTAACAGCGAACGCATTACGGCTGCGGCGACGGCCAACTTGGCCTGCGGTGTGGCCGTGCCTAAATCCCACGTCGCGTGGCCTGTCATCGCCGCCTGGCGATTAGTCAAGCTGCTAAGTGCTACTTTCCGATTGTTTTTCTCTTTCCGACCGTCTGAAACTGTAATTTATGCGACTTTACGGTTTCACTCTGTGGAAATTTGCAATCGGCGAGGGTCCCTGAGCAAAACCGAAGGTTTATTTATGGGTCGGCGAGTTAACTTTTGAGCTGAAACTTGTGCTTGTGCACTGGCCGCCGACCTTTTTTGTTTGCAATTGTTACTCACTCGGAGGAATAAACTATTCTGCCTGCTCGTAAATATCTCCCTGCGTGTAATCTGTCTCTGTTCTAAACTTACTAGTCGAGTCACCTATAAATTCTGGATTCAACGCTGTTTTGTATTCTAAACTAAAATATGTCTTGCAATTAGTCAGTAACTGCTGCAATACTTTGTACCTTTTTAGCTTTAGTATACACAGTTCATGAAACAAGTAGCTAAAGCAAATACTTTTATCTTTTCCAACTTGGTTTTTCATCAGTGAAACCTAAAGGAGCTAATCAAAGGCAAACGTCGAGGATTATCCAAACAGCGCGCGGCCTTGGCGCAATCACGCCGCATCTCGGCCTGTGTACACGCTCTTTTAGAAAACAAATTGCTTGTCAATACACAAAACAAACGAAACATAGACAACAAAGATGTACCCAATTTATTTGTCACTAGTATTTTTCTAAAGTCCCTTTGGAGTGCCACCTTCTGTGACGGTGTTGTTGACTCTACGTGTTAAGTTAGCGTTGTAGAGAAAAATAAAGACTTTTGTAGCGGAAAATACCTTGATGCCAGCTTATAGTGTTACAGTAGTTACTGTAGACGTTTTCGCTTAACTTTGTTCTATTATTTGTACGCTTTATACTCGAATAGTTATGTATTAAAAATCAAGCATTATTTGAAAAATGGACACCTTGATTTTGATAAAACTTTTCACGGCATCGAAGGTCTACTATACCTTCATAATGGAAACTATTTCAATTACAATACTCGCATACGCTTTACGGGCTGGCCAGACATGTGGATGCCGCTGCGGTCACGCCACCATCGGCTTAAATATAATCAAGAGAATGAATCGGTACAGCAGCGTTGTGGCCACTCTATTCTCTGTAACTAAAATACATGTATCATTATTTTCTTTAGTAACTGAAAACATCACCTAGTTTTGAAATTAAGGTCGTGATGTGTCATGTCTCCATTCGATGTATTAAGTTTTGTAAGGGTTGCTAGCTCAATAAGTGCAATCATAATCCACGGCATTGTTAAAAAATATATCCGTCACAGACAGCAAATAATAATAATGTGGCGGGTAGGAACGACACGTTGTTATATTACTCAGTTTATGACTACTCAATAAATAGTAGTAAGTATTCAGTTTTCTGCTATTCGACTAACTGACCCGTATATTTTAATAACCTGGCCGGTTAATCGACTTTATAGCTGTCACAAGATAATTGGGTTGCCTCGAGACAATTGGTCCTGATTTACACAAATTAAGTGGGAAAATCCCTTAAAACGTATACAGAATACATTTAGCCAACATATTGTTTGCGAGGACCGCCGAGTCCGTTTTTTGCGAGCTGTCTTACCCGCCCGCCTCTGTTTTTCCACGGCACCCTAATATTTTTATACGCGCTTGTCCTATTTTGTTACAAGCCGTCCCGTTGTAATTACAATCGATTTACAAGAGTTTGTTTATCCGCCGAACAGTTACACTGAATGTTGCTGAAATAAACTGTTTTCACTCAGCTTTGTTTTGTTTCTACTATTGATCGACCACTTTTTATTTACCCTTGTTGTGATTGTGAGCGGTCATTTTGCGTCGAGCTTTAAATGAATTTTGCTTTTTGAGGGCTCGTTTAAAAAAGTTTTGCTGTAAAACAACACAGAAGGTAATAATCAAAGAAAACACTTCACTTCTTTCACGAAACATCTTCTGTTTTTTCACTAGTTTTAACTTTATAAGTATGTGTAAAGACACAAACTACCTACAGTGGTACAAAATGTAAACATAACACTCAAAATGGCTGCCAGTTTTATGTAAAAATGTATGCTCTAACATAGTAGTTACGCTTGAGATATAAAAGACGTGAGAGCTCTGCTGATCCTCCCACCTCTCAGGGGCAACAATTAAAACAATAAGGGCTAGGGAGTGAAGGGAGTAACTACTAAGTGGAAGCGATGACGGTTTTCGCTTCGCTTCCCTGCACTACAAGTACACAGAGCGAAAATACGAGCTTAAATTATTTTTACACAGGGTTTCCATTACATGTTGGTAGGTATACATAAGTAGCATTGATCCTTTTTAGATGTGTCTAAATCGTGCACATTATTTATTAAAAAGATTCCCCCTATCTTATGTGCTCGGTTCAAAAACTTTCTAGAAATTTACCAACCATATCAGACGTGGCTTTGATGTCACACGTGCAGGCAAATTTGAGTATCAAATCTGACATGGCGGTTGGGTTTTATACTGGGGCGCGTCAAACAACAAAAGTACGTTGCACATACGAGGCGCTCCTAAAACAATGAATCCGATGTATGTAAAACGCAGGGGGAGTCACCGCGATAGTTCTCATGACGGCCCACCGATGCGGAAGGAAGCCACACTCGAGTTTTTTTAAAATGGCGGCCTGTCAGACGTCAGTCTGACGCGCGAAACAAGAAAAAATATGGCCGACCCGCGCAAAAGGGGTAAGTAGTTTTGGAAGCCATTGTCAAAGGAAATTGAAATAGACTTGTGCTTGCTGCTTATAAGATACTCTTGTTAAGCTCTTGTTCGTCTTTAAATTTATAATGCATTATAATAAAAAAATAGGCAAGAATATTATAAAATAAGTTTATTTTGTTTTAATCGTAATTAAATTTGTGTCGAGTTTTTATTTATTTGTAATTCTATGTCGGCATAAAATGTCTCTGTGAAATTATATTTGAATCCAATTCATATTATTACATTGGAATAGGTCCCGTCAAGTTTAGCCTGAAACGTACCTACATATATCACAAAAGACAAGATAAAAGTAAAGAGACCCTATCTACTTGTCTATCTCATTTGAGGCAATGCTTTCACATTTTCCATTTCTGAAGCATTGACGTTTGGCATTCTCCGTCCCTTTTCAAATCAACTTGTAAAGGGTTTCGCCGAGTGTAGCGTCAAAACGGCTTTTTCTCTTAAATCAAAGTAAAGCAGCTCTCAGGGCAGCAAGCCGGGCAATATAAAACAGGTCGAGGCGAGTGAGGCGCTCTCCAAAGGGCCCGGGCGTCTCAGATGTCGCTGAGAGAGCCCATTCGCGGGGCCGGGCCACACCCCCCACTCGACTCGCACATAAGCCTACGAGCCGCCCGCTTTAATTATTATGTACAGCCATTAACGCCACTGCCATCATGGCGGCGAGTTTTTCAATTTTTAATTTCCCTCTTACACCGTGGCGGCACTTGACAAACACTCCCTGAATTGACACTTAAGTTCGTAACTCATCGCTTCAGCGCTACTCGCGCGCCCGTTGCTAATGGCAATCTTGTTTCGTTTGCTCCAGTTCAGCTCTGACCCTGGCATTCACATTTCTTTCCGTATAGCATTCGTAATAACTCCTATTTATTTTCTCTAAGCTGAAGTAGGAACATTAAAACACCACCAAGTAACTTGTTGATCTATTGATTATCCCCTTATCCTTGACATGGCTTTATAATTAGCACTAGGTATCTACGTTGATCCATCAGATCAACCAAATATCACTGTAGACTTATTGTCTTTAGCCCATCCTATTGAAGGGCTTCAGCCGTCTACCCGCTAAATACGCGCCCAAAAGCATCGATAGGGCTTCTGCTGACAAAATGGCTGACAGTTTTTAATTCGAGGGAGGTTCTTGGCACCATTTTTTAAACCGATTTCGTTGTTACCAATGCAGGAGCAAAATTTCAGTGGATATTAATTGTACTAAGCACTAACTTATTTTATTTTTCCGGAACCATTTAGAAAAAATCAAATAAATCAAGGCAACCCAATCCAATTTTTGAGAAATCTACAGAAAATCTTTGGTTTGTGCATGATACTCCCATGATAGTCCGCCCTCCAAAATATACGTCCTTCACAACGCTCTCGAATGCGCATTTGGCGTTCGTGAAGTTTTCCTCAGGTAGGGAGATCCGGCTTTCTGCCTTGCGTCTGCAGTGCAGTGGCTTTGAGACTGGCGATCAAGTAGTCTAGAGTTGAACTACGCTTTGTCGATGTTCCACTACACTTATTCGATCATGTGTATTTCGATTACATTTTAAAAATACCTTTTATTTTACGGTAAAAATATCCTATTACAGAGTCATGTACTCAATTTTCACTACCAACAACTTTATGGAGCGTGTAGGTACAGGTTCAATAATGACTGCAATCATAATGCTCGCACATTTTGTAATTGGTAAATATGGTAAGTAACCAATTAATTACACATGTGCGTAATCTATCGTTATCTCTGCTAACTTGCACATCCCATCGTCTCACCGCTCCAGGCAGTGCTTGCTAGCCCGCGGTCGCCACCGCCCGCAACTCCAACTATCCGACTGCCCATCGCCCATCGCCCCAGACAACTTTCAACTGCTGATTCCCCGTTTATTTCATTAAATTTAATTCTAAACTCCAAGGGCGGCTCGCTGGGAATTCGGTCAGAGGCAAACGAGTTAAAGTTGCCGAGTATCTACTCAGCAAATTAATCTTAAGGGAGTTTCGATGTTATCCTGCTCCTTGGAGTAGGTGCGCTAAGTCCGGCCCGTGTTGTAAATTAACAAACCCTCGCCAGTAATTAAGCGAGAGGTGTGCTTTCACATCAAGTTTAACGAACAAAAATTCAATTAACCCAAATTGTGTTAGAGCAATTTTTCAACACGGCAGTCTATTTACATATTATCTCGTAAATCTGTCACGGCCTGTCTGCCCGTCCTTGTGCAGGCTAAAGCTCTTCCTTAACTGAAAAAATGTGATTACAGTGTTAAAATCACAAAATATGATTATGAATTTTGTTTAAAATTTTCATTTTAACCCTCTAAATTTAATTACTCGTTAAATTAAAGCAAAGTTTACTTACCTAAATTTAATTTTTTGTTACAGGTAAGCTGCAGTTTGACATCATCGTGAGTTTTTTGGGCGGTAAGGTATACGTCACATATACTAACTAAGTACTAACACGATATGAATAGATAAAAAAGTTTTTGCTCAAACATTTTCAAAACAACTGTGTATTTTCTATGAAAATGTTGACTAATTTGAGTCAACATTTGAGCGTTGAGACCCGTGTTTCATATCAGTTTAATTTGAGTCAAATGTAAAATAAATTGCTTAGATATGAGTTAAGTAATCCGAGGTCGACGTAGGTGGCGCCCGCTGAAGCGGAAAAGCGAAAACTCTTTAAACATGCATCTGTGTTAGCGGCCAGAGCCCGGACGTTTCCGACGAATTAAGTCAAGTTGAAACTTTATAATTAACACAGTTAAATATCCATTAAAATTCGTCAAATGAGTCGCCTCTTCATTTGCATATTTTGCAACGGCGGTCGAGTTTCGTACGGGCTAATACCGCCGGTTAATTTCCTAGAGTCCCAGGGTGCTCGTACGTGCAACGCCTTTACTCAGTCGTCCGCGATATAGAATTAAATGTTGATTAATTTCGTGCATTTTAGGGCCGCGGTGCGTCTGGTGTCGGGAAACCTATTCAGGTGTTCAATTTAGAGCCACTTTGCAACTACAAACTAGTTAACGACGGCCCGTGGGTGCCCGCGCTGGGCCATATATTCATTACTCGAGTTAACTAACACCACTCGGAGCGACATTCTGCACCAGTTTACTAATTGATAGCTCGTTTTTATATGCAAACTGCTTCATTTTTAATCAAATTGCGTTTAGAGATGACTAGCTGATAAATAAGCGCTGTGATATTATTACCATCGTCAAAATTTGTCAATATGCGGGGTGAAATTTTAAAGACCAGCCAAACTCTACGTAGTGACTTTGGCATCACAACGGCTGGAATGTATGAAATATGCAAATGTATTTGGGTGATTTCGGCATCTTATAATAAAAAAAAATACAGTATGACCTATAACATCACTATGTAGAGTATAGCTAGTTCTTAAAATGTCACCTTGTTTAAAGGTACGAACCAACAGAAGTGACTATTTTAACTAAACATAATATGAGATCATGAATCTTCTTCTTGTAGGTCACCTATGTCAGATAGCTGGCTCAGATAGGTAGCTTCTATGTCAGACAAACCAGTGTCGTACGAATATCGAAAGCCATATTCGCATTAGCACTCGTAGGACCTTATGGGGTGAATCCAGTTTCAATGATAAGATATATTAAATTAATTTTCTTCATATTTTTCATTTTGCGTATAGTATCGGGTTTAGGCGTAGGTGATAATAGCGTGCTTGTATTCAGATATCTGTCTAAAAATGCTATCATAAATCCTTTTGCATTCTAGGCTTATCACGGTTAGCTTAAGCTCCACAAAAGAAATATAATTCAAAGAAATGTTTTACTAACCCTATTTCAAGCGTCTAAAAGAAAAGTTGTATTAGTGTGGAACAGTGTACAGACCATACTCATGGCAATTTACGTCCCGCAACGGGACTTCTCCCTTCAACATTACGTGGGCTCCCAACTTAAACGTCAGAATCAATACACACCAATAATTGCTCAACTCGTACAATAATGCGATCAAATCTCTCGCAACATGTTCGCAAATGACACGTATCTGCAGACATTTTCTCGTGTGATGCATTTCGGCCGCTGGGGAGTGCTCCGCTGTCAATCACTCGCCCACCACTCCACAATAGGCGGCATAAAATATTTACAAACCTAATTCCGAGTGGCCGCGAATCCATTACGATGCCTTTTACAAATGTTCGCCCTATCATATTGCTTAGGGTGAGGTTTAATAAGCCGCTCTTACCGCGTAATCGTTACTTATTGATGGCAAGTCGATCGCGACCACGTTCTTTCAAATTCAACCGATTTGTGGTCACGAAGAAATGAATTATTCGTCGCTAGATGCAGTTGCACGTGTGGAGTCACCTAAGTAACCACCTATACATTCACTTCGGTTCGATGTTCAATTACACTTTTCGTTGAGTCGCAATTGAAAGTATGTATATTTACCTTGTTTATTAGCTTCTTCTGATTTTAACATAAAACTACCGTAAGACTTACTCATAATCAACTATGTATTATGAATCGAATATTTGACACTATTAGTGAATGTGATGGTGGAAACGTGGGTAGTTGTGAGCCGGAGTCAGTTGCGTCAAGTAACCACGATAATGGAGCGATAGCGCGTAGTGTGAGTCTAGTGGCGACTGCCGTGGCGTGCAGCTCCTGATAATGGGCTACGAACTAGCCGGAAACAGTCGACCTAATCTTGATATAGACATGTAAGTTTATCTGATTTATTTCGTTATCTTCTTCTGATGTAATCAAAAGCGCGTGCTAGTTATTGAATTGCTTTTGGATGAATTAAATTGTAAAATAGTCGTCGTTTAAGACGACGCCGTTCTAAAATCGTTAATTCCTTTTGATCTTTACCAATAAGGATTCTTATCGCCGTTTAATTTAGGAAGTGCCCTTTATATCTCCTGCCGCGATTTCGCAGAGTTCTAACACCAAAATTAAGTCAAGTTAATGTTGAGCGATGATTCGACCGCTTTGTGCGCTCGCCCATTTCATCGTTGATCATTGTCAAAACGTAATTGATGTTTGACAAAGTGACGTCACCGCTTCAAGTAACTTGAGAAGCTTTTAAAGAATAAATTAATGTACAAATCGTTTCCGAGACCTGCGGTTAATTTTGGATCCATTGATAATCTTCGGGAGTGATTTGAATGTTTCAAAAAGGTCGACAGTTATCAAAAGTTCGCTTCAAAGTTTTCACGTAAATATTTATGACGGTACAAAAAGCATTGGTAAATTTAAATTTCATATTTTTGAATCGAAACTTTAAGAGGCACTATTAAAAACTTTTCTCATTCCTCGTTATCACGATGACATTTCCGTTGTTATCTTCGGTGACACTTTGATAGACCTTCCGCGAAACTGTCTCTTGGGGTAGGCTCTGTAAATATTGCGCTGAAAAATATAACTTTTCTCATTTAACATTTATGCAAGTTTGTTCGGAGGCTAGTCATTATCACAGAGACAGCAGCGAGTTAGACTTGTGTACCTTTACCCTCGTTCACCTGTTTGTTAATTTCGAATTCAATTTAAAACATCTCTCCGTAAATTACAGTCCTAGTCCTCGGACTTATCTGGAATGATCTCCGCGAGTAAACAGGGGAAATGGAAATAAACTTTAAAGGTCCATTTTCAATTTTGGTGTGAGTCCGCGAAAATCCCCCTTTAGCCCGCAAATCCTTCACCCTAATCTTAAAGTTAGGCCTTTGCGAACAAATGTCGCGCTATCAGCTCTTCTCAGAGTAAATAACGAGTTGAAAAATGACAGTAATAACTATCGGGTATAATGAGTGGGGCGGAAATGCCCTGAGGAATACATGGGGCGTCGAGCGCCAAATGTTGCAGCGAGAGCCGCGCTGCACTGCCGCAAGGTAAACAAACCGCTAGTTTGGCCATGTGTTTGTTGATTTCAGTTAGAAATAGAATTTCGGTGATACTGTTTTATTTTTTAAAAGCAGATTTATTTAACATTTTGACGTTAGTATTTTTGAAATGGGCCTGTATCTGACTTGTTTCGGGAACATTTTTTACGGAAACGACTTTTAATTTATTTTTCCATTGTCTGTCGTTAAATCCATCTCTACGCTTAAACTATCTACCAACTTCAGTATGTGCCTAGAAAATATATTTTTCGAAGCAAGACCCGTATTTATCACCTTAACCTTATCAGAAAGTAGCTGAAAATAGGAACGCAGTCGGCGTCATCAGCGCAGGGCCACAAAGGGCCTTATCACACCGGCTCATTTCCACTCGATCCTGTTTCACGCGCCGTCATCACACGCGCTTTAAACTCGGGGGAGGAAACGGCATGGAATTTATCAAAAGTCGCGTTCTTTCCATTAGCAGCGTCTCCGCGTGTTAGCTCGGCATCTCGGATTGTCGGAGTTGTAAGCGTGTTGCGAGTAACGACGTAATATACGCGAGATTGTGTAATGATGCCTTTTGATGCCTCCTCTTCTGGCTGTAATTACGGGTCGCCATGGCAACGGGACGGTGCTCGCCGCGGAATCTGAGGTGATCGGATTATAATTTGGATTATCGACGAGGAGGTTCGAGATTCTCGTAGATCATCACGAACTATGGCTCGATTTAGTAATGGTATTGACCGTGCAGAAGTGTTTTGAAAATACATAAAAAATACGAATATTGAAAGTGATGCGTGGTTTATTGTTTTTAAAAAATAAACTGGACAAGTAAAAGTTCGAAAAATCTATAAATACTTACTTCGTTAGTGCTTGTTGATGCCGACTAAAATTAAACTGACGTAAAACGTTTAAAACGATTTGTTTAGTAAATTAGACCGGAATAGGCTAGGCACTGAAATATAGAAAAACTCATTTCGTTTTCGTGGACAGTACAAAGTTTGCACAGGCACGAAAAACCCAATTAAAATTGTTTGCGAATGGCTGAGTAAATCCTGGCAAAAATTGCTACAACGCAAATAACGACTAGGTAAGCTTCTCCTCAATTTAGGTTCATAATAAGATATTCATAAAAATGTTCCAGCGACACGACAAAAGAAGTAGGTACGAGAGACAGCCCGCCTCCAACTAAAACGTTAAATTACAAGGAGTCGAGAGATCCGCGGGGACAATGAGGCTCGAGGTTGCATCTATTCTCTCCCGTTATGGTGCGACAACTACACTTCAGTGCTCTCTGTTCTATAAACGGCTAATATTATTTTATCACTGCCCTTGTGTTCTTTGGTTGAATATTGGCTTTGAAACATTAATGGTTTTATTGCTAGTTTTACTTGAGAGATTGTTGTTGAGAGAATTGGTTCTAATTGTTAACTAAAGTTTAACAAGAGAGTTACTTTCGATTGATGAACTATTTTCATATCTTCCATATTCAGTGTTTGTCTAACTTTATCTGACATGTCAATGTTGATTGTGAATCAGATACCTCGATTGATACATCTTTTTTTATTTCACTTATTTCAACAATAATTTGAATACTTACGCGTCAAATAAATCCTGTGTATGTATAACTTTCTGCGGATTTGTTCATCGCCGTCTCCCCGCTTATTACGAGATACTCGGCGCGTTATTGTTACACAATCGCCCGTCTAGGAGTACAAAAGACGCCGCCATCCGACTTTTAAAAATTTCATGTAACGCCTCATCTCGTATGTTAAGGAAAAAATGTGAGAGGAATGAGCCCGCCTTCTGCTTTTTGAATTTCGCTTTCATTTATATTTCGTCCTAAACGAGTTCTTCCGCGTTGTCGTTTGATACAGCTTAAGAATTTGAATTGCAGCCGATTTGTATTTTTTTTTGTTAACATGTTTTTGCGCGATTGTTATTACGTCGCTTTTTGTGCGAGATTTATCTGATATTTTCTTGGAAGAATCAGGATTGAATTATCTTTCAATGTCTTGGAACTTCGTTTGTTCACATTATTCAATCAATCGTCATGATGTGGTCATTTGCAACTTGGCGTATAATCCAGCAATATTGCCAATTGATTTCATTACAGTATATTGGTACGGTCTCGAATCCCATACCCAATAATTCGATACGTTTAATACGGAAGACATTAAATGCTGACCCGGAGCCGA
This sequence comes from Adoxophyes honmai, assembly GCA_005406045.1. NCBI lineage: Eukaryota > Metazoa > Arthropoda > Insecta > Lepidoptera > Tortricidae > Adoxophyes > Adoxophyes honmai. Next base: position 457,956 of record BHDV01065337.1, on the reverse strand, counting down.
AGACATGAAAATCTGGCAATTTGTCAGGTCTCCCCTACCCCTGGATGAACATATCAAATATCATTTGAAATTAATCAGAGCAAGTCCGTATCGACGCCGATTTGTGCCACCCTCGCGGGCAGCGATTGTTTTCATAGCAACTATTAGGAGTGGTATTGAATGTTCTTAACATTATAGCCAAGTCCGTCACCAAAATACGAGTTTTCTACAACAGTGTATGTTCTTTTCTATGTGTACTAAATGAGACAATAGCAATCACTTTTCTACAAAAAATAAGGTCTCATCTTTTATTTTACTTAATATCGCAATAATACTGCAATTTTCTATCCTTTATCTTTTGCTCGTGATATTTTAGTATAGAAAGTTATGTGCTAGGCTCAGTCACCTCTAGCCCACCACTTAGCCGGCTTACAGCGTCTGCCCGGATCATTTTGTACTGCACCCCCAACGTATTAATATAATCGCAAGGAAGCTTTATTTTATACTACCTCCAGCCCCACAGGACAGCAGATATATGGCAGTTATAAGTCAGACGAAATAATCCCTATCACTTGACAATGAAATGAAAGACATCTCGAGAGTTAATAGAAAGTTATTGTCTCGGAAAAGAAGACCGACTGTGATGAATTTTTTAACTCACTTTTGCGACTTTTCCGTTCTTCCGATATTGTTGTTTGTTGCTTTATTTCTTAAGTCTCTTTAACTATTTTATTTAAAAAAATACGTTGAGTGGGCGATATAAGTATCAATTGAGAAGATACTTAACTAGCAGAAAGAGCATACTGATTAAATATCAATCTTACCCCTTGGATGCTGCTCTGCTCAATGGGCTCGTGGGTACCGGGTAGCCGACTAATTCAGTTGAAATCTCATCAAGGGTTACATCAGTCAAATAATTTTCCGCTATTCCGCCTCCTTATTGCCCAAGGTACCGTGGACCACATTTCAAACAAATTGAAAATCAATTTAACGAAGGGGCCCTCTATGAAATAGACGGGCGACGTCGGGAAGAAACAGACCTGTTAGTAACCGAGAGGGTAGAAATAGGAAAATACATCACCTTAAAGCGAGTAGGGAAGATTCATATCAGACAGGAAATTCGACTCGCGTGCCGCCTCGGAGAGTGGATTTTTTAAGGAAACGAACCCACCTCCTTTCGCTTTCACATATGGACTTCTGATTCATGAGTTTTATCTACCATGAAATGTGTGTTCAAAAATTGAATGTTACCGGCTTGTCTGCGCCAGAATGAATGGTAACGAGTATCGATCTCGGCGACAAGCTCGGCTGCCTTTGACGCTCTCCCAATTTCACTTCTTATTTCGTTCACTTTTTCATGAAAGGCTTATTCAGTGGAGAGTTGAAAGAATGTCTGGAAAATATGCATTTAAGTATGAAATGGGGATTGATAACAAACTCTGAATACAGTCGAGCTGTAACTCAATTTTCCGCATAAAAATTGGCATTCTTTTGTAACATTCGTTGATTCTCGCACCCCATCACGACGATACAGCGATTATTATTACGTTCGAAAACCCATCAAAAGTTACAATTGAAAAGTTAAAGTATTCCGGGTGGGACGGTAAGCCTCCCCAGTATCTACAAATGAGATTGGTGTAGGAATATTCCATTGTGTACACACCCGCTGTCGTGCAGTACTTGGAGACTTAATTATATCTGACAGATTTTTACTGTGGAGGGCGATCATGTTCAGCCAGGTTCATGTTTCGAAGCCAAATTCAAACGTGAATTATTAATGGGGAAATTAGTGCGACCGTCTGCTCTGTTTTCACAGAACGCTGAACTAACTAATAATAAACTCAAGCGAAGCTGTGCCGGAATCAATCAAAGCGCAAATAACTATCTGAAGCAAAAAACCTTAAACTCGTAGAATTCTTCTCCTTAACCTCTCTCCAATCGATAGATACATACATCTAAAACTTATCTCGTTCCGGGCTGCATTCCCTAACAAAATTAAACTTTTCTCCCGCCCGGCTAATGCTACGGCAAGCGAGACTGCAACTTCTCTAAATTCTTTTCTCGGATTTTTCTAAAACAAATTTTCCGGCCCTCCTGCGAGCGCACCTTAAAACGAAAGCACCGCCCTGAATAATTAATACAATGGAAGGTTAAATTCGTCCAAGTGTCAACTTCCCCCAACTTTTTAAAATACAACACCATCAAAAGTGCGGTCTTAGGCGACGGTGTCTAGACCTGGCTTTTATCTCGCCGGAGGCTGTTTATTTAATTTTAGCTTATTTTATTGGAATTGACAATAATTTAGAATAAAAAGCTTGCACTCGGAAGTGTTGATGCGTGTATTTTTTGAAGTTTCTAGTGAGGGTGCGCCGTTTGATGCTGATTGACGAATTTATCCCGTCCAAGTAAATAAAATTTGAACCAAAGTTTTTCTAAGACGTCACGAACAGTTTTGACGACATGGGGTGAATCGAATTATTGAAAAACCTGTGAGTGCATAAGCTTATGATGTAGGGATGATCGAACAGGGGTTGTATGTAAACACCGACAATTTGCTCGTGAAATTATTTTGAAAGCTGCAGTGCCTTACCACTCAATCGATAGGTATGCACATTTACCTACTTGTTTAAGTTTGCTATAAATTAATTTATATTTTTTTATGTTGTAGTCCCGTACAGTTTACTTAATTTTGATTTCCAATTTGATTATGTTGCTTAATAAACTACTCACTTCACTTAAACAAGTATGTAATACATTTGATACTGCCTTGCATTGAATTCGTTGCCAATAAAAACGTCAATCAGCCGTCGTCGATGTCCCAGTCACGTGGCCGATACCTGATACGATCTATTACAAAATACAAAAGTTCGATTATAAGTGCAATGTTTTTTTATTTCACGTAAGCAATGCCCTTTAAATCCCGACAATAATTTCCCTAGGGGTTGGAGCAGGCTGGCCTTTGACAGGGGTGGTCGTGGACAGAGAGGGTGACTGGCTAAGAACTTGCCAGGGTAGGGTCACTCTTAGTCGTTTATTGTTCCTTGACGTTTATGGTCAGCGAAAGGGCACAGGAAAGGTCGCAGGGCGCCCCATCCCGGAGGTTCGTTTAAAATTTCCGAAAACCCTTCCTCACTGATAAACGTTTAATGCGCCGAAAATTTGGTTGCGCGTTTAAGATAGTTTGAGACGTTAACTTAAGTTTGAAGTAGAATGTTAATGCCTTCATAAATATTAATTTTATTAAGCCGTATTTTTTCGTAATATTTGACAATATTGAGAATTTTATATCTATCGTCTATAGCAGTTTCAATATCGATTACTTCACACCATGCCAAAATAAAAAAAACTGATGTAATTTTCAAGTCTTTCTTATTGAAATGAGAATCCAACTCTGAACCCTCAACACACTTTTTTTTTAAGTACAAAAAGTTCCCTTATGTATCTCGCAGAAGTCTTTGTGAGGAGCTCGCAAGCACGAAGCCAATGTTTTCCGACTTGTGTGAAATGCAAATACAATTTATAAGTTTACATATTTCCTCGGTGAGAAAGAGAGCCCGCGCCTACGGGACCACGGACCGCTTTAAACCGTCTGTCGGCTCCACATCGAGAGGTTTCCACTACTTTGGATTTGTGAAAGACGTGGGTTGTCACTATAAAAGAGTACACAAAGCGAACATTTATTAAAGTTTTACGAATGTTGGAATAGCTCCTAAAATTTGCAACACGACATTGTGTAAACCCAAGATGAACAATATGAATCTAGTCTCTATGTAGGTACATAAAGTTTGTAAAAAAGATTTCACTTCAACAATATCACAGCAGTTTCTCGCTTTAATCATATCAACTCGAGCTAAAACTGAAAATTTATTCAAGAAACTCTTTACAAAGTTGAAAGTCAAAGTCTCTTTTAATATCCCGGGCGTCTTTCGTCGCCAACTTTCTTTCTAACGGGTGATGGGGCGCTCTTATAATCGCTATGGAAATGGAACGATTAAAACTGTGAACTTCAAATTATAATTCCGGTTCTATTGGCGTCCATCCCTGATTGGTTAAGAAAAATCTATTGAAGTCAGTTGGTTAAAAAGAGCACGTATTAAATTAAGGTAGAATAAATCATGGTAGGGTTGCAACCGCATAAAATGTTATCCATTGTAATATTAATATTCCTGTAACGTCAAAGAATGAGTGCCGGCAATGTAAAACAAACTTCCTAAAGGCGAAGCATAAAATAAGGATTCATAATTCAAATCGAAAAAAGTTTCTCGGGGCTCGGTAATTTTTCCCATCTTACAGCAAGTTTCGCCGGAGGGTCGCCAGTCCTGGCTGGAGGAAATCTAAGAGAGGGTTTACATTTTTAGCCTTTCGCTTGTCCTGCTCCTTACTTTATATAGTCTTTTGATTACTCTCTCAACAAGTTATGCATTTTGCAAAGTCTGCGGAGCACGCTTTTCTCAAACTCTCTAACTTCTTTTGACATCGATATCTTTTATCTTTACCACTTTTGTTCCCTTATAATCTTGTACAGAATTCACGAGGTAGTTAAGAGTCATTTGTCTTACGACCTAATTGATTTCTGACCCACCGTCTCATTTGTCGGGCAATGCAATGTCACAATGGTTTTATTGCAAATGTGTAGGTTGCGGACGACGAATCAATTGGATTGGTAGCACGTGCAACCTATCTAAATGGTTGTCAACGGGAACGCGTATTGTAATCCTATCAACTGTGCAATCCAGGTACCAACAAGAGGAGGCCCTAAATTCTTCAAACCAGTGCTAACTGGCTATGCCCTGTTAATTCCCCTTAAGACCCCAGAACCACCCTAATTGTTATCGGCCTGCGCGGCCCTTAATGGCGCCTCTAATGCGACTAATGTATTTTTGGACATTTTGCAGCTTGCTTGGGGCTATTTTTCTGTATGTATGGAGCCCAATTCCCGCTTCCCTACAGCGTGGGTAACTGCATTATCTTCAAATATGTTGCCAATTTCTATTGTCCAGCGTAATGCATGTGAGTGGTGCAACGCGGAACGAATCTAATGAACATAAATAAGAGATATAAGTTCAGGAGTCCTGAGTGCTTCGTCTCGTCCGCTATACATCTTACTTTGCGAATCATATCGAGGGACGAATGAACCCTTATCTGGTACGGAGAATATTTCTCGAGTTTATACACTTTAGTTTCAAAAGCAGTTGGCTGTGTTGCTTCAGAGTAAAAGTGAACTAGGTTTGTGTTAACTGATTTTGAGAATCAATTTGAACGAAGATTTTACGCTGGCGCGGTTTCAATTAAAGCTCCTGGTTTCAACGAATCACACGGACTGCGGACTTCAACTACATTTGGGGCAACATATAAAAGGCGGGTATTGAAAGCGAACAATACTCCGTGGTCAGCGGCTCTCGTAAAACATTTCCTATAAACGCAGCAAGGCGGTAAATTAGATTTTATTTTATTTCTTAAACAATTTGCGGCTGGACACAGACAAAGGGCGCAGGTTCGATACCGTAACGTGGTCAGCAATCCAAAGGTTTATGCGGGTACGTTTATTACTTACCTACACGGGCTGCGCTGCGCCAATTATAGGAACAGGAGCTTTGTCGATGAGATATAAGTTAATTATTTACATACATAGAAACTGCTTATTACATACGTCGGAGAAAGATATACCTACATGAAGATAATTATTTACTCTAGTAACTCAAGTTTGTAGTTCCTTAGTGCCTTGATGCAGACCAACCAAAAATAATAGCATGAGGATGTAAAAGGATAATTTTTTTTTTCAGATGAAAATGTTGCAATAATAATATAATTTTACATCAAAAGCTACACTAAGAAGAAAGTTTAACGTTTACATTTTTTAGATCGATCTGTATGTAATTAAGCATCTACCTGTGTGTGTTGGTCATAATTGTGTCGAATGTCTACATTATAAATCACAAGGATAAAATACACAGCTAACAAGCACAAAATACCAACATGAAAAGAAAAGACTCTAAGTAAAGCTAAACGGTAGCAGTGAGAAAAATACCGATGGCGATAAACATCGGTTGCGCGCAGCTCTAGAGGGGCGCCGGCGGCCGGCTGACCGCGCGCCCCGATCGCCGGCCATTGTCCAGTCCTGTTCTTGTTCACATTAAAACGCAGTTAACCGTTCTTTATTGTTTTATCCGCGCCCACTCCACGCCAATAAATGTCCGCGACTCCTGGGAAATGTTATGGCGCGATTTCGATTTTGAGACCGTAATTAAACTCGCCTTTATTACCGAAATTTGCTCCAGTTATACTTTCAAATGAGATTGCGAATGTTTTAATTTGTTTAAGAAGTTTTTATGGCCTATAAATACGGTGCAGCGTATCGGTGAACAATCGGGAGGAATCGATTGGTGAGGTCTGGAACACGCACGGAGACGTGACGGCGTAAACAAAGAGATAATAAGACAACCGCAGGACCATTAGACGCACCCCGATCTGGAGGAGTGATCTAATAAAACATTCAAAGGCCAAAACGGGGAAAACACAAGATCAGATTGTCTCAAAATCACACGACCGCCGGCGTTGGCCCGCGCATCTATAATTCAGAGCGCGCCGGAATCGCGTGAAACGGGAATAGGTACCCTCGACGTATCCGCAGCCGCTGCGAGCGCTAACTTAAGGCGATCTATTCTTGTTTGCCCTCCGACAGGTTTTTGTTTCGCGTTGCACTCAGACCCTGTTCCTTTTTTAAGTTTAAGCCGTTTGACGTTTAACGACCCTTGGTCTCAGTCGCGTTGGATACAGACTCACTTAACCATCGACACCGAGAATCTTTTATCACTTTAGCCTTTGTTACTTGTACGTATATTTTATATCCGTTTCTCTTACTGAAGTTTGTACAAACCAATATACACATGACGTTGGTATCTATACAAAGTACGCTTACAAAGGAACATTTATTGTGAGTTTAATTCCGTCGAATGATTAAAATTCAATCGATTGTTTTCCACTATCTCGGTTCAAAGCTGACAATACCTTGTAATTGATGTAATTACGGCGACCTAGAATAGAAGGTATGATTGCGAACACAGCGAACGCTGATAAATTGTTAAATTGAGCTTCGGCATACGACCGCGGTGGTTCTCAAATTGGCGTCGCCTTCACACTCGAGCAATTATCGTCGGGGAAGTTTTCCACCTCCGAATGAAGGTTTCCAGCTTTTACCAGCGGAAGGGCACGGCACGTTATGTCTGCAATGTTCGCCTTAATCTGCGAAGCGGCGCTTCAACTTCACCGTTGTTTAATTACGGGATATAGATCAGCAATTTTAGTTCCTGGTTCACTCGGGCACTGTTCAGCGTGCTTGACTTTTATAAAAGTAATTCACTTGTAAAGGAAATGGATTATGTAGTTGGTACTGAGCTAAGCGGTAAAGCCATTTGCAAGCGAAATCTAGAAACGGCAGTTGTGGTTAACTGCGCAAGCGTTGGCCAGCAGTTAGCCGGTTTTCGGCGGCGACTAGCCAAAGCTGCAATTAATGATCGAGCGGAACATCCCCTATGCCGAAGCAAAAGTTTTCCTAATTAATTGTAAGATTTTAATCATGCTTCTGGCGTAACAAAATTATTATGGCCCGTTTAATTCTGGCCCGCGCCCTTCGGCATCTTACTTGTTAGCCCTAATGCGCTATTCCGAAATTTTAATCAAGGGTGTGATGTTATTAAATTATGCAGCCTGTCGTATGCACTCTACGATTATAAATCTCCTGTTTGTTTAATGTAATACCGTAGTAGCCATTAATGTGCAAGAAACTGTTATTACGGTATGGTTATCCCGCGATATGCAAATGATATCGTTATTTACTGCGGTAAGGAAGCTTATGTTTCAAACGACTGACGTAACAAAAACGGCTTTGTAATTTTATGATCTTTAATCGTATTTTACGAGTGTATTGCAGTGTTTCCACGTACGGTTTACCTGTGACCTGGATTAACAGAGGTAGTAACAACCACATTTAACCGCTTCAGTATTATAGCGCACTCGAACCGTTTAATTAATTTAAAATAGTAAGCCGTAAATTTTCTCGATTTCTTGGATTTTGTGAATTATCTACTTTTTAAAAACTTAAGCAAAACTAACAAAATTACTTACTTGTTACGATGGTAATTTATTTAACCGGACTGTATGAAAAGAGGCTCTGCAAACAGGATAACTTTATGTGATAGGACTCATCGGGCACAGTGATACTATATCTAAGTGAAGAAATGAAAAGCTTGGGACAAATCTTGATGCTTCGCGCTTATGCAGTTTCTTTGTGAATAAACTTAACCCGAACGCCGAGCGACCGGCGTTAAAACTCCGGCCGCGGCGAGCGCAAAAATAAAATTAAAATCTAAGTTCAGAATCTTAGCGAATGAATTGGGCTCGCAAGATCAAATAATTCCATGAAAATGAACCCCGGGCATATTTAATTAACCCGACCTCCCCCCGATCTAAGTGCACAAGAATTCCCCGGTTAAACATTAGCTTTCGTCAGGAATTTAATTCGGTCGGAATGGAAAATATTTATTTACACTTTTTCGCATTAGTATTCCTCCTCTCACACATGACGCCGTCGGTAGCGAAAGGGAAGGTAATTATTTTTATTGAATTTTATTTCGCTAGAGAAGTTTTAATTACTGCGGAGCGGGAGGTGCGTGCCCGCGCGCGCGCCGCTTCGGACGCAAATTGTTTGTTGCGGTCGTAATATCTTTCTCATTTGGTGCCAGCCTTGTAAATTTGGCTGCTGTAGCTACATTAATACCGTTGCAATTAAATTCTTTTGTCTTAATACGCCCTTAATGTTCATTACATGAGCATTGTTATTATTATGGTATATGTAGAATGTTATACGCTGCATCTTTTGTCTAACGAGTCGCTTGATTCCATTTAAATTACTCCGCCAAACAAACAGGGAGTCCTCATACGGGTCCGATGGAAGCGAAATGCGTGTGGAAACTAAAGAGGTCGAATCTGAGCTTATCAAACATTAAGCCCCCGCGTGTACCTGGATCCCCACTAAATAAATAAGTCGAGCAAATGAAAAACATCCACGTCCCAGTCGGATCGAACGGTGAGAATTCGGAGGAGGCAATGATAAATATGCATGGCGCGTCTATGGCACATCCTGTGTGATTAGTGTAGGGGGAGCGGCTCGCGATACGGATAGGTGAGTGATAGCAAGGGGGCACAGGAACTAAGAAACCCCCTAGCTAATAACGGAACGTGTCTCTCTCCATTGTATCGGCGACGTTTCTTGGATATTGCCAATATAGGGTGTTCACGTGTGCGTACACTGTTGTTTTTGTCATTTCTCTTGTCACACGCGACTGGTAAGATAATGTGGGTTTATTGATATTATCCACCTTTTATTGGCTTTGGCTCTGCGTCCATTAGAGACAAAGCTGTCCGGGCCGTGTTCTTGCCACGCGTCAACCACTGAATCGATATGCTGTCGAACTGTTTTGCGGGTGATTTATTTAATTTGCATTGTAGACCATTAAATGTGAATTAAAAAAATTGAAACCCGTGAGAGGTCAATCCGGATCACCATGCTAATAATCACTCTGCAAAGCAGGAGTTCAAAATTGTTTTTCAGCGTAGTTTTGTTAAAGACGTATTTTATATTAGCCGGTTCGTATGACAAGATCTTTGCAATCCGTTTGACATTCTAAGTTTCTTACTTTACTAATGCAAAAAACACTGAAATTCCACACATGACGATATAACGATAATTGTGATCCTACTACTTACTTGTGATATAAAAAGCTTCTGCTTACATGCCCACACAACCCATTTAGTAATGTTTAAGAAAATACTATTGAGAAACACTCAACTAATAGTCAATGCTGCACTTGTTACATGTCGTAGTAATGTTTGATATGTCAGAGGAGCCGTGCTCCGCTGGGAAGTATGCGACAGAAGAATGGCTCCCAGGGTAAAAGCAGAAAGGGGAGATGTCCCTCATAATGCGTATCTACGAGAAGACACATTCCCAGCCGAGCCGTAGCTTAAGACCCATAAAATTGGTACTGTATAAAGTTTTATAGCTTCGGCTCTCTGCAGTTAATAATTTTAATGTCTGACATGCAGTGCTCTTACGTTCTAATAACAGGCTTATATTTTTGAAAATAACTACACGATTTTAAATTATATCAAAGAAGCTTATGATTAAAATTTGTTCAAAATTACATTTCATTTGAAGTATTTTTCATCGAACGAATAGTGAAATGTAATCAACTAGAGTATTCAATCAACATAAGTTTATATTTGCGATGGTAGACGAACTGTGAATTCCCATTTTCAGCAGTATCACATATAAAAGACAATCACGAAATTTACTGTAACAAATCGACTACACCACTCCTTCTGGACAAAAGGGTATCACAAACAACAAGTTACCCTTTCGAACAATGTGGCTACGAACAACATGTTTTCCCATTGGCAGGGATTGTAAAATTAAACATAGTGATTCACCTAGTTGATTATTTATTGTTATTGCTTCCCGATTGCGCGGGAACCGTCGCTAAAATCGAATTAGGAGCTCGGCGCGGTCCTAAACAAATTTCAATTTTCAATTATGACCCTGTAGGAGTGGCAGTGGCACCGTCGGCTCCCCGGAGGCTGCCGTAACTTATTGCACTGTATCGGCCCAGGCTGATGGCTCAATAACGTATTCAGAATAATTATTCACAGCACAGACAACCGGCCCGATTGAATTTGCCCTCTGGAGATAAACAATAAGTTTTGATTTATTCCATGAGTTGATCAGGGAGTTATTAAAACGGATGTACTTTATTTGGTTGCAGCGCGCTGCAGGTTGCATAAGCGGGATTATAAATCTTTTTTTATGAGATATCGCAAAATCTCGTTAAAGCAACCTACCATGGTAGCTAGCGGTTTGACCAGCGGCCTCTCAAGCACAAGGTCGTGGGTTCGAATCCCAGGCTCGCACCTCTGAATTTTTCGGAATTTATGTGTGAAATGGAATTTGATAGTTATCACGAGCCATATGGTGAAGGAAAATATTGAGAAAAAACCTGCGAACAACGAAGTAATTCAATGTGATGTGTATAGTTCCCATTCCACTCGGGACACGCGTGGAAATAAAAGCTGAAACCAGAATGAGAGAAAGCCTGTGCTCAGCGGTGGGACGTATTAAGTCTGAGAAAAAAAATCACAAAATACCTTTTATTTCTAAAATGAAATAAAATAAATTCCAAAGCAGATACCTTACCATTCCTGAGCTGTACGGTTAAATCTGTTAAGTCTCACATAATTCGGTGCTCGAGCACTATTGCCGCGTCACGCATCTTATTGATTCGCTGGCAATAAAAGAATCGGCGCCGACCTTAGCCTCCCCATATACTTTTTCTGGTTCAGTGAGCATGAACTGCAATAGGATTCCGCGCGGTGGATAGTCCCGAATATTTCTTCCAAACCGCCGGTGTCACTATCTACCGAGGAGAAAAGGTGCCGAGATTTACCTGGAACCCTTACGAGGGCGATCGGTTAGCATTAAAATATTTATTTTTCAATAAACTTTTAGTGTGGGGGTGTAAAATGTCGCCGAGGAAACTACGGCCACTGATTTTCTTTTTACGGTCGAACGGACTTGATCCCAATAACTCACATTCATGGAATAAATAAAGTATACGTTTATGTTTATGTTGTTGTTATGGATAATAACATAGGTGAATGTCTTTGTTTTTGTTTTGCGTAAGGCAAGGTGCCACCAATAAACAATCTTTCTTTTTACTTAGTTGTTTTACGTAAAAACATGATCTGCCTTTTTATTCAAATTAGGTACTTTTATTTTTACTGAAAAATATGTTTTTTGTCCTTCATGAACCTGTTTTGAGGAAACATGCCGGAAACCCTATTAGCAAAGTTTCGGTATCCATCCGTCCGCGACTTTATTGCTACAAAACATCAACAAGATCTTTGGACCAGTTAAATTAGAACACGGAATATCTACCTAAATTCGTGTTCCTAAAACTATATTGTATTTTAGTCAGCCAAGAAGACTTTAGGCTATAAAAATCAATTTAGGTGATAAGTAGGAATCTGTAAGAGATGCTAAAAAAGCCTTAAAATTACCATAACAACCAAAACAAAACCATTCGACTGCCATATTGGATCGCTTCAAACCAAACGACAACACAAAGTCAATAGTTACATCCGAGTACGTTCCATTGTAAACGCAAGGAGGCAATAAGGAAAAAAGTACAACAAGAATACGGTGATACCTTTGCAATATGGCGGTTGTAAGACAAACAGGTATCAATATCGGAGGCATCCATAGTCGGCACCGGCGACGCCAATAAGCGTGATGCGGGCAACTGCCGCGCTTGAGGGCCGCGGTGCGGGGCTAGGGCTGCCTCTGCAACTGCTGGCTCCAGCCTGACGAATGTGCGAGCTACTGGCAGTTAAGTAAACATGTAATTGAACATAGCTTTGATGACATGGCTTATTCGGTGAAGTTTTTGTTAAAAACTCGATGAAATCAGCCTTGTTTTGTAATTTCATTCACGGAAAATTGTTTCTGTCCAAATCATTAATAGAGAAAACAAGAAGTTGCCTATTATAGCTACCATTTACTCGCTAACTACTATTGTTACTTAGTTACTGACTTGATTAAGTAAAGTGGGTTTTCATACTTTCAATCAATTTCTGTATGGCAGTTGTAGACGTAGATGGTAGTGTATTATAGTGAGTCGACAAGATATCTATTGTTTTCAAAGATACGCCTTAAGGCTCTAAAACACTTGAACAATCTATGAACTGAAATTTATGCTCTAAACATGTAATATTAACGCACCAGCAGGTCGAATCGTACTTACATCGCATAGTCCCAGGTATCTAACGTGGCAAGGTTTTGAGTTGTGGGGGTAAGTTCACACATCGCCTTTCCATTAAAAAAACGGTGCTAAAACTTAATACCACCACTTAAAACCTCACCAAATTAGAAGCCGGGGACTATACTTAATAGCAAAAGTGGTTCTAAATTATCTTTACCGCAATAACTATGTCCAGGGCTCCGCATTGGAAGAGCACATCCTTACATTTTTATATCAACAGCAAGGGCAACCCTGTGAAGGCGCGTGCTCCACGCAGATTGTCGCCGATTACCGCACAGATTGGCATCGGTGCAGCGGCCGCTCGCTCCGCCGCGGCCAAATTGAGAGCTTATCGCCTTCCACGTGATTAACGCCTCGTATGACTCGAGATTTTACTTGTGTCAATGAATTATTGATTAAGCTCTGAGCAGGGTTGCTGCTAGCCCGGGAGGATCAACTTCAGCTTCAACTTAGACCTTTCAAACATGCTCTGAATACAGAAAAGTAAAACAGGTTAAGTTACAGCGTAAATTTCTATCAGAGTTGTAGCATTAATTATAAACACAAATGCATTTGACACGGATTTACCATAGTTTAATAACGAAAACTTTACACCTGCAGATTATTATTTAAAACAATTCTTCACAATTTGCATCGCTGCCAGGCTCTGAACTCTCATCAATATTCGTTCTGCCACTCTCATACAGAGCGCAGTCAAACAACTCATTTGAGTTAATAATATGCAATTGTTTGTTTAATTCCGACTGCTATAATATTGTTACCGGACTGAGCTAAAAGCGGCGCGAATAAATCGATGGTAACTTTAAATAATGCGCAATAAAGCTCAGCCTCTCGATATAGTGTTTCAAAAATTCCATTTCCCGATCCCGAGCACGGCCCATTAGCGGAGGAAGGGAAATCTGCAATCTCAGGAGATTGAAAATCAAACAATGCGAGCGCTTGTAACATAATACCATTCGTTATTAAGACGCGAATGTGGCATTAGAGGGAAATAAGGCAAAGGCGAAAGAACGCCTCGGCCGAGGGGAGTGCGACACAGAAAATGTTTATAGAGACCAGGGTAAGGGGGTAACGTCCGTAATAAAATTTTATATACCTTAATATTTCGGCGAACGATGAGTCGAGGCGTGTGTTAAATTATGTACGGCGCTGAGATGCTGTGAAACTTGCAAGTGCGCCTTCTTTTACGTTCGCAGTCTACGTGTGCTAGTATGCATACTTACCTACTAATACTCCGTTGAAAATGGTCGTACTTTATTGTGTAATTATAGAATATTTGGTGTGTAAACGGGCCCGTAAATTATTCCCAATAGGCGATCACCGTAGTGTTGCGCAAACAAACAACCCTTTAAGGCTCTCTCGCCTCGAGTACACATCGTTCCACCGTGAGATAATTTATGTAAATAAAATTCACATTACCCGTCTCTCATTCAAAGCTCCTCGCTCCATGTTTTTCGAGAATGTTTAGTGTTGTGTTTTGTCTTTATTATCTCATCTTTCCTGTCACTATTTGCCTGTGTTGTCGAGCCGTATTTCATAATTTTTCCTGCTCTCGGCGACGGATTCGCGAACATTTTATCACGCGCTAAAAGCTATTTGATATTTATGTACGTACGCTTCCCCAAATACAAATAGCGTTATTAAAACCCACTCTCGGATAAATTGGGAATTGGGGAACTGCTTGTCGAAAGTGAACTCAGTTTTAATTTACTGATGAGCTAAGTTTTTATCTCATCAGGCTTCAAAGAACAATGTATCTGCCACTCGCACTCGACCCCACTATATTACCGACGCAAAACTAATAAAGACTCCTAAAGTTTTAAGAGCACATTTGGTAAAAATACGGTGTCGCAAAACTTTTCTTTATTAGTTTCCCCTTTAATCCGACCAGGCGTGTCGCAATGTCTTTATGGCGAATTTTCAATCTTGAGACTGGGTGGAAACCAATAAGAAATCAACTATTTGCTCCCTGATTCCCGTGCATCGGTTGGAGGGGAACTCGCTTCTTTACGACTTCTTTTACGATTGGAGGTGCATTCAGAATTAGTCCGCGCTGCCGAGAAAGCCTTTCCGTGTCTGCGAAGATGAATGGAAAAAAGGATTACAATGACTTACAGAGTGAGTTTTTCTCAACGCCAGGATACCAAACTTTTTATTGGTTAATCGAAAGCCAGTTAGAAGGGATAGTAGCCGCGGTCCTAAAACAGCCGTCCCGTAAAGCAATAAAATTATACGAACTATTGTCCTCCTTAAAAACTTTTTTCTCTAAAACGTACCTAACAAAACTTTGATTATTTGAACGGAAAGTATAGTCGTAATATCGGTCTCCGATACCCGGAGCCTCAGTCGAGCGAATAATGTAGCTCACTTTTAAATCGCTGAAGTTTTCCGTAACAGAAGCAAGAATGTTTACGATATTGTTAGCTTTTTATCTGAGCATTTTTCCGTATTTCTTCAGTGAGACCAATACGAATATCTGTGGAGTATTTACGTAATTCGAAATGCGGCGTCTCGTTAATTCCTTGTAAATATGTACAGCGAGGAGTTGTAAATTGCCGGCATGCATCTCCCAACTGTAGTACAGTGAGTTCATAAAGTGAAGTTAATAAGCAGTAAAGGGCGGTATTCAGGTAATCTGTCAGAGTCGAGGAGGCTCGCTTTATGAAACACCTCGCGCCGCGTGCCATCCTATTAAACACTGCCAGATGTCTAACCGCCTAATTAATATTTACATTAATTTATTCTCACCTGTTAGCGAGATTAATTTAAAGAGAGTACCTAAGTACCTATTATAATCATAAGTAAGTTTTTACAAGTTAGATGAGAAAATTACATATTCGACTAACTTTATAGACGTGCGTTACGAGATACTTTAAACTCTAATTGGCTCGTAGTCTGCTTAAAACTTATTCCCGAATGTTCTAATTAGGTTTGACACCTCACATAATTCTTGATGTGACACGTCACGGCAAACGTACCGTGTTATTTAAAAATTTCATCCCTAAAGGTGGTATGAGGCGAGGCGAGGACCCGCGTTAATACTTTATTACGGTTCGTATGAGATTACTCGGTTTCCTTTTACGACAGTGGTTTAATCGCTTCTAAGTTTCATCGACTCGGCTGAATTACCCGCTGCCTCGAGAGCTAGCTACTTTATGTTTTAACAACATTTTCTGTTACTTATTAGCTTTTTCTTTAAGGTCATAAAAGCTGATTAACCTCGACGACTTTACTTGTAAAAACTTTTTGTAATTTATTACCATGAATGGTAATGCGGAGCTATTTACAACCGCAACAGAAGTTCTGTGCCAGATTTTCTTTGGGTATACTTCGTGAAATATTTAATGTGTGTTATATTTTACTTTTTCACAGCGCAAGTTCCGTTTTGTCTTCCAACTTTGTTTCATGGATTAATGCCAGGTTTACATCACAAGTAATCAATCAGTATCGTAATTTTTTAGCGAAATCGGTACAGCATTGTAGCGTGTATGCCCTCTAGGTGGAATAGCTAAATAAGAGCTAATAAGCGTAATAAAGACTTTTTACTACTGCGTAATACAAATTTAATGTGAATTGCACAGTTACTTTTCTTACGAGTTCCATTTCTAAAATACTACGTGTCAACATGACATCGAATATCCAACAAATGTCAGGCGTCGTAATTATTTCACACAAAAATCCGATACCTCACCTGATTCCTTGGAGCAGAGGTTATGATAAAACCGTCGTCGGCTCCCGGCCCCGGCAGTACATTATCTCGACACGTGTACCGATTAACTCGCTAACTCACTCGACTCGAGTTCGTATTCACTGCGATCGTGACTCAAATCTTATATCGTAAGGCTGCGTGCAGATTAACGGGCAGTGTAACGATGTCGACAAGTTCCGACGTCTCGACAGGTTAAAGTTTGCCGGTGGCAGGATAAAATGGAGGCGGACTCGAAATCTGCCGATATTGAGACACAGATTGATTGTAGGTTCGACTTTTTACGTGTTAAATATTGTAAGTCTGCTGAAAGCATATGCAAACTTAACAAAATTTTAAGCATTTCAGTGTCTGAGGTATGAATCACGTCGTAACAGCTCCACAAACTTGTGTATCACATGTGGCCCACCAAAAATTGCAAACTGCGTGCTTACATAAACAAAATATCTTTAATACGAGTGTGATACGAGTACAGTAGCGGAGTTGGCGTTATGGAACAGTTGGCGTGTAAGTGATACCACAAATCATTTAATAGATACTTGTGATACGATGTGTAAAATAACAAAGGTCGTTGCAGTTTCCAAACGCTCTCACCCCTCATCCCTTAAGTCCTTTCGTCCCACCTTCAGCGCTTACAATCGAAAACAAAACACAACATCGATAAAATACACAATTCTCATTTCTAACCTCGCCCTTTATTACTTCCATAAAGTATATTAACCTTTCAAACCCGTATCATTCTCATACAAACGCTTTAAACTTGTCCCGTGGGACATCGCCGTACCTGCCCTTGGACATAAAATATTTAATTTACTCTCAGTCCGTGTTATTGTTAAAGACAGTGGCGATAACACAAACAGCCGCGGGCGCGTTCCGTATTAATCCGAGGCAGCGCGAGCTAATGGGCCAAGTTTTCATGTAAGCCAATTGTGTGCTGTTAATCTAATCGGTGCCGTGTAGAACGATATTTTCATATCGGGCCCATTACGTACGGTTACAATTGCCAAATGAAAAATACGCGGATTTCCTGTCGACGGTAATCGCCGTGTAATCCATCACGGGAACGATGCCGCACGCTTTGCTTAGGAAACGCGCCGTTGCCGATGTCACGATATTTACGAGTATTGTGACTGATGTATGGACGGCTGTCGATGCCCTGTTGTCGCGACGAGTGATCGATTCACCGCCAATCTAACGGTTTGCATAAAGTTGTAGTGTTTTAAATTTGCCTATCTGTATTTTTATTGTTGTAGTGTGACACTTTGGACGTGATACAGGTTATAAAAATGTGACTAAGCTCGGTTAACTAGATCACATTTGTTTATTCTATTATTTAAATTTTAGATCCGTCCATACTAGGTACAAAAATTCAATTACAAAAAAACTGTAAAATGTGGTTGACTAACGCAAAAATTAATCACGTTCAAGTATATTTTCTAAAGTCTGGATTTTTACCGTTGAAATCAACTCCTGTGACGGTAAATGAAGCGGTATCATACAGAATTTAAACATTAATTTACATAGCTAAGTAATAATACCTGCATAGAGTCCGCTACTGATTAATCGAGGTAGCTACAACTTTGTTTTATTACTGCAAGCAGCACGGGCACGAGCCCGCAGAGACTCGCGCCCGCATTGGATATTTGAAAGCAGTGGGGTGCTCACAAATTATTGCTATACCCACGAAATAGACCGTTGTTTGCTTAAACTATCCTTGACCAAAATAATTTGGCGCGATACGATCTTTGGAGCGTGCGCCGGTTTATTATAACTTTCTTCCTTCGAGCTCCAGCTGTGAGGGTCCACATACCCCCACTGCCCCCTGACCACTGCTGCCCCGCTCATGCGATAAAACAATTACCCCAATGAAGTCGTGTTTGCTCCGCGCACATTCACAAACCGAAAAATGGCGAAAGTTTTCACAGACTTACGAATCAGATTAACAAAGTCAAAGAATAAGCGGGAATTCTGCCTTAATTTGAAACGAAATCGCTTCGTTTGCTTTATTTGCTGTAAGCACGGCAGGCAATCTTTATTTGAGCAAATAACAGTGCGGAATTCATGTCGGTTAATTTGATTTCTGTCGTGTATTTGTGTTACTGGATTACAATGCGAAACTGTATTGAACCTTTCAGTAAATTAACGTCGCTCTTCAAATTTACACTTCTAAGTCTCCTTTATTTTTTATTAAGTAACTAAGTGCCCAAGTTTCGATAAATACATTGAATAATCTTTATAATTTTGTGAACAAAGCAAGTGTCAGGTTGGGTGGTTCCGTTGTCGTGTTCCAGCCTAAACGAGTCGCGTGTGGGCTCGCAGGATCAAGATAATGTTCAGCCAAGTAATTATAGTTTTGCTTATTACTAGACCACTGCCTGCTGATTAGCTTGTGGTTACGTTGCCTGGATCCGCGGCCGAAAGAAAACAATGTAGTTGTTAAGTAATTATTTAAATTCAAGGAATTTCTGCTACTTCTGCCAAATAGGACAAAGAAAATTCTAAAAACGAACTGTAAGAAGTGAAAAGTTCAATTATTTTTATGATCGCAAGCTTACTAAACCGCTACAACGCTACACAATACACAAGCTACGAGCTACGAAGCCTACGCCGTAGCTACTCGTGGACACGTAGCGTTCAGACAGCAATTATTCCGCAATCTATTTCAAAGGCAAATCACAAAAAACAATTCTTAGTTCATTGTCATCCCGTGGGAGATTGGATGATGAAAAATGCATCGTCACCGAATATGATTCTGACAGCCGCGGCAATGAAAGACAGCGACAACCGCGCCGTTCAAATATGTATTCCGAGCGGCTCGGAGCCCGCATGCCGGAAAATATAGAAATCGAATGTACGTGTGTTGTGCAATGAAAATGTAGAAGTGATTACTTTTTACAAATCTTTTCTACACTATACCTACGAGTATTTTAAAGTTACTCGCTGTAGTTTCCTTACAATTCCTACTCTCTATGCTTACGTTTTCCTTATCACTGTCATTTATTTATGCCTTGTTAGCTATAAGCAAAAGGTTCCATTCTCGTCACTGTATTGTTGATTTTAAGTATTTCATGATTACGCTATTTTTAATTTGTTTACAACTTTTTTTAATCCGTTCCCAAGAAAACGCAAACGGAATCTTCAGGAAGCACATAAAGGTTTTTTGTGTTATTTTTTATTTTAGATGCACAAAAATATTCTATCTGTCTAGATGACCTAACGAATCTAGCAGAGAGCCAAACATACGTCTACACCGGCGTAAATATTTGTATTCGGAACGCAACTATTTGCCCGAGGTCTGGATGCAAGTGATCCCTGGTTGTTTCGGCCCCTCCCCCTGTCTAAGGGGTTAAAGGGGTTGTCTTAAGAATGCCGTGAATTTTACAGTACATCATTCCAAGTAGGCATTAGGATCTTCAATTATCCTCTGCCTTATGCTTGTATCGTTACAGAAGATATTACTTGATGTTTAGAGACTACTGTCTAAAAAATTGGTTCGTATTCTGCGGGTTGTTTTTGTAGCTAAAAAAGACGCAATACACAAACACAGTATAAGAATAATCACTACCTCGTAAAGAGACGCCGCACAAAACAAAAGTATGTTATTTTGCCAGTCGATGAGTATTATGGATGTAGAAAATATGTTCGTTTAATACCACATTACAATAACAACATCAAAGTAACGTTATCATCCCATTCTCGCACTTTGTCACGTAAACAACATTCAACATAACGTATTGATGCCTCTAATGGAAGCCGACAAACTAATAACGCCGCCATATAATATAACGAGGGCATAAAAGACAATGCATTTTGTATGACTCAATCCAACTCTCTAATACAGTAATGTGAACTGAGTTCATCGTCTGAACGTTTTTATTAAGTCTACTGCTCGGGATCGCTGCAAATTTTCACATTATTAAGATACGTGATCCTTTGCAAGCTTTTATTGCGTTCATTTGTTTGTAATATTGCACTTACAGCATTTTAAATTATCCTTCTAAAGAAATACTTAAGGCAAGTCTTAAAATTCTCGGAAACTGTGAAACCGTTATGCTGCTTTAGGATTTCTCACTCAAAAACATTGAATACACCGTATCGGAAAACTTTTCACTAACCGGACTATAAATCTTGAAACCAGACGGTCCCTAAACCAAGTTGACTTTTTACGCAATCACAGTTGCTAGCGTCTTGCCAGCTGCAAACGTTTGATACCGTGAGCACTAGTACTCTGTTCTATAGCCTAGTGCCTACACGTCCTCACACGTATGTAAATGGCAACAACAAGCCAGCCGCCTGAGTCCCTACGGCGTCTGCGAGCAATACTGATTTCTGCATCCATACCTGACTGTCCCCGCAGCCAATACCGCATTACTATTCAAACTCCATTTTGAGGTGTTGTTGGTTGTCAGTATTAATTTGCTCGTATTACTATCATGACGAGTATTGTTTATTCGACTGCTTTATTTTTTGTCTAAAGGTGCCTCAAACCCCCTTCATAGGGTAGGTAGAACACACGAAACACTACGTAGAGAAAACCTTGACTATTTCACGTTTCTTGGTGACTTCTAGCATATTTTTTAGATTTTAACTTGGCAGGTATTATAATAGTGACAGGTTGCTAGCCTGTCACCTAAAATATACCTCATTTGACATCCACGGAAGAAATGGGGAGGTGCTGGAGGGATTGGAATGAAGATTCTTAATTAATTATTTTAATAGTACCATACTTTGCGTCATATTACTGAAACATGTACCGACCATCGCACGTTACTGCACCTGAAATGATACAGGTAAAATTCAGACAGAATAAACGCCGACCGCCTTTAATCTGATTCCCTTGAAAAATGCTACCGGGATCCGGAATAACATCGTCTTCTCACAGAGAAGAAAGCAACCCGAGGGACATCTGAAGTGGAAAACTAGTGAATTTATAAAGAGCACATATACTGCGTCTCGTCAAGGCACCGTCGAAACTTGCATGGCTGAGCAGGCGACAGCGTCTTGAAAAATGTTTTCTATCAGCGAGCGCAAATAGGTGAACAGTTAAAAAGTCTGGCGAAGACGAACTGGTCGAGGCGAGTGCTCGATTGCAAATTGACTATAAGTTAAAATGCCAGTGGAGCTGTGTGTGTTTATTTACTCGAATGTGAAAATATGCAAACACAGTTTAGACTCTGCTCTCGCTATTTATTGTCTGCGGACAATTTATCAGTGACTTCGTTTAGTTATTGAACTTTTATTTTGGCATAGTCGAAACTGCTCTCAATTTCACTCAGAAAAGAATCAATTTAATAATATCTCACGTGGTGTCAGGTTTAGAATAACCACTCTTCATTTCTTTCGTGGATGTCGTAAGAGGCGACTAGGGAATATGAGTGTTGGTACGTTTTAGGTGACAAACTACACTACAAGCAACACCTCACTATTATACCTCTTTTATGTAACTTAAAATTGCTATCTTGGATTAGCTACGAAATTTGAAATATCCTATGGTTTTATCTATATAAGGTTTCGCTATCGCACATGCGAGAAGTACCTGCCCCTGCCGATTAGACCTGTCAATTAGACAATCACTTGAGACACAGGTCTACTTCACGTGATATCAAGTTTATCAGAAGGATCCTAGATAACTTTGATAGTTTTGGGTCTAAGTTCGCGTGAGTACTAATAAAGTATTCGTTTCAAAGGAATTAACATGAGTCGTGTTCGCCTGTCAAGATGGCGAATAAACATTCGGTTTTCAATACGTGACCGACCTAACCAACCTTCAAACTTCGGAGTACTAGCTAGATGACCCCAGAACGTGACCTGGCTTATATTTTAGCAGTACCAAATATTATTAACTCAATTTCATTTTATTGTGTCAAGATGTCCAGACCCAGATTTTCTCGAAGGCATTATTTTTTCCTTTGACCAGTTAAGTGTCAGTTCTTGTGAAAACCTCCTTGCCAATTCGAGTTTAATACTGGCCACCTATGAACTAAGAAGTGGTCCGGTTAAAAAGTAGCAGGTCATTTAAGTAGTGTTTTAATACAACTGAAGGTAATTTTGTAAATATTTATTTTATATGAAAAATGGTTGAATTTAACATGATAATTATGTACATTGCTATAAATTTTGTTTTAACCATGCCAAAATTTGCGTACTTTAGCTTTTGTTCCTTTCATCAACGTTTGAACATGGTCCTTGTCGATGTTTTTGACTTGGTTTCTCCACTTTTTCTTAAAATCTTGAATATTTCTAGCTACAGAGTTTGTGTATTTGACTTTTTTTTTCATATGAGCCCAGTAACGGTCGATTGGGCGAAGTTCAGGGCAATTAGGTGGGTTCGCCTCTTTTGGGATAACATGGACATTATTCGCAAAATAAAAGTCTTTAGCTTTTTTCCATAATGGTAAGAAGCTAGATCAGGCCAAAAGAACACAAATGAATTGTTTTTACGTATAAGTGGTAATAACCGCTTAGCCAGACATTATTTTACGTAAATATCACCATTAACCGTGCCCATAGTAATAAATTCATCACTTTTTAGGCCGCAAGTGCATATGGCTTGCCAAATTATGTACTTTTGGGGGTTTTTGCTGGCCATTTTACATTTATGTTTAGGGTTGACATTATCCTTTTGACTAGCAACATAAAATTCTTGGCCCGGAATTTGTTTGAAGTCGGCAACCACATACGTATCGTCATCCATCAGGCAGCAATCGTACTTTGTGAAGAAATTAGTGTATAACTTTCTTGCCCTTGATTTAGCCACTTTTTCCTTTTCAGGCGTCCTGTCTGGAACTTTTTGGACTTTAAATGTTTTCAACGCACTATTTAGTTTCACTCGACGAACCATAGACTTAGTCGTACTTAACTTTTTGGCTAGTTTTTGTTCGGAAATGTTAGGGTTAGTCTTAAAAGCAGCTTTGATTTTCTTAGCAAGATTTTTAATCTGAAACCCTCTTTTTCGACCAGAACCTGGTTTCCTCTCAATGTTCAACCTCCCCTTGTAACATCTTAAAACCTTTCCGACAAAAGATCGAGGCAGATTTAAATTTTTTGCTACTCTAACCTGACACCTACTGGGATTTTCTAAGTGACTGTTCAGTATTAGTTTACGACGACTAATTTCAGATGAAAACAATATTGTAAATATAAAATGTAATCACACGTTTGCAGCTAAAATGTATTCTTGGATTACCTATTTGACATCTACCAAAGGATAGTCGTTTGTTTTACTATGTTTCTTTTTTTTATTAAAAGTTTGAATAGCTACATTTTTTCCGAACCACTCTTTAAAGAATAAAGCGGCTGTCATTTGTTTTTTCACTCGCTTTCATTACGTTTGCTGATCTTTTCTATCATATTATAGCAATTTATAAATTTTGAAATGATATTAATGTGTGGTTAACTATGATACGAATAATTTTTGTCATAATGGAACTTAAAGCTCAGTATAAACAATTGATTTTGTCTTTAGTTTTGATTATGATTCTATGTAAATTAACGTTTATTTTCGCTTGTCCACAGACCATGTCCGGGAGTTTACGTGCGGTACTCTCTACTACAGAACATTCTTCATGGACTCAAAAAGAGACACCCTATACGTTGGCGCTATGTGAGTATTATACATATCGTTATTATGATGTGAGCCTGTATCTGATTGTACAGTTGGTAACAAAACAGCCACAATGCCGAAAAAATCTCAAGACCTTAATATTGACACAATAATATCGTGTTTACTTTTAACTCGCTTATTTTTAGCTGATAATCTTTATTTAATCTTCAAGGCAATATCAATATTAGTTTGTGCCGATTTTAGGCAAAGAGCGAAATTGCCGACAAAATTTATCATAGGTACATTTAAGATTTAGAATTGGTTGGATTTCTATTTTCTGCTAGGTCGATGAGAAAACCCAGTTATGTACCTAGATAACGTTTTTATTCAATTTCTATCGAAACTTTTCATTATTTTAATCAGAGACAATTTCGTTAGCCCATCGAACAGCAATGACATTGTGTAAACATTTTCACAGTGCATACAGTTCAAAAGTAGTTAATTAAGTATCTCTTTATTTTATACTCGTTTAATTTAAAACTGTAATAGTCTTACAACAAAGGCAACTAACTTGTATACCTAATACGTCTAATTACGGTGAATAAACACAATCAATACAAATCAAGGCACATTCTATACGAACAACTTTTAACTTGTTAGCTATTATGTAACGTGTTTACCCAGGTTAATGAGACCCCTGACATTTATAAATACCTTATTCCGCTGCCTATTACAAACAAGCGCCGCTGAAATTGGGGGGTCAGATTACATTGGTAATGCAATAATAACAGTTGATGTAGGTCAATCGTATGTGTCACGAAGGTAATAAAAGCGGCGCTTTTCCACTGTAAAACGATCTTCTTTAAACGTTTCATTATAGTTTTAAAGGCAAGTTAGTAACGACCCGGGCAGAGCGCCTTGCGGCCGCTAATTTTAAATCATAACTGCCGTTTTCATTTTTAAAAAGGTAACCACGGCAACTTTGCGAGGTTTGCTCTGCTGGTCATACACACTGAGCTTTAACTTTTTAACCGACTTCAAAAAGAGGAGGTTCTCAATTCGACCTAATTTTTTTTTTTATTCTTGGTTATGTTTACTCTTTTCGCTGGAAATATCTAGGTGGTTAGTTCAGTCGGTTAAAGTTGAAAGTATGCCTTCAGAAAGTCTAGTAGATTATTTTCTTCAATCCACGTGAACTTTTTCATAATTAGGTAGGTTTATGTTATTCAATGTAGGAGTTTTTCATGTTACTCTTATGAACATGACGTTCGCTTTAATTGAAGAGGTTATGAAACAAACAACTTTTAATTATAAGTTATCGGGCGTCGCATTTCAGTAAATAAAATATCTTACACGTTTTTGGATTGCTCGCCTCTAAAGGGAAGTCGACTTTATAGAATCACTTCCTTGTCTGTCTGTCAATACCCTTTTTCTCGGGGTTGTGTGGAGATTGAAATTTATACTTAAAGTCCCTTAAAGCTGAGAAAAAGCAAGGTTAAGCCGCATTTCCACATACAATTGCAAGGGGCCCAAAACTTGTAGCTTTCGATGACCTACAATCATAAAAATTGGCATAACGACTAACGTAATGGTTTTAACCGACCGCCGCGTTATAACGACCGTGGTCTCGAGTAGACTCTACTCTACTCGTGACCACGGTCGCTGTAACGCTCTCGAAACGTAAATAAACTCAAGCGTGATAAAGTCTCGTGTACAATTATAGATATAACGACTAATGTTATAGTTGATAATGGTACAGAATCCTTCGTGCGCGAGTAGGACTCACACTTAGGCTCTATATTTTGAGACTAATAGTGTAATTAGACTAGATATTGCTAACAGCGGACTTACATGTAATGTCGTTGGACAAAACAAACTTAAATAAATAATGTTCGCGATGGTAGCAGCGAACGGCTACGCTTAGGCAGCGGCCTACGCCGTAGCAGCTCGCAGGCAATTAACAATAATGCTTTGATTACTTGGGAACGTAATAGTCCTACTAATTGTTATATTACTACAATTGCTTTTAATAGGATTTCATAATTACCCTTATTAATAATTGTGTGATCTTCCAGGGACCGCTTATACCGGCTCAACATGAACAACATCAGTGCGACCCATTGCGAAGTAAGTAACGTTTATAACTTTATTGACTAAAAGTACTCAAATATCCATTAAAAAGTATGTATTTTAGTAAAGGTTATTAAAATTGCGCTTCTGAAAATGAAGATTGAAATAATGAATTACTGACTAACTTCACTATTACTCAAATAAGAACTTAAACTTTTTGAATACTTTAGTGAGAAATAGGTCTGGATTATCTTAGACTAAATGCCTTACAGACCTGTCAAAAGTTTGTTTTTTAACCGATATTTTCCAAAAGCTCTTGCCTGATAGAATTACTTATTTTCTTAACTTTGATTAATTACTTGTCAAACTAACTTCTCAAGACTTACTATTTATCATGTTACCGAAGTGCTTAACATTATCAAGAATTATTACTTCGAAGTTATTAATACACCTCTCCATTTCTTCCGTGGATGTCGTAATAGGCGTCTAAGGTATATCTTAGGCGACAGGCTACTTGCCAGCTAAAAACCTAAAAAATATGCTAGGGTTACGTGTGCTCTGTCTACCCCATTTGGGAATATAGGCGTGATGTATGTGTGTTAGTTATTAATTTTGTTTAAATAACATTGATTTGTTTTGTTCACAGAGAGATTCAATAAACCTGGAACCTAGCAACGTGGCCCAGTGCGTCTCCAAAGGAAAATCAGAGGTAATTTCCCATTATTAAGCTAGACTGGAGCTAGCCCACATTACAACGTAATCATAAGTCGGGCGGCCGCCGCAGCACTATTTCCATCAGGGTTAATCCCGTTTTTAACAGTGAGCGGCGCGGGCATATTTCACGGCGGGAAGCTTAGAGGCGCGCTGCCCTGCTATATTAAGGCCGTTAATTTTGATTTACAATCGCGGCGTAAAAGCAATATTTGTTTTATTTCCCGACGGTTAAACCGCGTCTGGAACTGGAGGATCGGGCGATTATTGCGAGTTGCTTCGCTACACGATCGACTAATTCGATAATGCCCACTGTGCGAGCGATTCCAACGGTTGAGTGCGCAGCTGTATTTTCGTGAGCTCGTTCTATTTTTTCCCCGCGTTTTTTCGGATAATCGCGTTAGGTATTCGATTGTTTGTGACATTTTTGTTTCGAGTTACAAAGCTTTTAAACGAAAAGAGACTGCTAAGGAAGCTATTCTTCCTGCGGTTTTCATTTAAACTGTTCAAAGGACACCTGCTCTGTGAAATAAACAACCAGTTTTCAGACTGTTGCGTTGCTACATTAAATAAAACTTCAATACTGTTAAAACGACAGGACTATTTAAACATTGCTGCGCTTTAAAACGCGATGGTACAGAGGTATAGGGTTGTACATTTGTTTGCCCTGGTTACCTCCCTCGGCGCAGTTATACCTAATAAGAAACTCATAAAGCTCGCAACCAGAAATGGAATGTCTCATGCGAAATGTACATAAAGTCTCAAAGTAAGCAGTAAAACCCCTGTGCGGCTCTAAATGATGCTCTCGCAGAAAGCAAAAAGTGCCACAAGCAAATTCACAAGTTTACTGCGACAACTGAATGGCTGTGTTATGGAAACATACACCCGCCCAAATAAAAGGTCCAACTTTTACAATGACCGGAGAAGAAAAGCTATAGACCACATGCTACCCATTCCAACTCTTCTTATGGCGAAAAAAGTAAATTTGTTTTATTAGTATCAAAAAGGGCCATAAAAAAGAAATATCCCCGAGTCTATCACCTCGATCGTGGAACGAACGGCCACTCGTGAAGGCTATAATCAAAGTTTCTCGGTGTCGGCGAGTTTTCCTTTCTCTAAACACGATGTTGTAACACGGAAAAGGCTGGAAAAATGCCGTCGGCGAAATTCCGTGAGGCTGCCGGCCGCCGCTCGCCTTGTTGTTTTAACTTCACTCTTCTTTGTGACGCTTTTAAGGAAAATTCACTAGCTAGGTAAATCAGAGAACTTGTGATTTTCGTATAAAGTATTCATGCCGCGGAATCTCGGCTCACTACGTTTTTTACGACGCCGACAGTCGCAATTTTTTTATGTTACGCACTTTCCCGCCATTGACGCCGTCCCGCCGCCGTTATATGCAAATGTACCCGCTTGTCTTTGTCAATTACACTCACCACGTGTCATAACAAGGGGCTTTTGATCCTTTATACAGGAATCTATTAATTTTACTGATTAGTTATCGTATCGGTTTAACTACTGGGGCAATATTAAATTAATATTAATGGATTGATGTTTTGTGACCAATCTGAAACCAACAGTTGAGAAGCAGTCAACAACAATTTGATTTAAAAAAAATAGGTTAAAAAAAATCAGTCAATGTAAACACATAACAACACTGGGAAATAAATGTTAGGCAAACTCCCAACAAAAGCCATTATGGAGAAATAATTCCCTTTCGGATTGCGCCACTCGATTTTTCCCAAGTAAAAATCTTATGGCGGAAAAAAGGCGAGAAAAGCAGGCCGTAAATCTACTTACGTACGAAGTGGCGAATAATTAACGAAATGGACCAATCGAAGGCATTAGTTCGGAGTGAAGTTATGCGAGCGCTCCCGGCTAAGTGCCGTTAAAAGAAACTTAGACGTGGGCCTAATTGTTCTCCTGCTTAATTCTGATTGTTTCCGAGCGCGAAACAGTTCTGTTCACGTCAGTACAACGACTCGACGTTCCAAGAATATTAATCCGATAATTACTTGAGAACAATCTTTCTGAACTTGCTCCACCAACTGTACCGTACAAAGGAAAGTGTGGCGCGAACTTTTTCCGTGGAAACGAAGCTCTCCTGCGATCGTTGGTTAATCTGTTCATTTACTCAATGTATAACATAGTTTTCTGACTAATGTTGAATTGGAATTACTCTGATACTAATAAAATAAATATAAGTTGCTGTCCATACTTCGTTAGGTTTTTAAATTTCACTATTTATGTGTCTAAAAAGAGGAATTATAGAACAGAGATTCAGTTTTCAATCAAGTTTCAGGCCATAACAGAATCTCGAAATAGGTAAAGAATATTTCGAACGATCAAATTTATCAACGGCACACGATGCTACACAAAAATCCAATATTTCATCAATAAACGGACTTCAAAAGGAGTTAAAATGGGTTTTGAAAGCGCATTTATAGGTTTACTCGTATATTCACACAGTCCTTGTCAGAATATCAGAGAGCGCTATGCTCGCGTCGTGACGTGAGGAAAATTAGTTTCAATCCGACGACCGACCGGCGACCGCACCAATCGATGGGCCCTATGTATAAGGGCCAAAGTGATTTTTTTCAATTTTGCTTTTTTTGCATTTTAGGCATCTATAAAGTATGTAGTTTAATCCTGGATTTAAAAAAACCCATTTTTTTCATTATCCTACAAGTTTTTGCCGTACCATAAGGGCCTAACTGAGCGTAATTTTAACGTATAAGGGCCTAACGTACGTTTGATACTTTTACGCGGTTTATTCCCAGCGGTTCATTTTGGTATATTTTAAACCTATGTTTTAAGTCAAATGTAGTCAGAACATCTATTTTTTATGTATTCTGTAAAATATTGTGATGTTTGCTATTAGAGGCCAATCTGGTAGATAGGCCCCTATACGTGTAATATTATGGTAAACACCACTTAGGCCGAAGTTATTATTTTAATATTATGGTATTTTTTAGTATGTTCAGTGGGCAAATTATGTTGTTTTTGCTTCTCTGCTACTTTTCGAGGCTAGTGAAATATTAGAAAATTCCGAATTACGCATATTAAATAAAATATCCAATTCTTTAATCTCGCTCGTACTCTCACGTAAGTACTCGAGAACGGCTGGGCCGATTTAGTTGATATTGGTTTTGAAATGTTTTTTGTCGTTCAGGAAAGATTTATACGCTAAGTAAACTTAGAAATCTTGCAAAATAAAACTTGCCAAAGCGATATAAAAATCTCACACACCTCGAAAATGAAAATAATGATTTTCTTCTCGAGAGAACCTAATCAAACAAACTGAATGTCACCACATAATTATTACTATGCAGGACTAAATCACCTAAGAGTATAATTTTAATTTAATTATTTCGGCCGCGTTGCAGCGACCGTGATCATGAGTAGACTGAAGTAGGGCATCACATTAGTTTTGCAGCTCGGGTTCTTCGAATCACCCGCTCATGATTTTTAACAGTAGGTACCGATCCCTCGAACTAGTCGCGTTTTATTAAAATTATTAACCGTCACCCAATCACACCGACAAACAACACTAACAATGTCAGACGCTCTCTCTGAATATTCATCTCTATAGTAACCTCATAAATTAGACAGTATGACATCGACGGTGATGGACATTTGAAATTTCCACTTTCGATATTGTTGAACGAGTTTGATGAAGTTTTACAATACTTAAATGGTAGTCTGTACTGTTAACAATACAGTAACTAATATTATCACCGATGACAACAGAGTGGGATATTGTTGGATAGAGTCAAAATTGTACTGTGTCAATTTCTATTAACACTGACAACAACATCAAAGATACTCCTATTCTTTCACCTGATGGCAGTATTATTTTGGCAAAGAAGCTAAACCTTCCGTGGCTTACGTATCTTAATTTTACCTCAATCTTTGCAAACATTCATAGGATGAACCATACACGCCGGTAAATTCCAGAAAGAAAAAGTATTAGAAAAAAGGGACAAAGAGAGATTGCGCGAGCAATACAGTCAAGAATGGATAGGTTCTAAAAGTAAAGGGATCAAAATTCCGGTAAATCTTAGTGCAGCAGATATGAAAAACAGGGGCAAGAAAAGAGTTTTGGTGAGCCGTGGAAAATTCAAACAAACTTAAGTTTTTTAATAAGATAGACGTAAACATAAGGGAACAGATTGAGTATTGCAATATAATATACTATTCCTACTGCCCCTGAAAGTGACTATTGATAAAAACAGAACTAATGAAATTTTATTGATTATTCTATTTTAAGCATATATACCTATAATTACAAGTAATTTCATTTTAATTCACATTTTAAGTTTCAAGATTTTGAAATCAGAAAAAAAAATCTATTGATCTCGAAAGTCAATTTGTGTTTTGGTAAGTAAAAGTCTCTACACATATTTCTAGTAGTTCTAGTAGTTCTACTGTTTACTTTAACCATAAAATAAATATATTTTAACGATGATTTTTATGAAAGAAAACTATAAAATAGAACTTTTTGTTCACTTTAGCCCTTATGATACAGCAAACTTCACAACGTATAAAGACCAAACTAGCACAAAATCATGAATTACAATTCCATTTCCTTGAAAAATAGTCAATTCTCTTAAGTTGTACATATAAAAGCTTAAATACACGAGTATTATAACTCTATACTTTTTACTAACGATTTTAAAGAAGACCGCGTATAAGAGCCAAAGTAACACATAGATCTTTTTACCTGTTTTTTTACAAAATTTTATCTGCCTAATATTCACGTACATGGGCGTATGTACAAAAACTTTTGGTATATAATTATTTTATAAGTTTTTTTTCATTGTTTTTGAAGGGCAGAGTGTTATTAGTAAGTGTGCCAAGTTTCAGAAGTCTCGGGTTTGCCACTTCTGAGTTACAACAGGTTTTGTCTTTAACAGCTCGCCCTGTAAAGTTTGGATTTTACACTTTGGCCCTTGTACGTAGGGCCCATCGCAATCTAACCTTTAATAAACACGCTGCGTTTCACTTGTGACTTCGAAAAATTTCGATTTGGAATTGGAAACGCTTCGTGTGCTAAGCGGTGACAGGTATTTTCATATCGAAGGAATTTCAATCGTTCGCATTTTTTCATTTATGAAAAATCTGAAAAATATTTTTACCGAATATCAGTTGTTATTTTATTGGGCACAAGTTGTAATAAGTATTGAAGCCTGTTATATTTGTCATTTACTTACTCTAAAAAAATGCATATTTCGCCAATCAGAAGTGGAACATAAAAATCGATTAGACTCTTAAACAAAAGGCTAAATAGTTATTTTTCTCTCGTTCACCAGCATTACTACTATTGCTGTGGTTGTATAGACAGGAGAGTCGCGCGATGCAGTATATTGCCCAGTGCAGCTCGCTAGCAATACATATTTCTGTCGTTCGGAATATTAATGTCCCGTTTAATATTTATGTTTGTTCCAAATTTGCATAATCACGGGCTGCGAACACACCCATGCCCACGCACTTTCGCCAATAAACTATTATTCCAATGAATTTCGCCCGGGGTACCTACCAAATATGCAACGGACATAAACATATTCCGATGACTTTTTGTTCTGTGTGTTTTTCAATATTGAATCAGCTTTAATTTGTGTTCACGTGCGGTTGTTTCCATATTCGATTGTTTTTTATAAAAATCGGTTAGTGTTTTTGGGATATTCGTTTTGTTTTGCCAAACTGCTGATTTGAGATACGTGATCGGCGACTATATTGAATGGTATAGTATTTTATGCTTTAAATCATCAATTTTAAATTTTCAACAATAAATAAGTGAATCCGTTATTAAACAAAACACTTATTGAGAACAAACGCAACTCTGAAAAAAGCGCTTATTTTAACTTATCCCTAAAAAGGGTCCTCATTGAGCTAACCATTTTGCGAATCAAAAGTAAACCTACAAAATAAAGCACTATCTTTTGTAGGGCCGGTCATTGACCTAAAGTATGCCTGATTGTATGTATTTTGGTCATTAATATGTATTAATCTTGTCAACAGCACTTCGACTGCCGCAACCACGTGCGTGTCATCCAGCCAATGGGCGACGGTTCGCGGCTGTACGTGTGTGGCACCAACGCACACAGCCCCAAGGACTGGGTCCTATATGTAAGTACATAATTAAGATTACATACTAATTAGAATATAGTAAGTAGGTTTCTAATCTCCAAACGCACTTACACTAGTGTGCGGGTTTCGGTAGTAATATTTGCAATCATACGAAAGACGGCGCATAAAGCAAAGGTCGCCAAAGAACCGTTTCATTTGTACCATTGCGCTACTGCGCCGCTCCGCTTCCTCTGTCCAATAACAGCAATCGCAAACGCAATCGTATAGAGCTTTACTCGGTACACCTACCATTAAACGTAAGATTTATATAACATAGGCTTTTGTCAATCTAAGTTTTGAAATGATTATTAATTTAAATTGAATTAGTCTATCCATTTCTAAGTTGTAGTGCCATGTAGAGTTACGAAAACATTCGAAAGAGGGCACCGAACAGATGGAAGAGCTGTATTTTCCACTTTAAATTTAATAAGTATAATAGCCACTGCAGAGCAATACGGCAGCCATTATCTAAAGAGCGGCCACTCGAGGAGCTCCCGACACGAGCCTTGGACACGCGCCAGGGACGCAACAGATCTCCAACAGGTCCTTACACACATTTGTCCGTAAATACGAGGCTAAACTAACCCCCTCCCCCTTAGCACCCCAAACTCCATCGTATACCTAAATGCAGCCAGATGCATCTCCGACAGTACCTACCCGCTGCGCTTCAAACGAGGAACCGCGACAAATTTCACGGGTAGTGATTCCAAACGATGCCATAAGACGCGCGCAGATTTTTCCTTCACGTCAGGAATGAAATTTCTAACCGAACGACTCCGTTAAACCTCGCTCCCAATGACTTTACGTGCAAACGTATTTTCCCCATCAAAAACATTTTAAAAATGGAACTGCCTTCCAAAGCATGTTCCTCTGATGAATAGATATTACTTTCGGACTACGTGCGCACTTTATCATCCTCGATGCTGCGATAAGTAGACTTATTTCCATAAAATTATTTTTAAAAGTCATAAAACGAGCTTTTTACAATAGGTATCGAAAGCAGACCGCAATAAATTTCCGCGTGCCCTGTTCACCTCGCACTTTCCCTGCACTTGACTTTCATATAATTTTATGATGTATCGGCGGCCGTTTTGACCCTTCACACGTTTTATCGCTTTCAGAGCTACAGCAGTTTTTATCTCATTGCAAATTTTCGGTTTAAAGAACCTTATATCCATAGGGCGAGTTTATAGGGCATAAAATGTGTCCATAAACAGGGTTAGCGCATCCTGTTTGACTGGCTTCCTGTCGGCGGCCGTTCGCCGTGTGATAAGAGCGTGTGTATTCAAATGCGGCAACGTCTTGTCGCACTATTCCGGGAATCTACCCTTTTTGGTACATTATTTGCAGTAAAAGTTTTATAACATCAAATCTAAATTGATGACACCGCAGACCTATAGTAAAGAACCCTTTTCCACCCAACATCCCCGACACAATAAAATTAACGCCAATAAAATTGTAAATCCATGTTTCACTCCCGAGCGCCTATTTGCGGCTATTATTGCATTTGGAAAAGATTCAACACAATTTTCTCGCCGGCCACAATGATATATACCGAGCCACATTTCACCGATAGAGATAAATCCTATTATAAGTCAAAAATTGAAAATATATTACTCAGTGTAGGGGAGCGCTGAATGTGTTCGTTTCGATACTTGCCGGGGCTGGCCTTTGTACAGAGCACGCTGCCAAAACAGAGATAGCACTCGATTTAGACGCGACGACGAATCCGTCTTAATTCCACCATAAAATGATTTAATTAACTTCCATGTTTACTCGCAATCGTCACTGTCTATGCGAACCTTACCATAGTAATATAACTTTTGGACTTTATACGTTAAATTTACGGTCCGTCTGTGCTGCTCCTTTTCATTTATTTGAGTAAAGTTTTAACTGCCCTTAACCCCTCCTAGACAAACCTTTTTGCTGGCCAAATGTCTGTCTAAGCTCCGTAATAAAACGTAGCTTGAGCAGTTTGAAATAAAATTAAGTTGTAAAACGCTTTTATTTCTGTCTATTAGTTCAAAATGTCCCTAAACTTAAATCATTACAGAACTATTTCACAACGCAACTACAATAACAATTGGAGGGCATAAACTAAACACGGCGCGCCTAATCTGTGTTTTGAGTTATGCGTACACTCCCTCTCGAGGGTAAGGGAGCGTCAGTTTCAAAAATTGAGTGAAATCACATGTACGCAATCGGTACAATCACGAGTAGTGGCGTAAACGCGGCGAAACCGCTGCAAAACCGCCCGAGCGAGTCATATTTGCTGCAACCACCAATATATCTGTTACAAATGGCTGTTTGCGATTGGACGGTTATTGGAAACAAATGACAGTGCTCTGCGCGTTCTCGATACTACCCATTTGTTTTTTTTTCTCGGTTTAATGAATTTATTGCTAGCCATTTGTAAGACGCATAGGTGGAAATTACTCAAATTTAGTATTCCTTTGTTTTAAACGTGTAATATTCTTATATTAGGTACTCGTTAAGTTCGTTTTATTTAAGTAGCAAAGTGCAATTATTTAAAAACATAAATGTGAAAAGGTAAATAAAAACGCCAAGTCAAACTAGACACGTTTATTGAATCGTAGGTACCTACTAAAACTTGAGTTCATAGCGATTTAAAAGTCTGGGTCGAATAAGGTTAATGCAAAGGTTTGATTCCAATTTCCAAATGCCCGAACGCAACGAGCTGGCGCGCTAAAGATCTCACACTTCATCAGGCAGTGTTTTATTATTTTTCCAGTTCATTTGATTTCTGGAAAGCGAACCAGTTCGAGGCTTTCAATTTAAATGGAAACAATCAATAAGCGGGGCTTATCGCGTTTTGTTCCAATAAGATAAATGCGCGAGTTTTAAATCTGCTGTACAAATCGCCGTTTTGCTGTTAAAGGGGAAAGGAGGTAATGACTGATTGGCACACTGGGTGCCAATGGCTTATTATCCGATCACCGTTTAATTTAGAAAATTATTGCATTGACATTGCATTTTTCTTATTTAGTTAAACGAAGGTTTAACAAAATAATCCCTTCTTGTACTAAAATACTCAATATTTGATGTAGATAAAATGTATATTCATATAAATAAATATATCCCATACATAAACATAATACACAAAATACACAAACAATATACATATAAACAGTTTTCAAATAGGTACTTATTTACTCACATCATAGAAACAATTGGTTTGCCTGTACATTAGATCATATTTCATTGAAAAACTACGGAATATCTATAATTCAATTCAATTCACGATTGTTTTTCTTAAATTTCTGCTTTTATTTGGAAAATATTGACACAAAATCTGTAATTATAACCTCAAATCGAGACGCTAGACTTTTTATAAAAATTGCATTCGAGTCATTTTCAAAATAAATGTACGTCACGAAATTGTCAGTAAATTGTTTCGTCATGAAGTGTCAGGAAATTGTTAAAGTAAGACTGCATTCAGATAAATCGATATTTTAGTAGTCAACCACTTACCTAATACCTGCTTATAAAACGGAAAATAAAATGAAATGAAAATTAATCATTAATTGTTTTATTGCATAAAAAATAGTATTGTGATAGTTAGCTGTAACTCTTCACAAAGAAATAAGTATTTAGATAGAAAAACGCAAGCGATGTCGGAGGAAAATTGTAATTAAATAATTTTTTTTTTGAGCTAGATTGCTAAAATAAATTGACACTACATATTTTATTAATCGTCACATACAGCACTCATTATAGGTACCTTACATTCGTACCTTACACATGCATGAGACCACAACTTTACTGTCTACAATTTACTGACGTCACGAAATGTCAGGAAGTTGTTCGTCACTAAGCATGTAAACATAACTTTTAAATAATTATAAACGTAAAACTAATCACAATTTCTGGTAGATTGAAAGCGTAATCTATATAAACCTTGAAATCAAAGTTCATTACAGTTGCAGTAGGTGAATTCTCATAAAAAAACACTTGCTTTTGTTGAGAAGATCTCGTCAGGAAGCAGGTAACTAAATATTTTGCCAGACAAATCACAGGTATCACACTGCGCCTCAATACCAAATCAAATAGCGGCGCGTCACTGTGATGGTACATTTCGTGGCATAACATGTGTTCCCAGTTATTAAAGTCAGATTTGTACTCTTCGTGATTAAAAAAGTTGGTTTATTATGTTATTAAATGAATGTCAAGAAATTGTTTCGATTATCAGGGACATGTTTTAAAATGTATGTTTTTAGTATAAATATATTCATTTATGTATTGTTTATCTAATTTACGTAATAATAAGTATAACACCATATCTAGGGTCCAAATATATTTGCAAGTTCCATCCGAAAATTCGAATTAAATACTTGTGTTTTCAATATCCTCCTATAGGGGAAAAAAATAGTATGGTGATTGTAATTACTACAATTTGTGTATTCAAATCCATGCTAGGATTTTGATAGCAATTACTTGTTTTATAATTAGAAATATTAGGCGACAGGCTGGCAACTTGTCACTATTACTCCTCTTCCAACTGTTTTTAAACCTATAGTTACTTATGCTAGAAAAGACTGCGTAGCGTGAAATTTGGTCTTCGTGATGTTTTGTTTGTGTCGCGTTTCATGTGCTCTGCCTACCCTGTTTGAAAACACAGGCGTGATTGTATGTATGTAAGTAGGTACTTACGATAATAATTATGGAATTTCATTATTCAGTGCACATGACTAAAACGACTATTGTCAAGTCTGGTTCAAAAAGTACGATAAATACGAAAGAAGAGCATTTACGTCTGTATCTGCTATAATAGACCAATATTTTCAAACTATAAATTTCAATCTTCGATATATTTCCGAAGTACACTCTTGCATCCCAACATTGTATACGGTTATCTAAAATCCGCAGTCGTATTTCACGAGCAATACTGCTAGTCAGAGTCGCAGGTGCGATACCTATCCCATTCGGAATTAGGAGCCAATATCGCGCACGGTTTACGATTGTTGCTTTGTTTGTTCCATTATAGTTTTATAAGCCACAACTTTAATGACAATTGGCGACTTCGTTAATCCTTAACGCCGGGAAAACGTCCGCATGTCCATTAAAATCAACTATGTTGTATCACCTAGTTTCCTTTGTCTTATACAGACAAAAGTTTTCTCCTACTTCGGCCGCTTTCGTAAAGCTTTGCCTGTGTAAGTAACTCGGCCGCGTTTTCAGATCACTAAAAAGCCTCAATAAAACAAAAACCCTGCGTAATACTTCTGGAAGTCGTTTAAATATGTATGTCGGAAGGCAGCCTCAGGTAAGCCCGGCCTGTACGAAACTTTGCCCGCGTCATACTCGTATCTGCCAACTAACAAAACTCTGCTTATTTCTATTTTAGAAATGCAGAATGAGTTCAGTGTGTGCAAGTGATACGGGCTGTCAAAACTTGGTGTACCCCAACTTTGAGGGAATTCTGATTATGCAGACTTGCGTCTCTTGGGAACTTGGAGCAAGAGAGTTGATGCTTTGGTTGGTAATGTGTGGACTTAAAACAACTCACTACGGGTAGAAAAATATTTGGCTATCAACTTAGGATTCTCCTGTATATTTATTTCAAAAGGTATACACTTTTGTGAACAAGATGGATGGCGTGATGTTTGTTGTTTTTATTTATTTTCCGTAAATAACCTAATGCTGTGAATATTTTTAAGTATTTCAAAATGGAATGTTAAACACGCACATCAAATCATCATCATAATCATCATTATTATGCCTAAATATCTATTAGAAGTGAGTTAAACATTGCCCTAGTAACACTTTACTTAAATTTAGATAATTGTGATATAATAGAGCTGGCTCATTGTTTTTTGATTGAAATCTCTTTGAACTACACATACACAAACATACGCAAATATTAGAACATACGCATGTTCTAAATGAAGCACATTAACTTGAATGCATCAAAACTAAGAACATAAATTTCCTTGAATAAGTACTTACATATATAACTATAACCTAAATGTCTGTAGGTACAGTATCTTAACAAGGCAAAGCGGCGTCGTTATGAATTCAGATCGCTCCCCCGTTATTACTTATTAGCTGATAGTGACATGGTTGTCAAAACTTTGTCGCTCCTAGCTATCTACAATTTGAGGTCCCTTCTGTGTTTGAAAGTTCCCATTCTGTACACGCAGTGACAGACAACTCCCTTAATACACTGTAACAATTACCAAAGTTCAATACAACGCCGATCTGTGCGCAATAGGATCGCGATTGGCTTCGCAAAATTAATCATTAGTCCTGTAATTTCATTTAAACATAGCAACCCTTCCACCATGCTTAATCATCAAATAATTAATGAAGAAAATTGCTACATTTGAATTTATAATGATCGCAGTGTATCAAAACCACTTTGAGATGAATTTCCCAGCAGAGTTTTTCCGTTTCATTTTACTAGAAATGACTTGACGTTTGTAAACCGCCAGATTAACTTTACAGGAAGTTAAGTACAGTGTCTAGGAGGAATATTTTCAGTTATTTCCTGTTGTGAAATATAGTGTTTAGAAAAATATTCGGCGTGGGTGAAAAGCGTTACGGAATTTTGAATTTTGATACTATCCAGGAGTACATAGAAAAATTTCATAGTGTAACCCCTGACCTACTTTAGTATAAGGGTAAGATCATGATAGGGATTTTGCCAAGGTTCGATTCCTAGGATAGTTTTTTTTTTCTAGTAGATTCTTGTCTCAAAGCGAACTTTCTCAGTAAAAACAGTACAAAAGTTACAGAAAATGTCTAGAAATATGTATATTAGATATTTTAAACGTTGTAGTTCCTTGGCAATAACGTGAGGGTAGAGCGACGCGCGTGCTCGTTAATTTCGCCTTCATTGCACCTAATTCAATTTATGAGAAATTCTACTTTTAGTTTGCGCTCGGTGTAATTAGGTTGTTTTTCGTTAACGTTATTAGAAATGAAATGGAACGCGAATAGACGAAGGATATCATGATTAAGACTCACAATTAAAGGATGTGATCAGCGGTAATAATTTTATTTTTTGGGGTTATTTATCAGTTTACTTTCAGGGGGTTACCATAACATGTAAATATGATTCACTTTAGTCTAATGATTCATTTTAAGTTATAATCCTGCAATTTAGGGAACATAAACTGTATACTTGATTCTTTATCAAATTAACAGTATGACAGGAACAAACGACGTAGCTAAAAACCTAAAATGAATTGCATTTAAACATTATGACAACCTCCTGAAGTCTTATTTCTTTAATGATCAAAGATGCTAACTGTACCCCGTGCCCAAATTAGAAAGTAATTATGCCTCAAAAATTTAAAAGAACCTAACAAAGAACCGCCTTCCGAAACTTTACACAAACATTTACCATTAACAATTCACGGCCGCGGTAACTTCCCATTACCCGAGCTATTCTCGCACTAAAACTGAATAAAATTTCCGTTGCTCGGGCTTGCATATTGCAGTGGCTGTCTCCAAAGTTTCTTTCGCCTGATATACGTGTTCACATTGTATCGGGAAGCCATTGTCGTATTTCATGGACGTATCTGCAGGTGCCAACTACGAGCATCTCATGTCCGCTGTTTTACATTGTAAAACTGCAAGTTTAAAATAGATTTTGTGCTCTATACATATGTGATGTCGGTGTTCTTTATTATTTTGGATGGTTTTTTCAGTTTATCTTTTAGCTGTCAGTGTTTAAGTGTACATATGTATGTATGTTTTAGGCGACTGGCTAGTATCCTCCCTGTTGCTATTGTACTTACATCTATGTTTAAACGTAACGTGAAATAAACATGTGACCATTTAATGTTTTGTGTGCTCAGCTTAACCCATTGGGCAATACAAGCATGTTTTATTAAATGTATGTGTTAAAATGAAAACAAAATTTGAATGGCTTTTACAGCATTTTTCCTCCGAAGGCAACATAAAAGTGAAAGAACACTTTTATTTCTTTTGAAGTTTCAACTTAAAAGTAAACTAACGGAAACAACACAGACAAAGAAGGGACTTTGTTTAATTTATTAGCTCGCTTCGTTTTTTCCTTACATTTCCGCTTCAAAGTACACCACGTAAAGCCATAAATAAACGTTGACTCTATATAGATATATTCATTGATGGAACCGCAATAAAACCAGTAATGGAAGGTTATTAAAATACGAACTCCCCAACAAAGATGCAAATCCTGCGACCGTCAAGTTTTATTGAATGCTACATCATTACGCCGTCAACGGACGCTTCGTTCCGTCACTGAAAAGCTTTCTAGATGCTAATTTCGTAAATAAACAAAAGCAAAAGGCCTAATGAGGGGCGCTCGCGGGTCCGCCGACAAACTTTCTTATTCTACAAGGGGAGCTCTTCCGTCCGATCCATTTGCTTGTTTATCCTGGACTTAGACGGGCCCAAGCGCAGCGAGAAAATAATACAGCCCTACTGAGTTTCGAAATAAATGCACGCCGTGGTTTTCACTTGGTTTACAGTTCACACTTGAGTTTAGTTCATGTTGAACGCGCGGAACTGAGGTAGCCAACTCCGAGCTAGCAATAACCCTGACAAAGTATGTGGTTAGTCGTAACTAACAAACTCAATCTGTAACCTACATCCTCCTTACATTTTGGCTATCTGAACTTTAATATGTAGATTTACTTTATTCACGCGTTACATGGTAAAAGGTATAACCTGAAATTCGTTATACATTCTTAAAATATTGTTAACATTGTTTATGATCGTGTGAACTTCAACTGAAAGGAGTTATTGATA
Source organism: Adoxophyes honmai (assembly GCA_005406045.1). Classification (NCBI taxonomy): domain Eukaryota; kingdom Metazoa; phylum Arthropoda; class Insecta; order Lepidoptera; family Tortricidae; genus Adoxophyes; species Adoxophyes honmai. Next base: position 416,192 of record BHDV01065337.1, on the reverse strand, counting down.
CGATAAAAAATCTGTTTCAGCCAGGATTTATAAACAATAAACTACGCGGTAGTCCGAGTGTAAACATCCTTAGTTTGAAGGGCCGCGCCGATTCGCCAGTTAGAGAGCAAGACGCAAATAAAGAACGAGGAAAAGCCGCGGCTCCCGCACGGCCGGCGTCACGTCCTCGCATGCCTAATTTAATCCTCGGCTTATTGAAATAAAAACGACATAGGTTTTCGACAGGTGCCGCGGGGAGCGGGCGGGTCACAGGTGGCCCCGATGGTCGCAGCGTCGTTAAAATTTACATAAAGTCTCAATCCACGGCGACGGCCGCCCCTGCCCACCCCCACGTTTATGCTACATTTAGTAATTTTATGATAATTTCGAAAACCGTACCGCCACCCATCGCATTATACTAATAGAGGAATTCTCCGGAGGACGACCGAACGATGCCGGAAAAATATTCGGGCGCCTCAAAATAATAAGTTTCGGTTAATAAATCGCGTTGAACGTGAAGCGGCCGTAAATTTTTGGAAAAATTAATAGCAGATGTGTTGTTGAGTCGCGCGGGGCTGGGGTGGCCAGTTGGCTGTTACTGACTTTGAAACGCATAAATCCACTCGTTACGTTATATTTTTTAGAAGTGTTTTAGATTAATGGCGCATAAAATCGAAGTGTTCACGCGTAAAAATTCGAATATTTTTCCTGTTTCACTGTCGCTTAGGGAAATTAGGGAGTCAAATAACTTACGTACCTTCGTCGAGATGCCCTTGCCCCACGGGGTGGCTCGCCAGGTAGTGAAGCATACACCAAGAGCCAAGAAATTTATTCAATCACGAGCCCTTCAGCAAAGTAGGTTACTAAATAATAACACTTCGGACCTTCCATTTTATCTCCTGTTTTATTTGGCGAAACAGAAATCAAATAGCGTTCCGAAACTCGACAACAAAGGCAACGTCTATTAGGACGTGATCACGGTGAACGCAATAAAAATAAAGTTGTTTTTTTGTTGCAGTCGAACCTGACACACCTGCCGCGGCGGGAGTACGTGCCGGGCATCGGCATGGGCGTCGCGAAGTGCCCGTACGACCCGGCCGACAACTCCACGGCGCTGTGGGTGGAGCGCGGGAACCCCGGCGACCTGCCCGCGCTCTACTCCGGCACCAACGCCGAGTTCACGAAGGCCGACACAGTCATCTTCAGAACCGATCTGCATAATTTGACGACCGGCCGACAAGAGTTCGCCTTCAAGAGGACCCTGAAATATGACTCCAAATGGCTCGACAGTAAGTGCTGCATTAAAATTGTTATTTGTATCCATCTTCCTGCAATTGAAGGCTGCAATAGAGCGCGCGTGGCAAAATCAAAAACTGTATAAAATTATAATAACTTTTTCACAGGGGATTTACGCGGGTCAGCAGCGTTTCGGGTCGAGTACTACGTTATATGTCCAGGCCCATTATCGTTAATCGTATTAGTAAATAATCGAGTGAGGGCTAATTCGCGGCGCACACAACAATAAATGCGTGACACGGAATATTCCCAAACCACTATCTAACAAAGTAAACAACGACATGATGAATTCAACCATTTAGTCTTTACCTAGTATGTTCACAGTGGATTAGGAGACTAATACTGTAAATACTATTAATACAATTAGAAGCAGAGTATTATAAATGTCCAACAGAGGACGTCTTCCATAAGGGTTGAAAATGTACGAAGGGACATTTTAAAATTATTCGGATTAGTGTAACTGGTAGATCAGTTCTCTATTGTTCTTGCCTCTGTTGTTCTCGATGAAACTCTGAAATCACTCAGTTCACACGGATATTAGCACAAACCAAACAGTGAAAATTAAACTGTTTCCGCTCTAACGAGCAGTAATGCGCTCCCGATCTTTGCCCATTCGGTAATTTGTGCCACAATAACGGCGGAATAGAAATTACAACCCGACAAATTCGCTTAATTTCTGTTAATAACGGTTTGTTCATTACACTCGTTCCTTTATTGGTTGCGTTTAGAGATTACAACGTTTTCAATTAACAATGTTTGTGTGTCAGATTTGTGAATGTTCTGATTTCTGATAAGTCTTAGTATTAGCTTCTTAAGTATGGTAGCGGCTTCAAATTTAAGTAGTAAGTACGTGAGTTAAAATGTTTGTAACGTAAAAAAATTCAGTGATTGCCAACATTGTGTATACCTAAAAATAGTTCTAATAGCACACAGGATCCCCGTGGGATGTCCGGTTTAAAATGATACCTCTCCATTTCTTTCGTGAATCTCGTAAGGATATAGTCTTTGGTATGGTTTAGGGCTCAGGCTAGCAACCTGATACATGCCTTTCGTTCATTTTCATATCTTAAATGGTCTTAAAATTGGCTCTGAAACACGAAATACTCCTGATTTTGTCTGAGTACCGTTTTGTGTGCTGTGCTTAGCTAACCCCATTTAGGACACAGGCGTGATGTTTATGTATCTATACAATTTAAGCTTATACGTATTCTAGCGTTAAAATATTTAAAAGGACCTGAATCCTATACGTGATAAATTAATGTTACACATAATTGTTCGGCATATTATTAAAAAAAACTGTCTATTACCTTATTTTAGGCTATAGAATTTATTATTTATATCACGTTTAACCATCTGGTTACCCTGAAATTGCTAAACGTGGCACTGGATTTTTGAATTCATGTGCTCTGCCTACCCCTCTTGGGAATACAGGCGTGAGAATATGTATGTAATTTATTGTGAAAACTCGCACCTGTTACAGCTCTATTTGATAATATTAAATGCAACTAATTTCGTTGAGCAAATTTACCTTCAAGAATAATAACTCTAACCTCAGAGTAATATGACCATAAGTACCCATTAATGCAACCTGCAGATTGAATTTATAACCTTAATTTAGTTGTTTATTATCTTTACCGAAAGCTGTTAATGTTCTATTTGGAGCATTATTTAGCTTGATATTTGAAACCAAACAGCGTTGCATACTCGGTTGCGCGGAAAATTTTGGTGTCGGCAGTTTCAGTCACCAATCGTTATTTCGCTGCCAAATTTTTGCATTAAGAAATAGAACAGATATCATATGAATGTACAATAACTTGATAAAAGAATAGCGTAAAGAGCTGTAGTTTTAAATAAATAAATAAGTAGATAAATAGCATGAGACACTTGAATTTAGGAATCAACCTGTGAATGGATAATAGAACACTGATAATGTAATATACACTCGTCTATATAGTTTACATACTTGCTAGGCAAAGCACACGAAACGTAACATAGACAAGAACATGACTACTACACGCTTCACAGTAATTTTTAACATAATTTGAGGTTGAAAAACATATGAAAGATTTGCTAGCTCTTCGTCTAAAGTATGTCTAAATCGTCCTTACGGCATCTACGGAAGAAATGGAGTGGTTATTCTAACACTTCTACACAGAAAATGCTTAGTTTACTTATGTATAATTATGAATAATCATTCGTATTCACCTTGTGCCGGCCGGGAAACGAACTCAGGACGTCCAGTTTCTTAGCCAGTTGGTCTAACTCACACACATTATCCCGAGTAAACTGTAATAAAACGGCAGTCGTCTAAAACCCAATTTCAGTTTGACTTTACCCAAACGAACAATGGCTCATAATCAAACATGTCATGAAATAACAATTATATTGATTGCTCAATGATTACCCACGCATTCGAATAACAATGCCGAATATTTGAGCCCTTAATTGTGGCACATATAATGGGCTTTAATGATGCTTGTGTCAATACTAACAATTTTCAAAAATTCAGCCCACAAAGCGAATCATAATGCGGTCATAATTTGATTACGCATTATGACTCTAAATTTATTCTCTATCACATCCCACGATCTATTAGGACCCTTTTAAAAGTTCAAATTCTAAAAATCCGTCCACAGCAAAAACTCGCAAATGGGGGACGTGATGCCCCTAAATTTTCTAGTTGGACGAGTACAGTGGTTTTGCATTAATGATTGATCGAGTGCCTCCATCCCTTTTCACGATTCCATTAAATTTGATATCTTCATTCTAACAATTGACGTGCGCAGAGCTCACACAGGAGAGCTTTTCATTAAAAATTTTAATACTAAAGATAGATTTTTATTAGAAAGTGGGGAAGTTAAAATGTATCACCACGAACATCATATTAATTAAACAAATAACGGAGCTTTATCGCAACTATTAATTATGATGAAGCCGAATTTATTACCGCAATAATTTTAAAAGATTAGCAGCCGCTCGCTGAATCCTTATTAAACTTTAATACATCCTTTACGGCTCCTAAAAGCATATTGCATTAGGTTTAGTATCACTGAACAATGGAGAGTACACAGATATTGACTGGGACGTGTGCTTGTAAGCCTGGACACGTGGCGGTTTCATTACGGCACCGGCTAATAAGCACTTATTAATGTCGGCCACCGACGCCCCGTATTCTATGACATAATCGACACCCACCGTTTCATCTAATATTTATTGCACATCACACGGAATAACAGCAATTTGATATTACAGCAATAACATGGGAACACCCGAGCAACGCCCGGAATACATAAAATCTATCTAATTGACTGAATTACAATGAGGTTATTGTTGTAATTTCGAGTAAATTCGAATAATAATTACGGCATTAAATTTGGAACTAAGTGGTAGAGGAATTTATTGTCACTGACAATTTGGGTAATCTAAGCGCTATTAGTTCCAACAATTATACCATTTATACCAGTTCTTGAATTATTTTATGTAACTTTCGGAACTTTCCTTGTTCTCTGGTTTCTTGGGCCAAATTAACGAATTCAACAGAATTTTACTTCAAGTTCTATCTAAAAGTGTCGCATTATTCCAAGACTTGGCTCGTTAGGATCTGGAAAAAGGATGCCGATCTAGTTGCTCACAAACTATTGTCGTAATATCGATTACCATATTTATAATAACACTTTAAGTAATAATCTGATACAACTTTTTTGAAACTGTTACAAAAACATGTGAAACTGTTACAAAAACATGATATTTGTATTTGCATACTCTCTAACCAGAACCCCTTCCTTCCAGAACCAAACTTCGTAGGCTCCTTCGACGTCGGCGAGTACGTCCTCTTCTTCTTCCGCGAGACCGCCGTGGAGTACATCAACTGCGGCAAGGCGGTCTACTCCCGCGTGGCCAGGGTCTGCAAGCGGGACACGGGCGGCAAGAACATCCTCAGCCAGAACTGGGCCACGTACCTCAAGGCGCGGCTCAACTGCAGCATACCGGGGGAGTTCCCCTTCTACTTCAATGAGATACGTAAGTTAGAACAGCTTTTCTAGATGTAAAGATTTGGCAGCAGCTGCCGCGGATCTTAATATCGGTCTAGAGACTAGCCCGAAACATTTTGTTAATTTGTCATGTTTATTTTGTACAATAAAGAGTTACATACATACATGTTGAGCTAAACCCGATTTAGACGTGTGTCATCCAAATTTTTTGTTTTCTTCTATTTTTTCAAAATTCTAACACTGCGCATTGAAAATCAAAAGTCAGTTCCAAATCGAAGTCCAATTTTGAGCGTGCGATTGTAGCCCGACTGCGGGCTGTAAACACCCTTTACTTAATCCCTAACATAGCCCGGGAATCTCGAGCAAACATTCAGGAACTCAAAAGTGAGTGATTCTCACAGTCTAGCCGATTCGCGCCGGTCTTCCCAGACCGTGTTCATCCAATATTAACGGCGGATGGCGGGTTGCGCCACGGTTTTTCACGCGCCCTCGCTACATTCCCTGCATAACTCATGAGAATGTAATAGGAACACTCAAGTGCTCAGTATTTGCTATAGGTGTGTTATTTACATGTCCGTTCAAGCGCCATTAGCGACGTTTACGCGAGCGTCGCGTAATCGCTCTTTTCGGAATAGGGCTGTTTGTGTTGCGCTGGCGGGCGCTTCTCTGAATCATGGCTGCTTCCCTACGGTTGGAGGGTCTTTATCCCGTGTCTTCGTTGCATGGTTTTAGGATGCATTTTTGGGACTGTTTATTTTTGTCTACGCTAAAGAATTGTCAACGACTACATAATATAATTTTGTCAAAGTCAGTTAAGTGTTTACGCCATCGGTGTAAAGTTTTGTTACCAGCGAATTAAGCAAATTCGTGACTTACTTCTGTACCAAGAATTTCTAACACGGACTTCTCTTCAAAATTCTAGTCGAACCGTTGATTATAATCACTGTTGTCATTTATAATTCTAGACACAGTTTAATTAGCCGGGACAACTTTAGTGACACCGAAGTGTAAAGTTCAGGCCCACAATTATAGCAATTTGATAGTCGACTCGGCCAACTTGCTCGACCTACTGAACTATGAATAGATTATGGATCGCTGCCTTTTGTTCTGCAGAGGCTACGTTTTCAATTATGTTATTATCATCGCATGTTTAACAAGATTTATGGGCCAGTAAATTTAGTTAAAATTTAGAAATGAAGTCAATATATAAATGTTTGATGAAACTTTGCGTGCTACATGCATACGTGGGTACATCACGCCTGTTCCCGAATGGATTAAGCGAAGCACAAAAAACGTTAGACCAATCCATGACTATTTCACGTTTTGTAGCCACTGTCAGCATATTTTTAGTTTAAAATAAAAAAGGTTGGTAAGGGTAGATGGCAAGTAAAAAGCATCATCATGTTTATAATTTAGAATGTTCCGGTAAAAGACTAAATGCGGAATGAGAGTGGATTGTAGAATTCCACAATTCGTTTTATATTGAGACTGAACTAAAATAATGAACCATTTAGATCGAGCGCATGTCTCTTTTTGATATATTTTACGTGAGAATTTACGGACGCAGAGCTTCATCACAGCCTGAAATAAAGTCAAATTTAAAATAGAACATTTTAGTCTTTCCAATATGATTTGAATTACACTGATGGCAATCATCATTCTACACTTATATGCATATAACTCACAATGCATTTAGAACTATGCGTACAATCTCACTTTTTTCTCCAAAGTGTTTCCTAAGACGAAACTTCACTATAACTTCACTTTTTCTTCACCAGAGAGCATCTACAAAGTACCAGGCGACGACAGCCGGTTCTACGGCGTGTTCACAACCGCCTCCACTGGCCTCATGGGCTCTGCTATCTGCACGTTCACTATCGGTGACATCCAGAAGGCTTTCGAGGGCAAGTTTAAGGAGCAAGCCACGTCGAGCTCCGCCTGGCTGCCGGTGATCAGCAGCCGTGTGCCTGAACCGAGGCCTGGCACTTGCGTCAACGACACTGCCTCACTACCAGACACAGTGCTCAATTTTATTAGGTAAGTGTAATTGAATTACACGATATTTTGCTGTTTCTCTAGTTACAAGATAGCCCCTGGAATCAATTTGCGTACGGAATAAACCTATACATCGCACAAGTTAAATCATTTTAATCTGAAACTTGAGTTTAATCTAGGGTTTTTATCCTGAAGTAAGTCTTCTAAATAGTTAAGTTTAGCTACATAAACAATTATACCCCATTTTTCCCAACTCCTTTTCAAAGTATACATACGGCGGTCTTGGAATGTTTAGTTACTAGAGGGCAAAGTTTACAACGACCATTAATTAATTTGAAAAATGTCGTGCGCCGGCGAGCAGAAAAAAACAATGGCTACGGCAACAGTCATTGTAACCGAGAACGTCGGACGTAAACAAAGTTGAAAATCGTCACTTAAAAACGCGGAACACGGGCGCACCGGTCTCCAGCGATCCCAGAATTCCACGCTCATTGAAATCTACAGACACTTTTATCTGGCGACACGTCCTGTTAATTATCCGACGCTCTCACCCCGAGAGCGTTCAATTATTTTTTTCCCACTTTTTCGCGATCCTCATGTGGAAACGTCGAGATTTTAACACTCCACCTGAACCAGTCTGCTGAAAAATAATTTATAAAATTTTTATTCATGCGAGTGAGGGTTTTAATTAAATGAATGAGTATTTTTGTTGTTAACGACGTGGTAAGGCTTTTATCTGATGACTTTGCGTGGCGCGACATTTCTGTTGTCTGCGTCAGCTGACGGCTTGTCGGTGATGTGAACGCTTATCGGAGCCCCAGCCACATTTCCGCTGACTCGGCTCTCTAGCGTTGCATTGTTCGACACCTATGACTTCTGCATTGTAAGTGCAATAAATTCATGCGCGCATGATATGGAGCATACAATCTTGCAACTCATTTCCGACAGAGATCTCTATTTTATGCAAATAATACGTGGTTCATCATAGAATGCGATTTCGAAAGGATTGGAAAACCTGACAAGTTCAACAATGAGAGCTAAAATACATCTAGATAAATCCAAAAGAACTGTACAAAGGCAACGATAGACTTGAATACGCGTTATTTAACTTTACTTTTTTGTTCAACAGATCGCATCCACTAATGGACACAGCAGTCTCTCACGAAAACGAAAAACCAATTTACTACAAGCGGGACTTGTTTTTCACGAGATTAGTCGTCGACAGAGTCAAAGTAGACATGATGGGCCATCAACTGGATTACACCGTGTACTATGCAGGCACAAGTAAGTACTGACATGCCAATAAAAATAGATTAGAGTTAAATTAAATCAACAGCCATTTAACCTAACCACACAATTGCATCGCTTCAAGACTGCATAAATAAAATCTATTAAAGTGAAACATGGCTTGAAAAAATTAACTAAGTAATTGTACTTTCGCGCAATTACCTTGTATGTATGAGAAATGTCACGGAACGAGTACGCTCAACCCAATCAGAGCCGCGCACGGCACAATCAAGAATTCCAAAAGAACCACGGGCAGTACGTAAAACAAGCCCACACTCGCGGACTGGCAAACACATAAAATTTCATGAAAGCACACGAATTAAAAGCGGCAGCACACAAGGGAATTAAAAAGTGTAGGCGAAAGTGACTCAAAGGCCATAATTCGTCTAGCACGTGACGGCTGGACGTTTGGATTCTCGTCTGGATGCCATTGAATGTTTTGTGCCGCCCGCTCATGCACTCCTGTGAGAAAGAATATTTACAAAAAACGCGAAATAGCGATTAAATATGTCAGATTTATAGCTTTGAACCTAAATACAGTTCTAACTACATAGTCCGTAGTATAGGCCGGGTAGGATCATGCAGAGCTGCATTGGCGGCGCGGTGCGGCGCCGTGCCGGGCCTACGTCACATCGCAAACGACGCATAAATCCAGCTCGCCTCTCCAAACGACGCCTCCAAGTGCTAATTTTCGCCTATGTTGTTGCAATTTTCACCAATTTTACCCAGAAAATCGTTCTAACCCGACCGCTTCCCCGTAACACTGCAGAGTGGATTAAACTCACGTAGTAGATATCTAACGAAGGGGGGTTCGTTTACGGAACAACTTTTCCAAAAGGAGAGCTACGTTTGAGTTGGCGTTTGAAATGCTTGTGTGTAGAATATTAAATTGTTTAAACGTTCCCTTTGACGTTCCCTCCCGTGCTATAGCCACGTACCGTAATAATTACTTTAACTTATCTACACAATGTTACGATACAACGTCTCTTCCTCGTTCGAAGAGTAGCAACCACCCCTCATTACTTTGGCTCGAACAATAGTGTTTAATGCATTAGCCACGGACGTATCCCGCAATAAACGGCGCGTGTATTTAAACGGCAACGAGAAAGAAAAAGCAGAACACCAAAAAAACTCCATGTATTTTACGCCACTATTATTTACTCTCCAGTGCAAAATAAGTTGCACGAAATTCCGGCCGTCACAAAGAGCTCGAGGCGTCCCGTGAAAAAGGACAGTTTACTCTTTCAATAAAGAGTACGCTCGTGCGCTAGCGTCTGCGAGTATATTGCCTCCCCGCTTAGCCCATTTTGAGTGCTTACCGCGTTATAATATGCATTAAACTGCACCAGCGGAGGCGGCAAGTCGCTCGCGGCAGACAACGAGCGAGCGAGGCTCTGCGGCGCGGGCGCGCGCCCTTCGCCTCTCATTTCGTTTGTTTTATCGCGCCTAAATCACTGTTGCTACAACTTGGCGTCGTCGCTCGTCGCCGCGCGGGCTTGATAAAAGTTTGACAGCGACTGTCTTGTACACACCCCGTCACGTGTTTGCCTATGAAAGGGAACCGAGGTATCAAAGACGTTAAGAGTATTTAGAAGTTAAGGAAGTTAATTAAATTCCCCGAGTTAGACGTCAACGCCGCGACTCTTTAGTATCAAGGGCGCCTTTGTAAACAATTCAAGAACATATTAATGTTTGCGTATCGCGCGAACACAGGCCCTACGACAAAGTGTGGTGTTTATGCACACCTATCAACATTTAAATAGGAACTCGAAATGTAATTATGAGGCGCTCCTCGCAAAATGTATGTCACGACGAACATTCGCGATAACATCCATTATGTCGCTTCAGAATATTAAATACTTATTTACTTACTACATTATCAACTTCTCACACTTCAGTATTTCAAATAGCTTTTATGTTTCCTCTTGTTGGAAGCGATACAATTTATGGCTTACGACGGGTGGAAGTAAACTTTTCAAATGGCAAAACAATTTCCCAAATCGGTCGCGCAGTTTCCTGAATTACCTCGTATAAACAAACGAAGTCGCAAACTACGAAACTTGCACATAATCCCCTTCAGATGCTACTGCCGTTAATAATATATGGGGCTTTGTAGTATTACCGCATTTATGGGGATACAAAAACTTTGAGAGTAAAATTCAATACTTGTGAATAAAAAATAAAGCTGAAACTCTGGCAATTAGCCGCAAGAAATCAAATCGCAGACACGCGGTCCGCTTTGATATGTGCCCGGCTGCAGGGCGGTACTATTAAAAACGATTTAAAATTCACAGTCGGCTTAACGGCCGAGTCGGTGCACAGCTGGAAAATTCATAGCTATTTGATGACATAATTATAGTAGCTCAAAGTCGCAAAACGCTGTCCTTTGATGTTTTGAAATTTAGTTACCGGAGCTCGGACGCAGCGGGCGGCCTGTGTGCAGCACGCGCTGCTGCGGCGTTGGCCTGATCTCGTTACCATATGTAGAATAACGATTTACCTAATGTTTAGAATAATCCACCTACAACGCAGCGTGCTAACGCAGAGATTTAAGCATTATAGGTGCGGTATCCTGAAATTATGAACGCTGAACACTGGTCTATAAAGTCGATTAAGAACGTAAATAATTATGATGGTAAATTGTGGCTTCAGATTCACATTATCCAGGATTTGTTGATTAGCCAAGTACAAACTGTTTGTGCGTATTATCGTCAAAGTTTTAAAAGTAATTTTGATGATTTTTCTGCAATCTGGTCCACACTAACCTAGTTTTGATACGTTAGAGCACACATTGGAGATCTCGGTGTATACTCGCGGTCCATTACACGAATAATTTATGAGAAAAGTGCTTGTTACAAACTTAACAGCGCGCAATAATTCCACAACCTAAGCGCTAAAAGTTCGAAGCAGTATTTATATCGTTGTTAAAATAATGTAAGCAATAACTCACAAAACAAGTTCATGCATAGATCGTAGCGATACGGTTTGGATACCGGCGCTTATAAGTATCGGAAACCCATTTGCCTAAGTGCATGAAGTCCAAGTTTTGCCATAAACATGAAATGCGGTCCGCGTAAAATGATATGCTAAGGTATGGCTGAGGTATGGCGCCATCCAAAATACGTACAGAGGGCTCTAGCGGCAATTGATGAGATCGTTCAGTTTGTGCATAACTTCGGCGTGATGCGAGAACTTTTAGTGAACATTTTGGGGGGAAATAAAATTTAGTCCGGCCACGTCGAGCCCGCGTCTAATGGAATCCGAGGCTACAACTCTTTATTTACGCGTAGCGGCCGACCAATATCTTCATTGTCTAACTCGGTGACATTCACTTTGGAATACGACTTTCAACAGGGTTGCCGCAGAGGATTAAAGGAAATATCCTTTTTGAGGTGTTATTTTCTCAACGAGCTACAGCATCAAGCTATAAAAATGTTCATGCTATTAGTTGCTGCTAATTTTTATATGACATCAAAAAAAGGTATTTCCTGTGCATTATTATGTTTGAAGAAAATATGTATAGTCGATGGCTACTTATGACAGGTTAATCTGTAAAAATTGTACTTGTTTACGTACTCTACGTGCTATCGTTTTTTATACTTCACCACCGCTTTACCCACCTAAGTAAGCTGGATTTTAATAATCTAAACCCTGCTGTTCACATTTATTTCCATTGAATCAGGGCCAAAAATGTCGATCAACGGTGCAGCATCGGGTACTGGATCCTTTACGTTAATATCATTTACGGACATCCCACCTTAAGGCGAAAATGAACAATATTTATTACCGAGCTGCGATACGATACGCTGTTACGGAATTTCCGGAAGTAATTTATAGTTTGCAACACCTTTAGCTTCCCTTTACTCTGAGCTTGTACCTTTATCGCATAGAATAGAAGTTTAAATTTATACACTTGAACCAAATATACACTAAACATTATTATTACTATCGCTTTTAACTCTGTAATTGTATCCCGGTTACCCTTTTGCTCCCATCAGGATTTGAATTTCCTGGCTTCATTAAACTCTCCTAAAATATCATGTTCTTAGGTCCACCGGTTGAACCTTGTGTCTTGGTGCACGCCGCCAGTTGTCTTACATTGTTCCACCGTAACCTTTTGTAATTTGATTATTACGTCTAAATAATGGCCCTTCGTAAATAATCCCCTGTACCAATAATATTACGAAGCTGAAATTGTTTAGTTATCACAAAATGATTATAACAACTTACAAATTTCATAAAACAAGAAAATTAAATCCTATTTCGGCACGTGATTCGCGGCCAATTTACAAAACGATCGCGCCTTCACACAAACACAGGCAATTAGTTATGCCAGTAATTAGCATTCGAATCGCGTCCAACGAAAATAAACATTGATTTTTTATTCCCCAAAACTGGAGGGAGGCCGCGGTCCCGGGCGGGTTTGGGAATACTAATGTGTTCAGTTTGGAACGCTTATTCGCGCCCCGCTAACGCCGCCCAACGTTTTTTGCATAAAACATCTCATCAAAGGATTGCTTAGGACCCACAGTATATTGAATATCAAAAGGTGGCGAACGAGAAAGTTTCGGGAGGTGGGCGCGGCATCCCTAATGCTGGCCACCGGGAAAGCCTTCTTTAAAAATACACCTTTGGAACGTGTTTGGAATAACCACCCGCACTCGCATCACAAATATTACATTTACGGGATAAATAACTGGAGACTCATTTGTTTTGATATTTCACTATGATACAATAAATCTAAATTTACCTTTTTTTCTACTACCAACTTAATTATTTTATCATTCTGAAATATAAACATTTTTGTCAGAGATTTGATAAAACTAGATTATTTTTTTCTTTATTTTTGGAGATGATAACATTTTCAATAAGGTTTCACGCTTGAAACTATGTACTCTGATTTTATGTTTTTCTTTTGAAAGTCCCATACGTTTTGATTAGATTATTAGATAAATCCCCAAAAATTATAGTTAAATTCCCAATGATTGCAACAAATATTTTATTGATTGACCCAACAGTACCTATGCAGCAATAGTCCTCTAAACAATTGAAGAAAAGCTTCATGGTGCCATTAAATGTTACTGAAACTTTACCACCTAATAATAGTGGGCTCCGTCCGTCGGCAGTAACTGACAATTATTCATATCGATTGGAGACACACATTCGATACGGGTCAGGAAGCGGCGGCCTATCCATTTCATAGTCACATAAAATTTCGAGCGACGAATCTCGTAAAAGTGGGCCGAGTGTTCGTAGGCAAACGTTAAAAAGCCGCGCTCCTCGATTTACGGCGCCTATAAAATACATATTGCGATTCGTGATAAAAGTCCCTGCCGAATTCGTTCGAACTGCTAATCGTGGAATTTATCCGGCCCACTTACGGAAACGAATAAATTCCTAACGATCTTCATTTTGCCCGCACGATTTTCTATTACGTTTGATATGTGCAAGTTATGGGATAATCGAAGATAAGGGAAACCTATACTGGCCGATTTAATTAAAATACGGAAATAATAATAGACGTTTTTTGGCGTAAGTTCGCCAAAGTATGTCCTTTGATTTAAATTTTGTAGTTAAGAAATATTTAATCGGTGGTTCTTTTAATTTTTCCAGCAATAAATGTTCCAAAAAAATCCGACTTAACCATTTACGAACTAAGATTCTTGGCAGACCATAAAAACCAGAAATTGTGTTTATATAAATGCAAAAGTTAGTTGCATAGTTCTCTAAAAACTCACCATAACTTCTACTGAATACGTACGCGAAAGCTTGCTTGGGGTGTTACATAAAAAGCCATAGCGATCGGTAACAGGTAAATCTTTACGTTAAACGTGAGCTTTATATGAAAAGCAATAAAGAGGTTACAGCTACTTTGTGTTTGGGAATTTATACCACTTGGAGGAATAAAACTTACATTGTTCGGGGATCGCAAAAAAAAGTTTTCACTTAGGCCTGTCGAAGCGAAATCTTTATTGGATTGCGGGATTATTTCTTTTGAGACGGCTTTCTGGAGGCCCCGTACTCGCTCGCGTGGAAAATATGAAAAGATAATTACAGAATTTTGTTTACGCCCTTTCGTATTTGTTCGATATTCATCCGTTCTTAATTTAATTTAATTCACTTGATAAAGGAGCTTTTTGAAGAAGGAAATGCTTATTTTATTTAGGTATAGATCCACAAATGAACGACGACGACAATGAGGATAATACCTTTGAGAATGATTAACACAATATGTTGTTCTCATATTATTACGCGTTTTATACTGCCACATACTGCAATTATTGGCATTTAATTGGAACACGGTTTTAGAAGACTACTTTCTTGTGCTTCTGGCAAACCTATATTGCATTGCCTTATGGAACCGGGTTTCTACTTATATTCGGACGGTCCGCCGAGACAGCCCTTCGCTCCGAATGTGGGATTGTTTAATTATTTCGCTCGGGCCGGCCGTGATCAGAAAATTAATGACTAGGAGGAGACATAAACCTCCACGGTAGACGGTTTAGAGATCGTATGTTCGTGTCACAGTTTGAATGTTAGTAATTAGGCACACTGACAAGGTGCGTGACCTGATTAGCCGCCGACGAACAGAGACGGAACCAATTTATCATTTCGATGCCTCTGAAATATTAATAAGATGATCAGCCACCGAACTTAAACTACCAGAAATGATTAATATCCTCAAGAATCTTGTATTGGCATTAAAAAGTCGATAAAATGTTTCAGAAAAACTTTTATTATTTACCTAGGGTGGCTCATTTAAATCGGTCAGTGTGGAACTATAAAACATACGAAGATCTGTTCTTAGGTACCATATCATCGATTTTAATAATAAGAAAAACTACATTCATAAACAAACAAAACCTGTACACAACTCGGGAATCAAACCCGGTTGTTTTGAAAAAATAAACGTATATGAGTACTATTTCTATTTTTTGATGTTTAATGTTCAATATTAATGTTCAATATTTTGATGTCTAAAATGAATAAAATGCATAATAATAAAAAAATCTTTTTTTTATTGCCTTGCGGCCAGTCACGCCAAGACATTAAATTTTCAACTAAATTTTGTATGTTGCACAGGTGATAAAAACTTTTAGCCAAGGTTTTATGTAGGTACTTATGCCAAATCTTTAACTTTGTGTTTTCTTCATATACCTACCATAGCTCTACTTTTTCAGTTTGTAAATATTCTAAAACTAATAACAACGCATTAAATTATTGAATTAATTAAATACACTTCAGTATATTAACGCATTTCACCTCCGACCTGCTTATTGTGCACCTGCTCAGCTCAATAGGCACCCATTAGATTAATACCCAACCCTCCTTAATATTAGTAGTAACACATTACGTGTCACGTCCTAAAGCTTAAAACGTGTAGCCGGTCCCGTAAACAGATTCCGGCGTTTGCCGCCTCCCGCGCCTGCACACAAGTTTGGTGAATGCTTTCCCGTGTTCCCCTATTATCGCATCAACCAAATACTTGAGTGTCAATGCGTAAAAGCACTCTGTAATTTTGTCTTTATACGTACACTCACGTGTCGATAGAGGACATGTAGCTCATAATATTTGCATTCGATCTCGACGTCACACAACTTTGCTGTGCTAAAAGCGAAAACTTTTGACGGTTACGTTTAGCCGCAGATACAGTTTAATGCGCGTATGCAAACGTTGTGACAGCCCTTTCCGCCTGCCTCACACCCTATCCGGGAACATAAATTACCGCCACCTACTTGTTTGCGTCAATCAGAGCCTGCGCCGTGTAATAGCTAATGGACTCTGTCACCTCACTTGCCAAACATACTAATCTCGCATTTCGTCGACACCATTTTGTGATTGACTAAGGCGTACTACGTGACACTTTGATAAGTGTACACTTTGACAGTAAATTTAATGTAAGCAATTAAACATTCACTTGTTTAGGAACATTGTTTTGAATACTTTTTGTCTCAATATAATTGAATAATTATAATACGTAACACGTACCGGAAAATGCTCATTTGTGTTTTCAATTGTAACGTGTCATATTTAAAAGTTAGGATCAATGGCAAAGGCCCATATATTTAATCAATAATAAGATGACATCTTTGAAGACTCGCAAATTCACATATTTGTCATCTAATTAGAACTAGGGTAACAAACAACATTAGTAGAAACAAAGCTCCAGATTAACGCAAATTTTTGCGTAACCCAATAGCAAATATGAAGGCATGTGCTGAACATCATGTTGTTAGGCACGATCAGCATCGGTACGTATTACCATTCATATGGAACAACGGGCTTAATACAATTACTGGTGTATAGCGAGGCAACTATAACTTAACAAACACAATAACAATACGAGGCTTTGCCGCCATTCCGTCTGAGACGGCCGGGCGGCGGGCGGCACACAGCGGCTGCCACACGTATAGCTACGTGTACTATTGTGCGTAACCGGGTTAGGTAATTTCGGTACATGCCTGTAATCCAATTAGCTATTAAGATTCGTGGGCCGAATATTAATTCGCTCGTGATTCGGCCTCTTTCAAAGGAGACTGCGAACCCGAACTGTGACCTTACGCAGTTACAATGAAGCTTTTGCTCTCATATTGTGTGGTCACGTGCTCGATACCAATTGTGTTTATTCGAAAAGTCGTACTATTTTCCTGACAAGAGTTACCGGTAACCATAACCGGCTGCTCAAAAGTAAGATTCTTACAAAGTCAATAGTCCAATCAAAATTTATCATGAAAGCTCGTTTTCTTTGTTTAGGGTTATACCTACCTAATTGTTTATACATGCAAACAGTTACATCAATAACACAGGCAACCTGAGGTTGCTAATAATGCTTTCGTGACTATTGTTGGAGCGACTAACGAGTCAATTTAATTGGCGCCTTTATTTTGACGTGCCCTTATAATTTACCTGCTAGTTAAGGAAGTGGAGAAATGAATACTATGCGGACGGATTCGTGACTCGTCGTGTTTATGTACGCCGCCGACCCTTGCATTAAAGGTCGTCAAACTACGCCGAAAGTTGATTAAACCGTGAACGTAACAACTTTTAAATTAAAGTGCGGATGCCGAGCTTTAAATGAATAGGGACCATTTGGAGTGGTTCAATCTGGCAACAACACAAACATCCGTCAATTAGCCTTTCCAGTTAAATATTTGTACACCTTAAAGTTCTAAATCTGAAAATTAGGAAAATCCCAGGAAAACTATTTAAATTAAGTCCCTCATTAGCTTTCCTGAGCAAAGCGTGTAATTTCACAGGGCTATTGCCGTGACCGTGTTTAACCTTCTCGCAATATGTAATGAACAAAATACATGTTTAGTAACAACATCAAAGCCTAGCTCTACCAAAACATGACTTTACCTACACGTCAAGTACAATGCATAGGTACAGTACGAAGCTCGGATAATCAAAGAAAAACCTAGAACATGCGTGAGATAAAACACAATCCTCCCAGAGAGAACTGATACAGAAACATTAACACCAGATTTTACGGCGCTTGCCTTTTTTCTCGTAAGCTAACACCTTATTATTTTTGTTATAGATGAAGGAAAAATTCACAAAATAGTTCAATGGACTCGAAACGGCGATAGCCAATCTGCTCTACTGGATATTTTCGACGTAACGCCTGGTGAACCCATTCAGGTAAGTAGAAACATAACAATTTGTTTAGTCTACCCTTCTTTTTACATCTACTTATCTATAGGTAATACTCAATGTGATATAATTCAATGGATCCTTAAAATGTATCAGCTCTTAACTATAATGGAGATATTATTAAGTGATTTAATAAGATCCCCTCAGTGTAAGCGACAGGCTTTCTACCTGACGCGCCTTCCAATATCTTGGCTTCGACACGTCGTTTATCACGACAGCAACAATTAAACGTTATTATTAGAGACATTATTCATTTCTCCGTCCCAGTAGTGACGGTAAATACCAGCTAAACGATAAAATGGTTGCTAAAAACTAGGCTTTCACGATTCTCAACATTTTGAATGCACGTTTTGATTGAGCTTTAAAGATGTATATTTCAGTTGTATGAAATTAAAAGAATAAATTATTGTCAATAAATTGAATATCTCGCTTATCCGTACTTAAATAGGAATTGCACAGAGATACATAATATCATTCAAAACGGGAGAAAAGTTACGATGAATTTAAATTATCTGTGGAGTGGAAAAAAATCTGGACGTAGTGAACGTATTTCGCTAGTTGTAGGTACATTTAACTCATGTGTTAGTTTATCCATCAAAATATTTGCACTGTGACTTTGTAAAATCGATACCCAGGCTCTTACTGGTGATTTATGACGATTACAGTTTTCAATTTTTACAAAAATAATTTATGTTGACAAAAATGATTTTTACGCTATGAGACTAAACTACAAAGGCTAGGTTTTATGTGGAAAACTAAATGTATTTTATAATATTTAGATAGATACATTAAAGAAAGAAAAATAGATATAAAGTCAATTAGAATGTTCGAAACGAATGTTCTTTCGGGGAGGCGATTTCATTCAGCAATTTTACCAATACCCATCTCCAGAGCTCACCTTCAACATAGGATCAATTTCCCAGGCGATGTCTCTGTCGCGCGCGCACGGCTCGCTGTACGCGGCGTCGGACCGGCGCATCTTACAACTGCGGCTGGCGCTGTGCGCGCGCCGCTACGACGCGTGCGTGCGCTGCGCGCGCGATCCCTACTGCGGATGGGACCGCGAGGCTGCTGTCTGCCGGGAGTATATGCCCGGGTAAGTAGAGGCTTGCTTAGTTGCAGTGTATGTAATAAATTGGCACTTGCAATGGCTTTCAGCTATGCGAAAAGAAAATCAAGCACCTTATAATGTTCGTTATCCCTTATTACAAGAAGTTATACATAATAAATATACTAAATGGGTCTACGAAATGGGCACGTTCTAAAAGTATTCTCTGTTATTGGATTTAAATATTACAGTTCCTATCATGGAAATTATAAAACAA
Organism: Adoxophyes honmai; assembly: GCA_005406045.1. Classification (NCBI taxonomy): domain Eukaryota; kingdom Metazoa; phylum Arthropoda; class Insecta; order Lepidoptera; family Tortricidae; genus Adoxophyes; species Adoxophyes honmai. The sequence continues at coordinate 396,664 of BHDV01065337.1, read as the reverse complement.
TTAAACTAAACAGCAAAGTACATATTTGAGATAGATAGGAAAATCACATGGTCGTTCGGAATCCTTAGTGCGTAAATCCTTTTCACTCTCGGCCGTTTTTTTGCGTGTACTCAAATCGCATCGCAGTGCCTTTTAGCTGATATTGAACTATTTATTTGGCACAAAGACGTAAATATCAACATTATCTATCCCCCAGGTTGATACAAGACGTGGCAAACGAGACAGCGGATATCTGCGACTCGTCGATAGCGCGCAAAAGCGTGGCGGCGACCTGGGGCCAGAGCCTCCACCTCGGCAGCTTCATCAAGATGCCAGAGGTGCTGCAGCCGCGGGCCGTCTCCTGGTACCACTACTCCAGAGAAAAGGGAAGACATCCCATCACTTTCAAGTGAGTCTCATTCGAACCTCCACATATGGACAGCTACGGAGTCCCAACAGCTTCAAGCGGTTGCTGTTGGGTGATTTGCAGTTTCATCATAATCACTGCCTGTGCCTATGTATGCTTAGATCTTTAAAACTGCGCTATGGATCCAGATGAAGTTTTTTTCGAAGATAGAATTATTCAAGAGGAAGGTTTGTATGTGTTGTTCATACGGAATGCAGTCGAGGGACTCTGTTAATTTTAGGGGTTTCGAATGTGACGTCGTAATCCTGTAATATTTTTAAATGAGTATTGTAGTCGTATGAAACCGAGACGGGTCGCTAGTCCAAAATATTTGTATAAAAGTCGACTCCAATCATAGCACTACTACTTTCGACCCGTTGTTCTCTACTGCTCTTAACAGTCCGTCTAGAGGTTAATTGCTGGTCAGTTATACAAAAACTAAAATAATTATTTGACCCCAACTCGCTTTGATTGAAATCTCGGGACTTTTCAATGTTAGGTAGGTACTCCGCTATTTTAAGTGTAGTAATGAAGTGTAATTGAATTATAGAATTTTACTAAAAGTTTTGATACGCTCCGTAATAGTATTTTTTGGGTATTTCCGAAAAACAATAGACAAAATACAAGACAACGTGGAATAGTTGTCGTTGTGTCTATGTAGCGTTTTGTGTGCTCTGCCTACCCCGTTTGGGAAAATAGGCGTGATTGTATGTTAAGGCAAGAGATTTACAAAATTACTTCGCTGATTTTTACATAATAAGTACTGTAATTTAATATAATTTCAATAACTTTCAATTCATCTTTTGTAAACATTTACGTGCATCGCGCTTAACATTAAACTGCCTCGGCGTCTAAACAAATTGCTAAATAAACTGTACTTTAATTAAATGCAACCCTAATTTTCCGCTATCTTCCGTTTGTTCGTGAACAGAAAATTATTCTGAAAACACTTGAACTGAACACGCGTCTAACAACATTAATTAAAGTGTTTCCAAATCTGCTGCTATGGCACTTCCGCCCTTATAATTATATGCAGAGGGTGCGGCCACGTTCGTACTTTCCAACTGATACTGACGCTATTATTTTTAATTGACTTCATGAACCAACTACGACTAAGGGAATAGGTTTAGGTATGCTTTAGGCAACAGGCTAGCAAACTGTCACTATATAACCTCTGATCGGTTTTTGTTACCTCAATTTATGCCAAAAGTTTATGGCCACTGATTGAGGGTTAGATAGAGCAAATTTTTGGGCAATGACTCCTTCTATGTTCAGCAGTGGCCATCTTATGGCTGAGATGATGGGGAAATATAGACGCATTAAGCACTTTGCGTCTTTTAATTAAGTCCGCGAGTTTAAGTTTTTACAGCCATCATCGACATCATCTCATTCTCAAGACGTTCACTGCTGAACACAGGCCTCCTCTTCACTCAAAATGTTTCCCTCTAATGAATTTGCTTAGTTTTCTACTGGAAATGAAATATACGAAATTTTCAAAATCTGCTTCGACAGCCGCTTGACCGTTGAAATAAATTTCCAGCAAACCAGAGAAGTACATCGAGACGTCTGAGCACGGGCTGCTGATCATCTCGGTGAGCGAGGCCGACGCCGGCCGCTACGACTGCTGGCTCGGCGGCTCGCTGCTCTGCTCTTACAACATCACCGTGGATATCCACAGGTGAGAAACAAAACTAAAGAACTGGCTGGTAAAAAAACATGCGTCGATTTTATTTTAGGAAAAAATCTGCTCAGGAACACAAAAACAACTGGTCAGGTTTTTTTAGTTCTGGTCAAGCTTTCCCCGGTCAGAACATTGTTAAAGGTGGAACACTGGCTTAAAAATGTCGCTCCGTTTAGAAAGCGCCAAACCGAGGGTTGTATACTGTGTTTTTCGTCTAGAAAGACAAGACGAGTCGAGGAAAGGGGAATAGAGATTGGTATGATAGTTGACCATCTTCACCCAAGATGAGTTAGATGAAGACTGAAATATTATCACACGTTCTATAAGCGCCTGGCTTTGTCTCGTCACGCCTTGCTAGGGGAAAATCCCGTTTTACGTAGAAGCAAAATTATTTTTACCCAATAGATTTGTTTGTATGCTAAACCCACCAAATATTGTATTTTAAGACATTTGGAAACATTTACTGCTTCTGCGAATTCTATAATATTAGTAGCTGGCCAAATATAGTTCTGTCGCCAATTAACCAAATTGACAAAAGTAGTTAATTACACGTGTGAGCAAAAATTTTATGCGGGCAAGTACATTTACTAAGACGTTAGCTTGGTCCTGCAAAAATATAAAAAAACCTGTAATTTACCATTTGTGTGTTCGATAAGTTTATTGTAGACTAACATTGTAAACTTTGTATAAGAGCAGCCAAAATGTAACTCTACGTAACTGTCTGTTTGCATTACATGAGGGAGGGTTGCTCAAGTTAAACAGCAACGTAAGAACTAGTGCAAATATTGCACTAACAAACAACCTTGCCAAATTGGCGATACATTTTTTGATAAAAATTCAAGATCAAAAAGCTTCTCGTGATTATTGAAAATGTTGATGACGTGTTTCTTTTTTCAGATGTTCACCGCCAGAGAAGAGCAACGAGTATCAAAAGATTTATTCGAACTGGTGTCACGAGTTTGAAAAATATAAATCAGCCATGAAGACATGGGAGCGAAAGCAAGAGGTAAGGTTATCACAACTTTGTATCACAAAGTACTACTTCTATAATTTTTTCATATTTACTACTGTGGCTCGAATGTGACATACCTAAGATTTTACTTATTCATTTTTAAAACAGTTAAGAGAAAGAGACAGAAAGCGAAGAGTTTTCTTTATTTAGCGTTTTATTTTTAATTTTGTTTTATTTTTTAAGTTTTACATGCGTGTTATTTTTTTCTTCAGGGAAAAAACAATTTTCGATGTTTGATTTATGATTATATTTAAGATCTAACAAATTGACTTTGATCCGATTGTCCACTTTCCTGGCAAGACTGACTAGACTGAACCAACTGTTGTGTTGCTGGGCCATTGAGTTAATATTATACCCTTAACCTCGTCAGTACCGACTATCCATCAGTTCAGATGATGGGGCCAGATGGCCTCTGAAAAGTTAGCACTGTAACTAAGTTAAAAGTGACTCTTATTTTATTCACACAGGCCTTAATATTACATTGACAGTGAGCAGTCCTCTAAACCGTCTTTACATTGTTCCAGCAATGCGCGAGGCTGAACGACTCGAATCAAAACACACATCCGAACGAGATCGTGTGATAGCTCCTGAACATCGCCTATCTCATGTTTCAATCCGTGAACAACTACGCGGCCGCCATCCCCGTGCCGTACGCCGCGGCCGGCGCGCGCGCGCTCGCCGCCGCGCTCGCCTGACCGCCCAATGCAAAAGGACGTAAGAGCCTACCATGTCCCTAATACATACGCCCTTTTGCGCTACCAGGGCATAACCAGGACCCGCCTGCGCGCGCAAAAGAGCGTAAGAACCATACGACGTCCTAAACACATACGCCCTTTTGCGCTACCAGGGCAACACAACCAGAACCCGTGACCCCCTAACCTAAAATAAAAGACAGTCAACCTCCAAATTCTGAGGACAGTGCCCAGTGCCAGTTGCAAGTTCAGAAGCAGTGCAACATGAGAAGGTGATTAGACTAAATTTGTATGGACATTTTTTAATTAAAATTAACGGAACGATTACGCGTCGCTACGCTTTGTTGGATGGATTGTAAAAAGATTTAGAGATCGATATTCTCATTATTATAAGTATGCTTTGTTCGTTGGATAAGAATAGGGAAATTGTTACATTTTCGATATGAAATTAATTTTGATAATTGCCTACTCGTGTAAGTATTGTGCGATTATTTATTGGATGCTAACCGCTGGTTTGATGGTGCAGTGGGAATGGAGATTATTTATTTTATTTGTGTCTTAGGTTCTGACTAGTTTGTGTCTTGAGTATTGTAGGCAATTTGGAGTGTGCCGTGGTCCACGCCGGCTGCTGACCGCTGCGCTTGCAAACAGCAGCCCATACGATACACAACACACTTAACTACGTAATCTGACAAATTTGTAACCTAAAAGTACACTTTACTGTACTCTGGTGAGGTACATGTTACACTTATCCGTGTGGCTGTTTGCGCGCGCCGCGGCGCCGCTTGTATCTCCGAGGGTTGTGGGAGGGTTCGCCTCATTATTTTTCCCCTATTTTGTGTAAATAGTTACCTAATTCCGTTCGACTGTATTAGTATAAGTGTACGTACGTATAGTATGCACGTCCCTAAACGTAATGAGTATAATTTAAGCCTGTGATATATAAGAAACTCGTTTAGGAAGTGTAATTTTAAAGTACTGGTCGGGAATTATCATAAATCACTCTTGTTAAACATTTAATTTCTCATCCTCATAATTATGTGTTTCAGGGTAAATACTTTACTGATTTAGAGTTTTGATGTGATTGTAATTTGTAGCGTTTGATTTTAAAATTAATTTAAAGACAGGTTAGCCAACGTAGAGTAACAATATTAGTATAAATTAATTCAACATATAGCTTATATTATTATATCGAACTCTAGCAGCAATAATTCAGATACTAAATGTCAACAAAGTTTTTCTGATATTTACAGATCAAAGATTAATATTAGAAGTATATGAAGTAGACGGTGTTTTAAGAATTTATCTCTGCATATTTTTGTACAAACTAATGTCAGTGTGCGGTCGGCCGCCCGCCTCGCCCTCACTAGCACTTACTCGAAGTTTAGTCTGTTCCATATCATAAAATTACTGTACCTACCTAAGAGCTTGTATATATTTAACGACCATCTTATCATGTTGTTTTACATAGGTAGCGGTGGATTACAAATTTACAAACGAATTGCATGTACAAGGTGATATCATACATATTTTTTCTAGAGATATATTGACAAAGCCATCCTGGTCGTTTGTTCGCACAGAGCGTCCTGCCGCCGCCGCGTCCGCTTGTAGTTTAACGTTATACTTTTCGAGGTCGCTTTTACGTTACTCGACAACTCACCTGACATGAAATAGTAGATAGAAACGAGTAGAAATAGAAACAAATTCTAAATACCTATTAGTACCTAATAGAAGTACGCACTGAGACAGTGATCTAATGATACTTTTCATTCTTGCTCCAACAGAATATTGTTTCTAGATTCTTCACGGCCTCTCGTGCCAGCTCAGCTGGGGCCATTCGATCTTTAAGCTTTTCATAGCAGAAATCATTAACAGTAGTAGAGTTTATAGATTCCTAGGTGCTTCGACAACTTAATTACGGTTTCATTTCGGGAATACTTACTATGTATTTCGAACTTCTCTCATATCATGTACATACATAAATCGAAATAGATATAAAGAATCTTAAAATATCTGAGCTTCGTCGTTTATTATATTAGCTAAGATTCAGTACTTAAGTATTTTAGTGATTATTCAAACTAAGGATGTCCCCTTCTCGGGATGATCTTGCGCAATAATTATAACTAATTACTATTATCTGTACTAATCGAGTAGGTAGCTCTGTAAATTTCACATGTTACTATACTGTATTAAGTTAAAATTCAAATGTAGCGTTAAGATTTTATATAATAAATCTATGAAATGTATCTCTCACGTTTTCGAAGTTTTATTCCCACCCCTATTGTTAGCTTCCGTTTGTTTACAGCCGGTGTGTGCTGTTTGCCGGCTATCATAATAAAAGCCAAGAGGAATTGTTTAAAATAGTGTCGATTCATCAAGCGACATACCGGGGTGACGTTTCGTCATAGCGGCGCTCGCCCCGCGCGGGCTCGATACCGGGGGCCGTAAAAAGTAAGGGCGCATAATTATATAGTGCCACTAAACTAATTTCACGATACATTGCCGACGAAATCTGTGCTTGGCACCGCCTCGCCTGCCGACGAAATGTGATTTTTCTTTCATAACGAATCGCCTGATTACTACTGTTGTGTGTTATTTTGTAGGAATTGCTAATCACACCCTTCGTGCTGCGCGCTGAAATTGCTTTCGATATTGATGAATAACTGATGAAGGAAATGAAGCCGGCGGTGTGACCTTTCACTTATTTTCAAGGTTTCGCTCGCGTGCGCTTAATTCTGGTGTTTGCTAAAACAAAGTGACGTCAACGCGTTGGTAAGTGGATTTCAAATTAATTACTTGGAAAGTGACTGAGATTGTTAAAGTAATCCAAAATTGCTTAGTCATTAAGTAAAGTGGTCTAGACAGTCAATTTTAGGCTTTTATATTTCTGCTAGCCATCGATATTTAAAACGAATTACATCTCAATACAATACATACTTACCAGAGATAAACTGCCAATGTTTGTACATCAAAATATTAATCTAGGTACTGAATTTCCAACAACAATGCTCTATATGCCAACGCTGGCCGTATTTATTACATATCCGGATCCGCATACCTACCCACAACAGCACCACATCAATGCATTGTAAGCGAGAACTTAGCAAGTTAGGAGTAGTTTGTCTTAGAAGGCGGTCCGAAGATTAGATTGCAGATTGCATCATAAACCGGCAGAGGGAGCTGGGATTTATCAACGCTGCCCAACTCTGTCGTGCCGACACTACGGCGCGACTTGCACAGTACAACCACGCAATGTATGCACTGAGTTTAGTAGGCAAACTTGTTCCAATCAAATTACGAAAGCGTTCGCAAACTGTCCTCCGCTGCGTGGGTATAAATAAAGTCGATACAATCTTTAGGAAGGTTTAAAATCGAAATGTTCTCTACCTACTGTTTCAAATCAGCATCTCGCTACTAATTAATCTTCTTATCGTAATTCCATTATTATCGTAATAATAGTAAGCAACTTAGTGGCTAGGTCATTGTAACAGTGACTCTACAATCTAGAAAATATTTTCTTACACTATTCTACTAGTTAGTGAGTCCTCTATGAATCTCCGTTCTCGGTTATTGTCGGGTAGCACAGTATTCACAAACATGTAAACGCTATCCTGTTGTAAAGGGGTTTAGAATGTATTCAGATATAGCTGATCTCCTTATCCACTCTCTGATGTTTTGTTGACGACTGTGTTATAAATACATACATACATACATATACCCACGCCTGTATTCCCAAGAGGGGTAGGCAGAGCACGTGAATTCGAAAATCCAGTGCCACGTTTATCAATTTCAGGGTAACCAGATGGTCAAACGTGATATTGCAGTGACAGGTTGCTAGCCCATCGCCCACAATACACTAACCCTTTCCCAGAGTCGACTCTTACGACACCCACGGGAAGAAAGGGGGGAGGTGCTATTCTAACCCGGCACCACACGGGATGTTATAAATATCTTATGAAAATTTTATACAAACCTGAGGCAAATAATAATATGATTAAGTAGGGAATAGACCGGCATTCGTTGGCTGATCGAGTTACTAGTACTGATTACTGACGACTAAGGGTAACTACGAATATTTTCTAAGTATACTCGTAAGTATATATAGCTCATTCTTTGGTTCCCCTAAAAATTACCATTAATTAAGTCAACTGCGATTTGATATCACATAATTCACAAACAAAAGGGGACAATAAAGAATAACGCACCAAATTCCTAGTGTTGAAATACAGTGAAGCATGTAATGGGCCATTTCACGCCGCCCGCCGCGCTGCGGACTTCGTCTCCATTTAATAATTACGAGGGAAGAACTATGCTAGACGGGGGCAACCTACTGCTTTTATAGTTTCTCCCAAGCTTACCACTGGCTAGCAGTTATAATAATTAAGGCTGTTGTATATTAGAAGTAGGTAGGTACGAAGTGAGATTCTTGTTGTGAATTATGCGTACTGAGTAAGTAGGGTTAATGTTACCACTATGTGTGTGTAAGTGAAATGATAATGTTAGTCTTATCGTTCTGAATGTTCCAACATAATACATAAAGTTACTCACATAAGGCTTCTTCATAATATCTTTCCTTTACGGCTTGGTAAGAAAATGGAAAATGTAAATTTCAGTTTTGTACAAGTAGGTTATTTAGTAGGTACACAAAGTTGATAATATACGAAGTTGTAAAAACTAACTTCAACATTTATCATTTTACTTAGGCAACTAACACACCAGCGCCGCTTGAATTTACGATCTTGAAAGTTAGCTCAATTTATGAGGACACTATTACTGTCCTGACTAACACGAAGCTACGTCTAATTCCAAGTAACCTCGGAACACTGCGTTAACTGCGCTGTGCTTTTTGCACCCATTAGCGCGAGTATTATGAGGCATGCCTTCACGAGGTTCACTAAAACAGGACTGCAAAAACGACCTCCACACTCCAGTGACCGGTGCAACATTTACTAACAAAGTTATCCTCGACCAACGCTGGTTTGCGACTTCTTAAATCCCAGATGTCCCTTCCGTTCGGCCATTGCCTTGTGGAACTACGGAGGACATAGTTCTCCAGCAGAGCATGACGTCACCGGGTACCGCTTAAATCTCACCCTCGAGAAGCAAACAGAAGGCGGGCAGCGGCGAAGGCGGTCAGGTCGCGCGTAATCCTTTATTACATCGCGGGATGGGCCGCGGTGGCCCGCTCTCGTAAGCGCATTAGCCGAATTAACAATTAGTCATGCCTGCGTCTGCCTACGAAGTTTGCACAAATTTACATAACAATAAAGCCCCTTTGCACGGGTTCGAATGGTTATGGCGATTTTTTAATTAATTGGATCGGAACCGTGGAAAATTCTAATCCCCCGCACGCCCTTAGTTGTTTTGTGGTCAGTGGGCGCTCATGCGAAATCTCTCGCAGTAGTTTCTATTACGAATTTATTCCTTTGTTATTCTAACTGGGTTTTATTTCTCCACGAGTCAGTTAGGTACATATTTAACTTGATGGAAAGGACGTCAAGACACATTTATTTAAATTGTTTTGAAATTTTAGCTAGAATTAGATGAAGAAATTAGTGAAGCTGCGAAAGATACAGCCAGCGGCGATATAATGGCCGGCGATAAAAGAGCGACTAAATCGGAAGCGGAATGAGCAAGAACAAAGGCGCGGCTTAAATTGTAGCATTGTGCGCGAACAACAGCCATGAAAGGCGACGCGTCCGCGAAGAATAGAGTCATTTGCCTTTAACAACATTAATGCCAGCCCTGACCCTCATGCCATCAGTTTTTGTTTGTTAATCTACAGAAAAGGGCGTAACTCATTTTGTCAACTCGTAATTTAATTTCACTTGAACCCCAGCACCAGGCGGCGCCGGCCGCTGTCAGCGCGGGCGCCGCTCAACTCGCCATTAATTGTGTCCTGTGTTTACACGCCAAGTTTCATAATAAAATTTGATGTTATTAATTGACATTGGCATCGTAACATTTTTACTACAGACTCAAATCATGATTTATACGAGCAAATTTATATTAAGTCATAAATTCCCAATTGCAGAAACACACCGCCGTCCCATCGTTACCCGAAACTTTAATATCCCCCTGCAATATAAAACCGACCGGCCTCCCGGGCAAAGGTGACGGCACGCTTTTAGAAATGCTTAAAATGCAATTTTACAAGAGTACTTTTATTTATGGCCCCCAAAAATGTAAAATGCAAACGTTTTATTGCGGGGCTTTGCAAAAATACGAAGAACAAACAATGTCCCTGTTATCCCAAGACGGGGGATGTCAGAACATATTTGCCCGTTTACCGGCCGCGGGGGCGCGTCTTAAGTGCGCGGCGCAGGTAGCGGCCGACACAGGGATTTATAAAAACTTCATTAGCCTAATCCCACCAGACGAACATACAGCGCAAAGTGCATCAACCCTAGACCCTTTTAAACTAGACAAGATTCAAATCAATGATAAACTTGATTAGTTGAGTCAACAAAGAGATTTCATTTTGATAATCAACGCATATTGTTGCAGAGATTTATTATACAGTAGAACCCGTTTAAGACGATCACGTTTAATACGATTTCTCGCTTAATACGCCACTTTACGCCAGTCCCTGCAACTTGAGACATATTTTCATACATTTCTTAACGCTTAATACGATTCGTCATCCCGTTTAATACGCCAGAACCCGAGCCGAGATGCTCGTATTGTCAATCTCGAGAGATGCTGTTCGAGGCATTTGCCCCCTTCAGCAGGGTCTTCCCGCTCCCGAGTGGGCCCTCAGGCCTCGTTAGTCGTCTTCTGTGCTAAGTCAGACTTTTGGTCCTTTATTCAGTGACGTCGCAGCCCGGTTTTAAAAGGCGTAAGGCCAGCGGTGTTCCAGTGGGCCGTCCTGAGCCGGCTAGTCACTCCAGGCGTGCAGAGTGGCTAGCTGTTCCAAGAGAAATGGCACTGGGTTCTGGCCGGTTTGGATCTCCTGAATGAAAAGGATCAGCTTCTCTGTCGGCACTCTCTCGCCTTCTGAAGTGTTCGAGCTTTGCTCCGTCTTCTTCTTTCCGGGGGCGGGCGGTGACTGCTTGCCTCGGCCCGGCTGTAGGTGTGGGCTCACCTCGGTCAATCTTGGCTTTTTTGCCTCCGCGCTTGCCTTCTCTATTGACAGGAACAGCTCCCATCGTTGGCTTGAAATGAGGAGTATTGTACACCAAAATTAAAACATGTAATATTTTTATTTTCCCTTTCCCGCATAATACGCTTTCTCGCTTAAGACGCGTTTTTGTTAGGGTCCCTGAGAAATCGTCTTAAGCGGGTTCTACTGTATTTGCATTCAGATCTGTCGGCACCTCTCTTTGAATGAAGCCCAACCGATCGGAGAAATTCTAGTGCTAAGTCATTTAACTCATTTTCAGACACTGAAGGGTATTCATTAATTTGATTTCAGAACATACACAAATAATTCAAGTTATTATTATTTTTACTCAAGTTAAACTTGAGAAGCTTGTCAATTACCCTAAACATAACTTTAAATCTTGTTCCAATTAAGTAGGTACAAACACTGTTAGAATATTTCAACAAACCTTTTCAAATATCTTTCCACATAAAAAAATATTTAAAAAATGATTAATAGAATAAAGAACTGCCTATCAACGGGCGGGATTCTCGGCTGCTCAAGCCAACATTACCCTCTCGCCCGCGACTCAAGTGTTGAAGGATATTCCTGATGCAAAATTTTTATAATAAGCCTCGCCGAGATTACACCTTGTACCCATCTATTTTTAACGCGGCGGGAGGAGTTGGGACATTTTTATTGCCTCTGAGCTCTAGATTAGTTTTGTTCCGTGAATTTGATGCATATACAATGAGCTCGATTATTCAGCGCCCTGCGCAACTTGCATACAATCGTACTATGAATATAAAACACGCCATATGACTGGTACGTCTTAACATTTGTATGCACCGCCCCCGTGTGTGCCATTATGATTAACTGCTAAATATAACGCCGAAGTCAGTCAAGGAACTCCGAGTGTGTGCAATAATAAAGATGTTAGGGATTCTGTTTTATTTAGAGTTATTTTTTTAATGTTGGTCGCCAATCATGGGAATTTTAGACCCCAGCAAGTAAGGTGGCAAGATATTTGTAGTGGGTGTAAGTCCGAGCATCGCTTTTTCCAGGTAATCCATATCCTTGGTCGCTTCTTACGACGTCCACGGAAAAATGGCAAGATGTGATTCTAAACAACTGCAGTAGTATTAGTTTAAATTCTAAATTCTACGCCGTGACGGGCTTAGAATAACACCTCTCCATTTTTTTCGTGGACATCGTAAGAGACGATTAAGGAAACTACTCAAAGTACATTTTAAGCAACCGGTGTTTCATGTGCTCTGCCTACCCCAATCGAGAACACAGGCACAGGCGTGACTTATGTTCGAAATTTCGATGGTTGCCAATTATTGCCGAGCCACATTAAAAAAAAATAGATGCGCTTTACGCAACTTTGAAAAAAAGTGAAATTGAAGTGCTTCAATTGGCTTTTAGTCATATGCACGCTATGTATCGTACCTGGGTCATTGTCAAGCCTGGCAATTTTTTTCGCCAAAAAATGAAACACGTGATTTATAAAAATCAAAGGTATATTACGACTCTTACTCTAACTTGCAACAGAACTGAGTATCATTCAGAGATCAATTATTCGAAAAAAACGATTTAAAACGAAATATCGATATTTCGGTTCCACAGAAAAGACTAATATGTCCACCGAGTGGACTAATTATGTTAATTAATAATAAATAAACAAAACAAAAAGCGGTAAACATCTTAAACAAAAATACCGTTCAAGATATATTCTCATAATCATGAACAATCAGACACGTAAATACATTCAAAAAGTATATAAAAAATATTTTGTGTCTGTCTACCGAAATGACAATTCTTTTCGGTGGACCAAATATGCCTTCGTCCTCCGAAGACTAGGAAGCCTTCAAGTCTTCAAGAAGCATGTATGAAAGTGGGGGTTTGGTGGCTCTTCCTGGTTTTAACGTTGACGTATCCGAACTTTCAGAATATACGTCCAAAAATTGTATACTTTTATGAACATTTTTTTCAATCAACAAACAGACTGCACTCACTAATTTTTAATGGTTGCTGCATTCTAAAGTCATCAACTTCTTTCTAAGTAAGTAAGTTTCTTTGCTTTAAACATTCTTCTGTTTTTTACTGCAATACGTTCACCCATTTCATGGTACTAAAATAATTGGAATGGAAGGCGGTATTTTGCGTGCGATGTACTTTTAAGTTTCTTTTTGTAAATTGATTTTTTTTCTGCATCGTCGTGCATCATTCCATTTTCCCTCCAAAGCTTATTTTGTATGTTTTTGTTAAATCTTCTACAGTTTTTTTACCTTTACAGAATTAACGTTTAAACATTCACTATTAAGTCACTAGTCATTTACGGATAAAACAAAAAAGGAATCAGAAGCTAGTTTTTAAAGTTATAATAAGAAATTAAACCAAAGTACAAGAATCAATCAAAATATAATCATTTATCGTTTGGGTGCACAAAAAGTCCACCAAAAAGACGTCCACCGAATGGACTTTTTCCGCAATATCATTCACAACACCAGCCATTTAAAGGATTATTCAAAAGGCAAGGCATAATTTACAATGTTTGATTGCTTGACTAATTATTAAAAACGTTTGGTGGATTTATAGCGATGTACTTACAAAATACAGCAGTAACCGGAAAGACAATTCAACATTGACACCACCAAATATTCTTGTTAACACAACAATATCGTCTGCTGCGCACAAGTCACGGCAAAATGGATGCTAACAGGGATAGTACGATAGTGAATTAGTTAAATTATATGTCCCGGTCTATTCATTTGGCATTTCCCTAATTTTTCTAGAATTTAAAGTAATGTCCACCAAAAAGACAAAAAATGCTGTGACAAGATTCTATGATGCAAAAAATGTGTTTTATTTCCATCTAATTTTTTAAATCCTATTAATGTCAAATGGAAATCATATAAAGATTAGGGAAAAATGGCATTTTTGTACAATAATAAAAGAGATGTATTTTTTTAAAGCCACATTCTATTAACAGGTGGAACCCGGACAGTCCACCGAAGTGGACTTTCAGTTACATTTGTGATGATAAACAAAACAAATATTACATTTATAGAAAATACGATATAGTATAGTCTAGTACGTTTCCTGTACTTTATAGTTATGATGTAAATTAAATGCAATTATTAAAAATGTCTTATATATTACAAATGGACATGTTTTTTTAGGGTTATGACAATGACCCACCTATACGGCCATCAACATTGGTTAGCAACAACAACAATACCAGCTCAATTTGTATAACAATCGACGCACATAATGGCGCGAAATAAAAATGCCAATCCCCATAATGGAGTTCGATAGAGCTATTTAATTTTCCTTGCAAAAGCCGGGCGCGATTTTGAAATTCTCAGAATATCGAAATTACGATAGCTAGTGACATTCTGTATCGAATGGCCAACAAAAGAGAGAACACGAACATGTGCAAAAAATATCTGGCGTATGCATTTGGGAATTTCGCGTGACAGAAAATTTAATACGAGGGGAGTCTAATATTAAACCTTGGGGAACCATCACTTTTAATATTTGGCCGGCGTCCTAGAGGGCTCCTAAATTATTTACCAAATGGAAAGGTAATGGTCGAGGAAGAGTGCGAATGAAGGTATGCAAATTTTATAAGCTTGTATGGTTCCCCATAAAGCGTGTTAGCTCCACACTAAATCGGCGTAATGAAGAATTTGCGGTCGCTAAATGTTCGCATTCGCGCCCAAATGGCAATATTTACGGCGGCGCAAGTGAATTTGTTTGTTCCCTGGACAGTGCGCGAATTACGAGTACTCGCATAGACTGGACCTGCAACACGAATTTATAATCTACCCTCGCCATATACTAAACAATTATCCCTATTTAACCCTACATCCTAAGGGCTTCATTTAAACGAAAATAATTTCTTATGGACCGGTGTCATAAATGGAAAGAGACACTCTGAACCTGTCAACTCAAGTCAGGTGGCTAATTTTATTATAGTACAAGTACTTGTATAATAATGGTCTACATTACACCCTTTAAAAATAAAGCGTTTTGAACATGAATGAAATGGACACACCTGAATATGTATGTAACTTAGGAATCGAATAAACAAAGATTGTTTATTTAATCTCAGGTTTAACAAAATCTGACACAAGCAAGCGTCGGTTTTTAATCACCCGTCCGATTCCCAGGCCAACCGTAATCCAAATCGCTTGGAAAAACTCAATTGAATTTATATTAGCTGAGCGAAATTGAATTGTATAACAATTGGATGTTTAGTCTCTGCCAAGGCTGGTGATTTATCGGGAAAAATCACGATTAATTCGTACACGTGTCCGCGTTTAGGGTGAAGGGGTGAAGCGGGGTCACGGGCCATAAAGAGTCACGCGTCGCGGCGCGGGCTAATGGCGGCTGCAGCGTGCAGCGCCTTTGTTTCAGTGTCTCGCTGACTTACGGGTTCCGTCTGGAAAATGAGAACACTACAACATTAACACCTGTAGTGTGAATTAGTTACTTCCATTTTTGCATTTACAATGGTCAAAAAAACTACTTTCAAACCGTCGAACAAACCCCGTTGTTGAATTAACATAATATTATAATATACTCCTTGTATATTATACGCATTGTCAGGAGGTTCCTCAGTTTGCAGCCCTAACCGCCGGTAGCTTGGGTCCTGGCCAGTTTTCGACGGCGTCCTAGGTTTTTAAAATGTTTGTATATTAATATAACTATATTGTAAAAAACCTAACTCTAAGAGAAAAATAAATAAACTGAATTATACTAAGTAACTAGTTGCGTCCAAAAACATTTGAGAAATGTGTCACGCACCTGATATCGTGCAATGAAAGTACTGTTGCAATTTTCTCCGTCTACTGCTTCATAACTTGTGCATAAGTTTCCGTGCAGAATGCAAGCAACATGCCGGTCGCAATTGAATTGCTGCATGCGGTAAATATCAGCGGCATACTTATGAAAATAGACAGTAGGTACTGTGTTGCCGACACGTTTATTCCACGTGGAATAACAACATTCCATATTTGTCTATTTTAAACAATCTTTAGAAATAGCTAAGTATTAATACAGGAGTAACAAGGGGTGACATATAGCTCTTGGTTGTTGAAAATCGACGTCGGACTTTTTTAATACTTGTTTAATGTTTATTTGTTTAATTTTATCAACCGCAGATTTAGCGCCTTTAATATGAAACGTGCGGTACAGTCTTACGAAACATAAAATGAGGAGAGAAAATATTCTTCATTTGTGCCGCCACAACGCAATAAAACTTCGGAGCACGTAATGCCAACAATGAATACAAATACAAAGTTATTGATTCATAAATTATTGAAATGAAATTAAAGGACGAAATGTGCGTTTGTCACGACGTCCATAGTTCCCATTTGTTTATCGACTGTCTATAAAAATGACGGCGCTTAAAATTTTCAAAATATATGTACTTGGAAGTTACCTAACGTATATAAAAAGCGGCAGTAAAAGTTATTCACGAAAGGTCATAAACTCGTCGACATGTATACATGTTTATGTCGAATCATAACGTTAACATTTTCCAAAACAAAGACGCCGCCGGAGCCGGTCCATTTTCCTTTTATGCCTTATTCAAATGAAAGCTCTACCTTCCGTCTTACGTCAGTCATAAAAAGAATCTACGTAAATAAAGTAGTACGGTACCAAGAACGAACGCATAAACTGACAATGCCGATCTATTTAAAATTCCGCGCGGAGCGCTCAGGCGCAGTGTGCAGTCACAGCAAACTTATTGCATGAGGAAGAAAGCGTGATACCTATTAATGACGCCGACGACCACTATGAATGATAGGCAGGTAGGTATGTGTGACTCGACGGTTATTTAGTTGTTTTTTATTTAATTTGTTACCATGAAACATAATTTGCTTGCTCTAAGCACATGAAATCCCTAAAACACTGCTAACCCAAATGAGTCGCTTGATTTGTTTTGCTTTACTCTCATACTTTCAATTAATTTAGGAACATACTTAATCAATTGAAAGATTAATTAATTACATATTATTGAAATCAAATTAGTAATTCATGAGCTTTGGCTCATTGCTTTTACTTAATAATAAATGAACCACATATTGCTAATCGGATTTCAACAATTAAATAATAATTATAATTGTCGCAGTCGTAGGTAGATAGCTACGACGTTATACCTGTATATTATCATACTTAATGTGATATTTCCGAAGTTAGTTAATCAGTGCTGGGGTTGGATTGTTTATTTCAATCTCTGTTCAGATTTAGTGGTCGGAGGTGCGCAACGAACGTAGCCCCCGCGGGGAGCGCAGCCACCGTGACCTCCGACGCGGCTAACTGTCTCCAGAAACACGCATTCATTTAACTTTTATGCTTCTCGTTAATTAGGTTTGTATTTTATAGTGAAGTACTAAGACAGCCAAAGAAAATGCAATGCTTTCCCAATGGGGTAGGTAGAGCACACGAATCGTTTCATGAACGAAAGTATGACTATTTCACGTTTTAAGCCACTTCCACTTAATTTCAGGTTTACAACAAAATTAACAAGTTGCTAGCCCGCCTAAAAACATACGGATACCTAGGTCCTTAGTCACCTATTACGACATCCACGGATGGCAAGGTGTCATTCTAGTCCGATATCACTCAGACAAAAGTAGAGCCACTCGTTTTTCTTTCTGGAAGCCCGTTAAAATAAGTGTTTAACCTATGTACAAACACGTATACGGTAACACAGTGCATTATTTAGTTAAAGTCAGAGTCGAAACCAAATTTGTTACGAACTTTCAGAAAATTATCACAAGCAAATGTCGACTTTTAGGAGATGAACCTTTACCTACCGCAACTGTGCATAAGAAACTACGTAATCAGGCTTGTTGCAGTAAATATTTCATGAATGAAATATAAAGCAGGTCGCTAACCAATTGCTATGAGTACCTAATTCGCAGCTTATGTCATTAGGCATCGATTTGGTCCATCAACTCGAAGAGGAATGCCTGTAGGCGTGTGCTGCCTAATGTGCCGCGGTAGGATTACGGTCAAGATGCTGCGTAAAGCCAGCTATCCACTGGCTTACAACCGTAGTCCGAGTATGCGTGTAATACATGCTCGTTGTGGTACCTCTACGTATGTGTTGAAGGTGTGCATGGAAACTAAGCATTAGAGAGAGTTATAATGCAACTTACAGTGGTATAACTATAAAGACGTATCCTTTTATAAGGTTATGGGCATTAAGAAATATGAAAAGGTCATACCGTTTAGTGTCGGATTTAGGATAATATCTTCATTTCTTCCGTAGACGACGTAAGAAACGACTGATGAAATTGGTTTAGGTATGCTTTAGGCGGCAAGCTGGCAATCTGTCACTATCATACCTCTTCCAGATAAAATCTACAATTATGCTGAAAGTGGCTACGAAACATAAAATAGACATGTTTTGTAATTTGTAACGTTGTGAATGCTCTACCTACCTCACTCCACCGGCGAGACCTGATGAAAGGTCTACGGCAAGCAGCTAACGGTAGAAAAATACATCTGTACCCATATATAAATGTGAAAGTGTGTTTGTTTGTTTGTCCGTCTTTCACGGCTAAACGGAGCGATGGATTGACGTGATTTTTTAGGTAGAGATAGTTTAGGGCATAGAGAGTGACATAGGCTACATTTTGTCTCTTCAAAATCCCCCCATTTCCCTAAAGTGAGGAGTGGAAGTTTTCAATATAGAAAGCTATAAAATTGGTATGTGCGCTATCTCTTCTGTGATACCCCGAATTTAACGCGAGCTGAGCCGCAGGCAAAAGCATCCGTACAAATAACATCACGCCTGTATTCCCAATAGGGGTAGGCAGAGCACACAAAACGCTACATAGACAAAACGATGACAATTTCACGGTAGAAAAAGACACGATTATTTTTACGCCTAAACATGTTAGGGAGTGGACTTTCTGTATGTATTATATGCTGTAGTATACCTACCATAACACAGTCATGTAACATGCGGCATTGGTTTGTGGACACCATACGGCAGTCTTGCGGTGTGTGAGCGATGTCCCCGGCACCGCATACCGCTCAGACCACTGCTTGCACTAACCACGACAACTATCTACAACTGATTGAGAGATTATACTAAATGCCTCCTAAAACCAACCAACCTTTGTTATGTGGTGTCGGGTTCCGAAGTACACCGCTCTATTTCTTCCGTGGATGTCGTAAGAGGCGACTAAGGAAGTGTAATTAATTAGCTATAAATATATCTTAGCCGACAGGCTAGCAACCAGTCATTATTGTACCTCTTAACAAAAAATAACAATAAGTGGTAATAAAACGGAAAGGCGCAGCGCAGACGACAGACTTTTTGTGCGATCGAGTCTGCGCATGCAATGCATTGAGCGCCGGACTTTTCGCAAGTCGTGTGCGTTACTGCATAATATATAATTCCATAGGTTCTATTTTCACAGACTAAAAAGTCCGTCGCGGATAGTCTGTCGTCTGCGCAGAGCCAAATAGTTATGTTTTGTCTAGGTAGCGTTTCGTGTGCTCTGCCTAACCTATTTGAAAAAAACACAACCGTGGCGTATGTATGAACTTAAGACGAAGCGCAGACGACAGACTTTTGCGCGATCGAGTCTGCGGAGCAATAAAATTTCTGAATGGCGCGCTGACAGTTTCCATTCAGAAATTTTATTGCTCCGCAGACTCGGTCGCGCAAAAGTCTGTCGTCTGCGCAGCGCCTAACAACTAGACTGTTTGTCATAAAATATACATACATACATATTTTCACGCCTGTATTCCCATGAGGGGTAGGCAGAGCACATGAATTCAAAAATCCAGTGCCACGTTTAGCAAATTGAGGGTAACCAGATGGTCAAACGTGAAATATACCTAAAATATATCCTTAGTCACCTGCCTCTTGCGACATCCACGGAACAAATGGACATGTTTTATTCTATAAATTTATTACTTAGGTTTTTGCAACAAAAAGGCTAAAACCTCACAAAAGAGAGAAAAAAACAACGAACATACCTACTTTACTCTCACACCAGCTCGTCGAGATTTTTTTTCTCATAATTAAATGAGTTTTATAACAAAATAGTCCGGGAGGCAGAGGCTATCTTAATTAGTGTTTTATACAGATCGTTACTTCACAATACTAGTAAAGAAGGTGACTATTTTTTTTTAATTCTGATCAATGTCAATTAAAACATGAAATGAAAAAAAACATGCGACATAAAGTCACTTTAGTTTATTTTTTTTACGCACGCGTCAGCATCCAACTCTCTGCCGTGGAGCTGACTATTTTTTTTTTAAATTCTTATAATAAAATTGTCAATTACACATGCGGTATGCAACTTTAGTTTTTTTTTTTTTTGACGTATTCCGCAACTTCCCACTCTCTCATCCACCGCTACTGGACCAACTGAGGATCGATTTCGTCATGAACCACATGCATTCTTTTTTCTATATGAACATCAGCAGGCATAAAATGACTTGTTTAAAAAGCCGCTGCCCCCCGGACTACAATATGTACGTTTTTGGCGTCGAGTATTATTCCGGTACTAGGCTAATAGTATACGGGCAAAGCCGCACTATATTCCGCCCACGGCATTAAAAGTATCCCGAAATGTTTGCTAATTCCCTCAGAAAAGAACAATCGTGGCACATGAGTGCTATGTGTTGTGCATTACGGTGCGGTGAGAGGTGTTCAGTTGATAAGTGAATAGCGGAAAAAGTAACTCGTTGACTTAAACAACTAACTGACTTAGAAACAACTAACCAAGCTTACCTAGCAAGTATGCTTCGGCGCTTTTTTGCGTAGACCCGTAATTACAGATTAAAAACAAAAAGAGAGAAAATTTTCATTAAAAAAATAATCTGTAATTAGATCCAAATACACATGCATACCATGACGCCTCTTTCCTACAAGGATTAGGCAGAAAACCACTTTCTTCCACTTGCTACGATCCTGACATACTTACCTCGTATGCTTCATCCTCATTCATCAATCTCTTCATACATGCTCGCCGGTTTCGGGTACTCTTGAGCTGACCTGTTCCTATAACATCCCCGAATTCGTCACAAAACGTCCGTAAGTAAAGTAAGATTAGTAAAGTAGATATTTGTGTCATTAAACATTGTTAACCATGAATTGTACCACGAGACTCACTCATGTTGAAAAATTTTCGAATAACTCACGTTTATTGAATCGAGTTTCGCGAAGAGAGCGGAGGCGCGCATTGCGCGTTTGGCAGTATCAGTCGCCGCGGCTCCTAGACGAAGGGCTACAAATTAGCCCGAAACATGTCGAGCTAAACTCGATTTAATAGGCGTAAGTCATCCGAAAAATGTTCAACATAGATAATTATATGTATTAAAACTATTGAAACGCCGCATCTCCTCCCCCGCACCGCAGCCTACAGTGGAGCAGTTAGTAATCCAACATGAGCCGAGCTCTCCACCTCGGCTTTGTACATTAACTTCCTTTATTCACCTGCATTTAAAGACAACGTATTGTTTTATTTCAATTCCTCCTCGGCGGCTACTTATTGCAAAGCCCGTGTCTAAACCACCTATTTGCTACAGGCAAGATGGCGTCTTTATGCCCTCGCTACTAGCGGGTATCCGCAACTTTGTCCGTGTGGCTTTAAAGTAAAGTTTACAGAGTAAAAAGGAGTCGTATCTTGTTTTTAAAAACTTTTAGGTCTCAAAATACCACGCTGGTTTTCCCAAATGAAAACGGTTCACAGAGAACAGTTCCATAACGATTTACGCTTCGGGACCTTAGGCAATTTTAGGCATTTTAAATACTGATAATATATAAAAACCAATCGGCTTAAAATTATAGACAGGTAACGTAATTAACTTACAAAACTCCATATTTCTGTCCCGGCATTTAAAATGGCAAGATTTTAAGTAGCAGGGGTGGTAAGTTGTACAGTTAACTTTTTCTATTGAAAAGTGTTGCGCCATATATTTCCATACAAAAAGTCATCCACAACCTTAGCCCCACTGCGTAAAGTATTGTCAAAGTTTGATTCTGGTCACTGTACTTACTATAGGTAGGTGTAACAAAAAAAAGTGTTAGGTTAATTACTTATTATAACCTATTAATTTAAATTAATATATGAATTTCAAATTAATTAAGATTTATATTATCAGATTATTTTACTATGAGTGACGGTAGTTTCATTTTCAAACCTACAATACCTACTGCAATATCATACCAACTATTGTTAAGTGTGTAGATACAGTAGTATTAACCCATTCTTGGTCACTGTGCCAATTTGGGAACACTTAAAATTAAGGGAAAAATTTAAATTGTTGACGCTAAATGTAATATGATTGGGTACAGTTTTATAATAATAAATAAATCTCCACCTTGTCGACAATAACGTCGCTCCAAACTCTACCGAAAAGGTGAGAAAACTCGCAAAAATGCCTAAAAAAAAAAATTTTTTTTTTCTCATTTCCTAATTCCTTGTATCCTCTTTAATTATAAAATCAACAAATTTTTGATGAATCTCTGCTAGTTTCATTTTGACCATTAATGGGTTAAGTTAATTCCAGCTTAAGTAGTCCTCTTGCAATGATTAATAACACACCGCTGCACGCAGAATGCAGTTCGAAAAGTTTCGCGTTGTTGCCGGCTCGCATAAGCGGCATAACGCTGATGTATTTGTGGGAAATTTATCAAAGCTGGCGTGTTTACCTACCAAGCATAGTTTTCGAGAGAGAAAATGTTCTCGAAGCCTGTACATTTTTAACCTCGCTCTCGGGGCTGTATCACCAGCGTATTAGGTAAATGCGCTACTGGAACACGCTTTTGTAGGTTATGCGTTTTTATAATTTTGTACCTTTCATACCTGATTATAAGTTCAAAAATGATGAAAAAAAAAAAGGAGTTACAGTTTCTTGTCTGGGGAACTGCTAAAATGTAAGTATTGATTCTGTAAAAATCTTAATGCAATTCATAGAATACACCTTACGAAGTTTAAACTATAACAGGTCTTGTAGTTTCGGAAAAAAGTAGGTGTGACACACGGACAGACAGACATTCATGACGAATATATAAAGGTTTCGTTTTCTGCCATGTATTTGGCTACAGAACCCTAAAAATGACATATACATACACGATATAACTTAGTAGGTACCTACTGTTCGAATTTAGAGTCTCAATTACTTAGTCATACCACTCTCTTTCTGATATCACTTTTAGGTCCTACTAAATAACGTTTCACATAACAATGCTCAACGGACATTACTCTCGTTTCCATGCGCGTCTGATGACTTGTGTTATCAACCCCCCGTCCCCGATCGCACCCCTATCTCCGCCATCTGATGGGCCGTCATCGTCCAATGTTTACAGTGGGAGATAAGCGCGGTCAATCTCGGGATGCCCCTACGCAGGAAGTGACGGGGAACGGAAGATTTGAGAGGTGATTTAATCGAGATCGAGATGTATTGTCATGTATAAAAATATTTAAGTCGAGGTATTGCATATATGTTTTCTCCTAGACGGATAATTTTACGGGTTAATTGATTCGGAGTTGTTTAATAAACTTTTAACGAAATCCCATCAATCAGTGAGACTAAGTTCAATTAGCAAACAAAGGTTATCATAACACAGTGGACTTGGGTGACTGATTGGCCAATAATTTAAACAATCAATTTGTTAATGACCTGCTGTACTAATTTATGATACGGTAACAATTTTGTTAATCGTAGAAAATGATTTTATCAAACTTAATAAATGCCTAAGTATGTAAAGATAACAAATTAATCTCTCGATTAAAACGATTTAAGATTATACCTAAGTGAAATCAGATTAACGACTGTAAGTATGTCTGATTATGATGCGCAATTTGATATATTCATTCTTTGTATTGATTTCAGACCGGATATTTTTTAGATAACACAAGTGAAAAATACTATAATACTATCAAACAAAGTCATCGACAATTAAATCAAGTACAGCACATTTAACTGCTTACGTATTGCTACTAAATACTCGTAATATTAACAAACGCGTAATGTGTTCTCAATGAAATACTTGTAATTAAATGAACAAAAAGTTTATCTGAACCTGAATCAAGAACATTAGGTATATCTTATGTATTTGGATGAATTTAAGTCGGAAAGGCATAAGCGACAATAGGCACCTTCGCTCTTCGATACTCCGTGGCTTTCACGGAAACGGCTCTCCGGGCAGTAATGCGTTGACCTAGGTCGGCTCCTTGCACCCATTACTCTTCGGAATTATACAGCCTAAGTGGCGTTTCGGGTACAACCAACCATGCGTTTCCTCCGATACGAGATTTACGTGTAGTCGCGTTTTCCTCCAAGATTTATTGTTAAATTTCAAATCTGAATTATGGATTTTTTGGCACGTACGCGCGTGGTGCGTTTGTGATTTGATTACGTTCGTACAAGGATTGGGGGCCGGAGATTCGAACTTGGGATGATTGATTCCAAATTTTAAGGTTTTTGCTTATATCTTAGGGCTATATTCTTTAAAAAGAATAAAAAAAACGATCGAATAAAATCGGTCGCTTTCTTGACCGAAAAAGGTTGAATTTTCTGAAAACAAATACTGAAATAACTTCAATGCTTTACATGTACCTAGTTACTTATATTATAACCAATGAAACAAACACAATTTACTAACACGATAGTCAATATTGAGAAATATACTAAGTAACATTTTTAGGTTTAACGAAGTTATAAGCATATTAAAATTGGCAATCCCCAACCCTCCTTCGTTTAGATTGAATCGTAATAAAGTATTAATTTCCTACAGTCGAGTGACGGGAAAGCACCTAGCCAACAAGTAACCTAGTCTAATAATCCCATAGATATATCTGACAGGATTGCTTACGCAAAGCAAAAAACATTTTTAAATTAAATTGTCCATTAACTGTTCATATAATTAAATACGTGTAATCATCATAATCATAATCGCACTATCACTATTCTGTTAGTAAAATTATGTGCTCATATTCGTTTGCTCGATGCTTTTTAAAATTGCAAAGTGATCTAGCTTAATTATGCAACATAGCATGAAGACGAATAAAGTATCCCTCGATTCAATAATTTAATCATAGTGAACTAATCGAATAGCCTTTACTTTTTGTAGTTCAACGACGTTGCATAGAATTTTGACGCCGATCGGGGTCAGCGGTGATGAGTGTATTAAAATGAGACTATCTCTTTTGTTTACTTACTCTAATTTCGAACTATGATATTCTGGTGGCTGTGAAGCTCTGTACTCTACCTACCCCATTTGAAAATACAGTGAAACCTGGTTAAGTGAGACTCCAAGGGACCTGCACTGCTGTTTCACTTATAGAGGTATTCCACTTACCCAGTGTCTCAGATATCAAGGTATAAATAAATATCTGTCTCATTTACAGAGGGTTCCATTAATAGAGGTCAGAATACAGGTTATTTCAGTTATAGAGGTGCAATCATCAAATAAAATAATGTGTTATGTCTCTAAATATTATGAGTTTTAATTAAAAGAAAATAATGAAGGTAATAAACATAAATATTCAAGCATGTTTACACGTATTACAAATATGGAAACAGATTTTGGCCCCTTAAATTCGACATAAACTTCTTAGTGTATCTTCCCACTTTCATAAAGGGGTATTAACTTCGGTTTTTCACGTAATGATAAAGATTTCGTTTTGACATTTTTCAAATAAACATCTGTATGATAGTAAAGCGAAATTAAAACTGGAGGTCATTGAGGCTCAACATTACTTGACATAGTTAAGTGCAGAATTTGTGAGTAGAATAAGAATAAGTAAGCAAACAAACAAAACGATGTTATCTCAGTTACAGAGGTTTATGTATATTAAATTCACTCGCTGTCTCAGTTATAGAGGTAACTATGATGATAAATCGAAAGAACAAATCCCAGATATAGAGGTTTGCTTCGTCCCACTAACAGAGGTAATTCAGTGTCAAGGTGGTGGGACCTCAGCATGAGTTCTAGTTATGGAGGTTTCTCACTTATCCAGGTCCCACTTAACCAGGTTTCACTGTACATACATTACATATCCTCACGCCTGTATTCCCGAGAAGGGTAGGCAGAGCACATGAATTCAATAATACAGTGCCACCTTTAGCAAATTCACGATAACCAGATGGTTAAACGTGATGTTGCGGTGACAGGTTGCTAGCCCATCGCCCACAATAAACTAACCCTTTCCCAGAGTCGACGCTTACGACACCCACGGGAAGAAAGGGGGAGGTGCTATTCTAACCCGGCATCACATTTATTATCTATCTCATTATCTGTTCTCTATCTCATTTGTTTTCTTATTCTAATTTCAAACTATGATATTCTGATGTTTGTGAATCGTGAAACGGGCATGATTTTGAACCACATGTACTTTACCTACCCCATTTGGGAATACAGGCGTCATGTATGTATACAGTGTATTACCGGCGTGCGGGCATTTCTTGAAGCAGTGTTAAGAGATGCGGTTTGTTAATCTTAATCGAACCATTAACTTAATTGCATTAAAAAACAAAATTTCACATGGCGTTACTTTTCTAAGAAAAGTTTAATTGCAAGCAATGTACAACAAAGTTTCTGTCACAAAATGACAAATCTAATGTCATCTTAGTATTAAGTGAAGTTAAGTTACGCATACATTGAAAACCCAGAAAATGGAAGAATTGCATTTGTGGCTTTATTTTAAATAATTATGATATGCTAATACTTGCAAACGATTGCTAATTTGATGTATTATCGTCAGTTTTAATAAATGCCCGCACGCCGGTAACACACTGTATTTATTTACCAAGCACCGATCGCCTCTTCAATATCCTAACTCTGAAGGTTACTAATACTGACAGTGCTATTTATCATCATTCATTACCCCTGGAGTACGCATGTGCGGTCTCTTGCGGCCAGATTAGCGAAGGGTTAAGTTTAAGGGAAGGGCTCGTCGATACCGCTATCAGCAGTAAAAGTGTTAGATGAACTTCGCACTTAAACGGCTTAAGGTAATTTTGGATTACTGTATTGTTTACATTATGGTAGTAATAGTTAATAAGTATGCGGTGTGAATCACACATTCCAACGGTATTAGTTTACTAATATACACGCAGCGGCAAAATTATCCACCAATCCTACTTTTTTTTAATAATTAGAAAGTGAGATTTGGTCAAGGCCTTTAAAATACTTAGGCCAGGGATCGAATACCGGTATGATTTTCATACATTTATACCGGTATTTAATTGCGGTATCTCAGTTGTTTTTGTATGTTATCGGAATTTTTTCATTTAATGTCGTAGTTTTGTAGGCTTACCTAAATACTATCTAGGAATACCAAGCTAAAATTCGAAATTAAAGGAGATATTTTAGTTTTTAGTAATACCGGTAACGATCCCTGACTTAGGCAAAAATTAAAAAAGGGTAGGCGAATAATTTTGCCGTTGAGCAGGTATAGCAACCCGTTTAGTATTTATTGGATTTAGAATAGCACTTTTCCATTTCGTAAGTGTTTACTTCTTTAATTTATGTTTAAAGCTAAAATTATGCTAAATGTGACCACGGAAGGTGAATTTTGCCTATCTAAGTTTTTCGTGCGCTCTGCCTACCCCATTAGGGAACACAGGTATGATGTGTGTGATTTTCAATCAAGTACCGGCCTTCGCGGTCTTTATCCAGGTTTTATTTCCAAGTTTTGACAAAAAAACTAAGCTCGTTTGTTAAATATCAATTTTCTAAGCAATATAGCATAGGTATACTAGCAATTAAGTTTGTTGCTCAAATCCTAACACACTATCAGTTATGTACGCCGTTACTCAATCCTATAAAGCAAATCCGCTTTAGACCACTCAATGTTTACTGGGCTTTACTCTATGAACAAAGCAACCAACTGAACTTAAATTAGGCTATGTATGTAGGAGTATTTACCATTGTAGCTTATAGTAGTGTAGGATAAAATAACGCCTCTCCATTTCTTCCGTGGATGTCGTAAGAGGTGACTAAGGAAATAGGTTTAGGTACGCTCTAGGCGACAGGCTAGCAACTTTTCACTGTTAGCTCTTTGATCTGTTTTCAAAACTAAACTTAAGGTAGAAGTGTCTGCGAAGCGTGAAGTAGTCATAATCATGGTTTTTATTTCACGTTTCGTGTGCTCTATTTACCTCATTTGGGAACACAGGCGTGATTGTATGTATGTATGTATGTATGAAGCCAAACTAGATAACACTCTGCATCCAATCCTTAACTAAAGTTAAGTTTGCTAATGGCCTGGACACCGCGCAAGACGCCATATGCCATATTTAGAGATCCCTCGGGAAGCTGATCTATCGAAACTATGGGTTCCGTGCTAATGGTAGCAAATTGTTGGGTCGAAGCGCGCTGACTGAAAGTAATTCTTCTTCATAAAGTTGATTCATTCGTTGCCGGGAATTCTTTGATTTCTTGATTGGGATATTTATCTCTGTGTTTTAGTTACAATGTGTGAATGTGTCTAATACTAATATTAGAATTATTAAGAATTTAATTAGTAAACTGAGGTTTAAAATCCGTGTATTATTATTCAGAGATAATTTTGAATTCATGTGCTCTGCCTATCCCTCTTGGGAATACACAAGGCGCGAGTAGAAATGCGCGCGAGATAGACTATACCTGTCACTGTCTAACTGGAACGTGAGAAAATGATAGGTCTATCCCGCGCGCGTGTCATGTCGTGCGTTTAACCGTGCTAAGCCTACGGCTCGTGCTCTACTCCCTCTCGTGCGTGATTTGCAACTAAGTATTTCTTGAACATTAAACTACCGTGAGACTCACTCGTATTGAAAATTTTCGTTTATTAAATCGAGTTTAGCTCGACATGTTTCGGGCTAATTCGTAGCCGTTCATCTAGGAGCCGCGGCGACTGCTGCCGCCAAACGCGCACTGCGCGCCACCGCTCTCTTCGCGCGACTGCTCGTGCTCGTAATAAACGTGAGTTATCCATAAAATTTTCAATATAATTTTTTACAATTTTACGAACAGGCTTTATCCGAAATCAAAAGAGCCATGCACTTTTACCGCTGTCTGCCGGCTTAGCGCGACAGAAGGGCGAGATAGGCCATACCTGTTACTGTTTACCTTGAGACGCCAGAAATTGACATGCAGTCTATCTCGCGGGCGAAACGACACGCGCTTGTTCCTAAGGTAATTTGTAAGTGTCGTGTTACAACGGCCGCTGCTTAAACCTTAATAGATACAAAAGTTCATTGATGAGAGTCAATGGACTCCGCTTAATTCAATCACTCAGGTGGCATCGCAGTGCCCAGGGCTGGCAAATTGTTTACGGCGACCTAGTTCTGAAGGGGGACTGTTTAATTCAGTTGCCTTGGCGCAGGAAGTCGGGACTAAGTTGCCGGGACAAGTGGCGCCCGGCCGGCTCGCTCCAAGTGTCCCGGGTAGAAACTGTTCCAATGGTAATTTTCTACTTAAAAAATTAAAGGTTGCAGTAGAGGAGCTAATGCTATCAATGAAATTATTTTCTCGGGATTTATTGAAGCGATTAAACTGCCTCAATTATCTGGAAGCTTTTTTGTTGCATGTTGATGCAGTTGTTTAGTTGTCTACTGGAAAATAGGCGAAATGCCTTATAGAAGAAGACATCCAAAATCTGTAGCAAATTTATGAATCGATTGAAACTTTCGAATAATCGCCCTTCTACTATAAGTCACTTTACTGTGTATAGGTGCAGCGTGAAATCAAAATACTGACACAAAATAAGTGTGTGTAGCATCAACTGAGTAAGAAACACTCATTTTGTATCACCAACTTTCACCCTATGTAAATCTCAGATTCTTCTTCTGCTTGAATTCATTTTGATTTGTCGGTGATCTTAATAGTCAATATTATAGGAAGTTTTTTTTTTTTGGTTGACTTATTTTTAAAACCTAACAATAGAGTTTACCTATGTTAAGCCTACCCCTCATGGGAATACAGGCGTGAGAATATGTATGTATGTATGTAAGTGTGTACAACATCAACTGCGTAAAAAAACACGAATTTTGACAATTTTGTGTCACATTATCACCAACATGATTTCAGCCTAAATAAATCTCAAATTCTACTTCTGCTTAAATCCATTTGATCTTTATAGTCAATATTATAAGAATTTTTTTTTTTTGGTTGTCTTATTTTTAAAACCTAACAATAGAAGTTACCAAAGTTCAAAGTTCAAAGTCATTTATTCACAAAATGTATGGTACGAGGGGTGTTCAATAAATAGTGAGAATGACATATAAATGCATTAGCAAAGAAATAAAAAAGTACTGGCAAGCAAAGCCCATGTAATTGCAATGAAAAATAAAAAAAAATAACTTGACAGTCGTTTGTTTTTTTTTAAATAGAACACATTGATTTCGACGTGTCGGGACCAGACGGTAAAAATTGAGGAAATTTAAGATCATGCGGT
Organism: Adoxophyes honmai; assembly: GCA_005406045.1. Taxonomy (NCBI): domain Eukaryota; kingdom Metazoa; phylum Arthropoda; class Insecta; order Lepidoptera; family Tortricidae; genus Adoxophyes; species Adoxophyes honmai. The sequence goes on along the minus strand of BHDV01065337.1, from coordinate 366,380 downwards.
GATTAAATACCTCTGCTTGAAAAAAATTACTACTGAGCAAGTTCATTTAGATTTACAAAAAACATTAGGGGTTCGCGTTCCTTCTTACTCTACGGTTGCACGGTGGTGCGCAGAGTTTAAAAGAGGAAAATCGAACACTAATGACGACCCACGCTCAGGGCGGCCGAACACTGCGATGACCGAACAAATGTTAAAAAAAAATAGAAAATAATTTAAGGGGATCGTCGTGTTTCTGATTAGTTTATAGCTAAAAAAGTAAAGATTTGTGTCGGGAGTATTCACAATATAATACATGACATATGGGCATGAAAAAGGTATCAGCACGCTGGGTACCCATAATGCTTACGGACGCTCAGAAACAAACCAGACTGCAGGTTTCACATAGCTGTTTGGAATTGTTAGAGCTAGATTCCGACCGATTTTTGTCTTGTTTTGTAACAATGGACGAAAGGTGACTTCACCATTACGACCCAGAAACCAAAAAATAATCTATGACTTAGAAGAGGCCTTCATCTCCGACTCCGAAGAAATTTAAAGCAATACCATCCTCCACGCGGTTATGGGCTCCATTTTCTGAGATATCCGAGGGATTGTTATGATTGAATATCTCAGTCATGGAGCTAAAATCACGGGGAATTTATATGAGGAACAAATAAAAAAACTGCGTGATGTTATACGCGAGGAACGCCCAGTGGAAACTTTCCAAAGGTGTTTTGTTTCACCAAGCAAACGCCCCCGCGCATGAGCCAAGAGTTGCGATGGCTGCCATCAAAGATGCTGGCTTTGGATTGATGGAGCATCCGCCATATTCACCAGAGCTCGCTCCTAGTGATTTTTATGCATTTCTGCGGTTAAAAAACCACCTCAGAGGTCAAAAATTTGAAAATGATGACACCGTGATCGCCGCGGTAGAGGTTTTTTTAAGGGGTCGAGAAGATTTTTTTTTTAAGGAAAATTTAAGCTTAGAATAAAGATATTATAATAAGCATATACTCTTGAAAGGTGACTACATTGAAAAATAAAGTAAAATATGTTAAAAGTTATTTGCGTCCTTATCATTCTCAAAACTTATTGAACGCCCCTCGTACATTGGTGTTACATAATAATCATTTGATCCTTGATACATTTGGCCGTCACCAGTTTAGGTGACCTACAAAATTAATGATTTGTCTACCTTCAATTATCATGCGAATCAGGATAGCTCTTCAAGACGCGAATTTGGTTGTAAAAAGGGGCTGGCCCGCCGCGTTTCAAATTTATTCGCAATGAAAAAGTTAACTCGTTCGAAGCAAAGTTTAAAAAGCTTTTCGTTACCTTTATCTAATGGAAAAGAGCTGTTTAAACAAGTTGAGAACAATATACACTGTCAAAGGCTTAGAATTGTTTCATTGTTATGTGTTGTGCCGAGAACATAAAATAAATAGGGTGTGGAAGTAATAATTACGGACGAGCGAGTGTATTTATTAATCGAGAAAAAAACGTTTACGGAGATTAAGCAAAGCTATGGTTAAAGTTGGTCGAATGTAAACAAAGTAAGGATAGTACCCATTCGTCTCTATGCCAAAGAGCATATTTACTTACATATACATATACGTAAACTAAACGGGGTAGTCAGACCAAACGAGACACTATTTAGAGAAATCCATAAAAGAAAAAGATACCTAAGGTTAAAGCTTAACCTACATTCTTAGTTACCTTTTATTAAATTCACGGAAGAAACTGAGAGCTAGGTGTTATTCTAAACCCGACACCACTCGTCAGTGTACACAACATATGAACGAATTAAACTAATAAGCAGGGAGCGAAACTTTGGTGCCGGTGACGTCATTATGACGCAAATAAATTCGCATATAGGGTGTGTTTATAAATTATACACAACATAATTACCATTACCACGCTTTGACAGATGCAACAGTTGTAAGTAGTACGCCGAGTTAATAGTAATGTCAAACTTTATACTCAACCTTACACAAATAAATTAAGGGCGCTTTCGGCTCGCGTGATTCGATGCATATATCAATCGTTGGCGTTCAACTTCCGGTGCCGATATGCATCTATATGTCGTTATCGAAAAAAATAGTGACAAGGAAAGCTATTTGTTCATATTTATTTATCTAATTACAACATTTTACTAGACAATGTATTTGAAGAAAAAAATATGTTCACAAGAAAACGAAAAACAACAAACCAAATATATTTTACAGAACAGAACGTCTTAAACGTCTGTCATCGGCATCAAAGTTTCGCTGCCTGATTAATAATTTACAATCTAGATAAAAACACTCTGTATGAAGCTCGACGTCATACGGCTGTCAACGGCACCAAAGTTTCGCTCCCTGCTAATAAGAATGGTTGACAAGAAAATAATTTTGCTGGAATAGAGCCAAATTAGTTCCTGCTCTGTACAATATTCTTTGTATATTCGTTTGTTTTATAGCTGTTTGCTGGGGTAGGCAGAGCACACGAAACGTTACATAGGCAAAATCATAGCGCATTCAATTTCAGCAATAAATTTAAAAACAGATGAATGCGGTATAACATTGACACGTTGCTAGCCTGTCGCCAAAAGCATCACTAAAGCTATTTCCCTAGTCGCCTTTTACGACATCCACAGAAGAAATGTAGAGGTATTATTCTAATCCGAAACCACACAGAACCATCACGGTAGTAACCGTAATAGTCCTAATAGTTAATATTAATGAAAGCTGAACCAGGAAAAACGATACACGAGTCAGCCGAAATCGTTACAATGACCAACGAAGCCCGCGGTACGATTACACGAGACAAATATCGGGTAATTCATCCAATGAAGGCGATTCTGGTGAATTAATGCTCAAACTGATTGATTCAATATATCGTTCCACTTAAAGCTTTTTAACTAGCGTCATTAAAATACACGCGCGTCCATAAATATCGCACACGTACTCAAAAAGAATGAAGAATGAAGCATTTAATGAGTATGAATCGAGACTCCATCAAAATGCTCTATTAAGGATATGAGAATGAAACTGTTTTTTTATGCTTTTTGGCGAACTTTGTACTTTCATTAGTTTGTTTTATTATGCTAAACCAGATTAAGCACTAAGTGACTTGTGACGTTAACTCCAGATTTGTTCTATTTCATGCCAATTGGGAAAAAAATATTTTTTTGGGTAGATATTTATTTTCAGCCAGTATAAAATTTACAGAACATAGGTACATAAACATCACGTCTGTCTTCCCAAATAGGGTATAATTAATATAGGAAATCACCTCGGAATTCAAGATACCCAGCTGGACTTGACGCCCTAAAAGTTGTCTCAAAACCTACATATCCTAGGGTGTGTGCAACTATTAAATTTCAAGGTGAAACTTCCAGCTGGGTATCTCGAATTCCGAGATTCTTATCTTAATTAACCTTAGATGATTGCACTAGTAGGCAAAGGGCACGAAATGAAACGTATTCAAAAACCATGACCACTTTTTTGGCTACCAAAAACAATCGATAGCAGTATAATAGTGACAGATGTTCGCAAATCAAAGCTAGGTATGCTTTTCATTTACTTAGCCAATTCTTTTGGCGCTCTAGTAAGAAACGAGGAGATCGTTATTTTCATACAGGGAATAGATAATAAGATTAATAAGATAGTTTACCAAACTTCATTCGCTAGAACAAAATCCACATACATACATACATATACTCACGCCTGTATTCCCAGGAGGGGTAGGCAGAGCACGTGAATTCGAAAATCCAGTGCCACGTTTAGCAATTTCAGGGTAACCAGATGGTCAAACGTGATATTGCAGTGACAGGTTGCTAGCCCATCGCCCACAATACACTAACCCTTTCCCAGAGTCGACTCTTACGACACCCACGGGAAGAAAGGGGGAGGTGCTATTCTAACCCGGCACCACACGGTGTACTACAGTGTACTAATTGTTGCTTTATAAACAGTATAAATACAAGTTGACCATAAAAGTCAAATAACGCGTTGCAGAGGGCAGACCGCGCGGGCGCCCCACGCGGCGCGCGCTAATAAATCGCAGCAAACCCGACGCCATCAAAAAGCGTTGTCCGTAAAGTGTTCGGGGGTTTGATTGATGCTTTAAACTGTCGCGTGATGCAGCCAAATCCGGATGAAAACTTTAAAACGCCTACATCCACATCCCGCCGCCCGTAATTGCAGTAACAAGGGTGCTTTAACATTGTTTAGTCCCGTGGCATTAACGTCCCGCCGCTGTCACGTTCGCAACACTCCTTGCATTTAATTATATTTATTTTTCAATCTGCGCTTTTGTTCTATTTTTGGAATACCCATTTTGTTTTTAACTCAATCAGCGGACCTTTTGGATGCGTTAATTTGTCACGTATTCAAATTTTTGGGTTGTGATTTATTTGGGTAAACGAAACAAGGGGATGTAATTAGAACAGCGGTGTTTTTGTGCCGATGTGTTTTGTGCTGACCCATTATTAGCGAGTCGGATAACGTGAATGGTGACATCGGACGGGAGTTAAGTTCACAAAGGCATTTAGAATAGAACACGGTATTTTCAATTAGGTCAGATGAATTGAATGTAGCAATATCAGTATCTGTATTCAGTAACTTATTTAACTGAAAATTTATTTTATTTATTACTATTAGCTACTGCTATTGGTATTGTATCTGCTATTGTACGTATAGGTACTCTTTTTACTCGCCCAACTGTTAACTGGTAGAGTTATTAATATGAAATAAGTACGCCTTTGTACTTGTGTCATAGTGCTATTATTATTTACTTTAATGTTTGATGTACCTACAATAAAGTTGTTAATAATGCATGGTTTGCATTTCATAAGATATTCTATGAAAATATTCGACAAAGAGTCTTAATTGAACTTTTCCTATGCACTAGAACCAATAGTTAGGATGAAGTCTCTCCGAACAGAGTAACACGGCGAGTTTGTGTTGACAAACATAGCGTTCGCGACTGGCGCATTATGTGTCAGTCCATTCGCTGCCCCATTTACCCTGCGGGGTGATTGTAGCCGATACACTAGCAATACATTTTTAATACTTTAATAAATTTTAAGAGAGGCTTTGGATTGTTCAAAACAGCCTGTCGTCTTTCTGCTCGAACTACTTTGTTCTGATCGATTTGTAATTCTCGACACGGGTGATTACTTAGTATTTTAAAATATTTTCAATTGTCAATTTTATGTATTATCAGATCTTGTATGTTTAAATATCTCGGAAGCGGAAAGAAATATACTTAAATATAAGAGGCGTTGTGATATATATGTATAGAAAAACTATAAATTATAACCGTAATGTGAATAAGCCAGCAATTTCACATTATTTAGAACTGATAGAATAAATACGTAAATTGTCTTGCTCGCCTAAACATGTTAATTAATAACCTATAGTAATTAATTCACGTCCGTGCTTATGTCACTTACCTCCAAGTATACCATTTGAGTGCAAAATCTGTACATGAATAATGTAGCGATCAAGTAATTGCAATAGCATTTGAGTGCAAAACCTACACACGATCATCCGTAAATGTTAATCCAAAATCAATCGAATAAGCTCAGCAGTTCGCGTCGGCATGAACACAAAACAGCCGACTGCCAATCACGCGAGATCGATGGCGCGACGTGTAAACTACGGTAAGCCGGCGGCCGCGCTAATCTTTGCCGCGACAACACAGGCACGCACGCACACAACTAGAGAAATTAATTTAAATGTTAATTGCTGATATTAACTACCGCTCCGAACGATCCTAAGTCCATAAGTCGATTTGCGTTCTACCAACCCTTCACTCGCCGTTCGACCTGCCTAAATTAATTAACCCTGTACGTGCAAAAGATAAAGCCACCACACGTTACTGACCGCTTGTACAAATCGCGCCCCAAATTGTACATGAAAAAGAACACCGAAATTTTAACGGCTTTAACAATCGAGTCACGAACGATTATCAACTACTTAGTCAAAGTTAACGACTTCGTCAGAGACTATTTGGTCGGAGTGCTTCAGCGTTGCAGACAGGTCGCGTAATAAGGGAGGTGAAAGAATTTACCGTCCTAATGGACATCCTTTTAACACATTAATAGGTTTTAAAATTCGTCTAAAACGTCGGTGAGGGAGAGGAGGGCGTTAATGTAAAATGTGGCTTAGTGTCCGTCCGACCGGCCGCGCGGCGCCGCCCGCGACGGCGAGGAAATACTAATCCTACTTTATTGTTTGTATCGCTTTGCTTTCGAAATATATTTTTGATACACGTTTCCATCTCGTGTCAACTGAAACTTGTAGTAAAGTATAATTGTCAGCCTGACGCAAAATTTTAACGATCTATCTAATCAATAAAATATGTTATCCTAAAGTCACTGAATGGATAAATAATGACGTAAGCAGCGATTACGATTTCACTAGCGGAATTTATTAGTAAACAGTTTGTAATCAATTAGACTTTTGTTACAAGGATAACCTCGCGAAAAAGACTTAGACCTATAAGTACTATCGGATTCACATGTACAATCTCGCAAAACCCTGATTCTCTCGAAGCCTAACCCATCTACGTCTGCAATAGCAAGATAAATACAGAATTGATATCGAACACGCTACACATAGCGACGGACGCAGGGGACGATCGAATAGCTAGGTCCCGTACAAGCAGCTCTCAATCTAAACTGGTCGTGTACAAATCTGTCCAAAACGCGGGTGCATCAACCATGTTGCATCGCACACGGCCAGCCTCTGTTACGACCCCTTGACATCCCGATATCGCTCTTAGCTGAAATCTCGAGGATCGACGTCGGGTATCGAGTGATCGAGAACAAGTATCGAGTTAGATTCGAGAGCGCTGGTAATGTGAACTAACGCATACTTGATCGTCCGCCCGACTAGTACCGAAATTCGATTAATGTTTGAGCTCGCAGCCACTCGCTCCGACTCGAGTTGACTGCGACTAATCGAAGCTGCATCGGCGTGTCTTGCGATTTAAAATTCTGATGAGTCTTTCTCAAAAAAGTGGCAACGATGAATTAATTTTGCATTTTTTTAAAAAGTGTGTTTTTCTTCAAATTTTTTTTAGACAATTGCTAAAAATATAATCAAAAAACCGAAATAACTTAGAGGGAACAAAATATTTCCTTTAGTTTAGAAGATATAGGTCCTCAAAGTTTTTGATGTACAGGTGAACG
>BHDV01065337.1:302359-357627 GCA_005406045.1 Adoxophyes honmai | reverse complement strand
AATCTCACGACATCTCACCAGGGGGGGAGGGAGGGTCAGAAATTTGAAAAAAACACCTCACGTAATTTGTGGACGCCCCCTAACGTGTACGAATAGACATTCTACTTTCAAAATTTGAAATATGTCGTATGGCTTGCACACTCATTATTTGCTTATCTTTCAAGTTTGATTATATTAATGTCCACTTATGATTGACATGACTGTCACAATACGGTATAAATAGTTCTCAATTTAAAGTAATTGTTTTCGGATTTTTTGCGTCGTTCATTGCAAACTGTACACAACTACATATGGTGACTTACTTAAGTTTTTTTACCTATACAATTTTAGTAAAATCACTAAAAAAATACTATTGCGATTAATATTTTGCTTTTTCAGACGGTTATTTTGTCGAAGAATAGGGACAACGGTAAAGTTAAATTTTTCCCCTAATCCTTGATTTTCGGAACCCTAACTGCAAGAGTCCGACTAGTAATTGACATGCATTCACACCCAACCATTAAAATTCACCTGCGGAGTCTAAAACAGAAAATTAATATGAATTTCAAAAGCTATGCTTTTTAATAAAACGCTCGAGGCATTGGTCCGGGCCGGCACACAGCACGGGCCGACGCCGCCGCACAGCGGGCCCAATTAGAAGCTAGCTGCCGATAGCAACCGAACATACAACCAAAGCCATAAATGTTGACAACTAACCATAGCGCTTGGAAACGAATTGCAAGGACAGTTTTCCAAGTTTAGATGAAAAATGTATCCATGAAGTAATGAAAAGATTAATGCTCTGAATGACAGTCTGGAAAAAGCTGCAAACTGTCGTAGATTTGAGCGCAAGTTTGCGACGTTGATTTTGTCAATATCAAAATGTGTTTATTATATCCCTTCAGCTACTTAGTTTAGCTTCAAAAAAACATCAAAGGTTTTCAACGGGAAAAGACTTCCTTTGGAAACTAGGGTAATTTCTGTCTAAATTATAAAATAGTGGGCCCGAGTGAGATTTTCGTATGTCGCAAACCTTTTGAGGTGGATCCGTAATAATGTGATGGTGATTGAATTCGACGCATTGAGGTAGCAGACTCATTGATCATTAAAAAAACACATCTGAAATTCCCAGTGTAGCTACGAACAGACATTTGAAAGCTTTTGAAATATGATAATAGTAAACTCACTATTTTGCTCCCGCGGGGGATTGTCTGAGTTACGGCAAACGTTAATATTCGTGGTAAACGGATTATCATACGATATGCGAACCACCTACCCTTGAGGGAATTAAATTATTTACATACGTAAAGAATTATGCTAAGTGCAGGTTTTACGGAATGTATAGTATATTCTGCTAGACCACGTTGCTAGGGAACCCTTGTAAAACTGTTATAAGCCGCTTATTCAAATTCGACCTTTTTATTAGGTTTTAAAATGGTCAGATAACAGTTGCAAAAACACACTTTCGAGGGTTCCGTATTTAACAGCCAACGAGATCCCCTGAGATTTTTTCTCCAATCTTTATTTGTTCGTCCGTTTGTCTTCCACTGGACAAGTTCTTTTCAAATGATACTGATACTAATGTTAGACTAGCAAGGAGGCACCTGAAATTTAGACAGTAGGTTTATTACTATAGGCAGGCAGAGCAGATGAAACGCAACATAGACAAGACCATGAATATTTCACGTTCGTGGCCACTTTCCGCTTATTTTTTAGGTTTTGAGGCAGGTATAATAGTGACAGGTTGCTAGCCTGTCGCCTAAAATATACCTTAACCTTTCCTTAGTCGCCTCTTACGTCACGGAATAAATGGAGAGGTCTTTTATACTAATCCCGACATCATACGGAAATTTTAACATGCTCTAGCAAAAACAAAATCTTTTACGAAGCAGTTCTGTGCCTTCGTCCCTCCCCGTCGGTTTGGTCTAGTGGAGAGCCAAGCGGAGTTGTTATCGAATAAATTAGTCATAACGCGGGTAAATTTAATTAGAGCATTAATTGCCGCGGGCTGCTATCGCTAATGCCGGGCCGAGGGAAAAACGGTTGTTTAAAGAAAACCCTTTGCTCAATTATCACGCAAGCCGACTTATACGCAAATTAAGATCGTTAAACTTATTGTTGACTGTGTTAAATGATAAACAGTAAATTAGCTACTGTCGTGTAACATTCTAATCTAACGTTCCAAGTGGGAACTATAAGGACGTATTTAGATTGAATAATTATTTCTTACATTACGTTAACGAGTTTAAAACATTTCGAAAATATATTCCCATAGTATTACGACTAACCAGACAAATATTTATGTACAAATAAGCATAGTAACTAGACAAACCGAAAACGTAATTCAGTTCAGGCTAAGCTCTTAGGCCCGAGTTTTCTTTGATATACAAGATTCTCAGAAACTAATTTAATTGGCAGCTCTAGATATATTACACTAATTTCACCAAATCTCTTAGTAAAGTACCTAAATCAACAATTCTAGATTTCGGTCTAAACCTAACAAGCTATGACTAATCACTTTCATTTTATTTCAGTCAATAGCTCGCTACGTAATTACGTCTACTTGATCGTAGACCTCAAACTAAGCCCTGCAACATATCAATGTCAAAACGGGAATAAACGTTGTTCCCATTTAATTAGGAACGTGGGCTGTCGGGAGACGTGAGAGCCTACACTCGCGCCCGTGAACTTGCCTTTGTCTGCTGCGGGACTACTTGATACTTGATTCTATATTTTATACCGTACTAGCTGCAATTCGGGGTAGCACAGAAAAGATAGCACACATACCAATTTATAGCTTTGTACATTGAAATTTGCGGAATTCTCCACAAACTTCCACCCCTCACTTTGGTTAAATGGGGGGTTTGATGAGACAAAAAGTAGCCTATGTCACTCTCCATGCCCTAAACCAGGGGTTCCCAAAGTTGTCTGGGCTACGACCCACCTAATACAAGTTTACAAAGTTGAGACCCATGAATAAAGGACTTTACAAATAACAAACTAAGTATTAATATTTTTTTATTACTTATTTAAAAAACACCAACAAGTTATCTCAATGGACAGCTTGAAACTGTTTCCTATATTTCGGCATCACTGTTGACATCAACTTCAACATCAACTTTAGAGTTTGATAAGTCCAATTTATGAATTCCGGTATTTAGTTTTATGTCCGCTGTATAGTAAAAGGGAGGAGGACTTTGAAAGCTTCATTCACTGGCTATCGGCTCAGTCATTCGGTGTGCCGATCTGTTGGCTGGGCCCACTTAATATTCTCTCGCGACCCACCAGTGGGTCGCGACCCATAGTTTGGGAAACGCTGCCCTAAACTATCTCTACCTAAAAAAATCACTTCAATTCATCGCTCCGTTTAGCCGTGAAAGACGGACAAACAAACAAACACGGATATACGGATTAAGGCCGGGCGCGGAGCACAGCGAAATAAGAGCGTTGACCCGCTGCTATCTATCTCTATCACACGCGTGTTTATTGCGACGCATAGCAGCGGGTCCATGCTTGAATTTCGCTGAGTAGGTAATATGAGTTACACAATACACATACATAGTTAAAAAAAGTTGGAAAAGAGTCACAATTTACAGTTTAGCCGTTACTGCTTAAATTAAAACAAATACAAACGAATCTTAATCTCATGATATACGTAGTTAATATCCGAATTTTAGTAGACATAGCCATTAAACATTAAACTACCGTGAGACTCACTCATGTTGAAATTTTTTCGAATAACTCACGTTTATTAAATCGAGTTTAGCTGGGCATGTTTTGGGCTAATTCGTAGCCCTTCATCTAGGAGCCGCGGCGGCTGCTGCTGCAAAAATTTTCAACAATTTCAAAAAATTTCAAACAATACGCTATTTTAACATTTCGCGACAAGGTATAGCTATTTCAAGATTTAGACCTACTCTGTGCCCGGAATAGGTATATATATAAAACTAGCTTTTTCCCGCGGCTCCGCTCGCGTTAATTTTGGGGTAGCACAGAACAGATAGCCCATATACCAATTATTTATAGCTTTCTACATAGAAAATTGCGGTATTCTCCACAAAACTTCCACCTCTCACTTTGTGAAACGGGGAGTTTTGAAGAGACAAAAAGTAGCCTATGTCACTCTCCATCCCTTCAACTATCTCCACCAAATCTCCACCCAAAAATCACGTCACTACGTCGCTTCGTTTAGCCGTGAAAGACTGATAAACAAACAAACAAACACACTTTCCCATTATTTAATTTAATATTATAGTATGGATTTTAATTTATATCCCGTGTAGTGCCGGGTTAGAATAGTACCTCCCCCTTTCTTCCCGTGGGTGCCGTAAGAGTCGGCTCTGGGAAAGGGTTAGTGTATTGTGGGCGATGGGCTAGCAACCTGTCACTGCATTATCACGTTTGATCATCTGGTTGCTCTGAAATCGCTAAACGTGGCACTGGATTTTTTAATTCATGTGCTCTGCCTACCCCTCTCGGGAATACAGGCGTGAGGATATGTATGTAATTTGTATTTTAATTTTGCGCGCTATTCGAGGGCGTTTTAGTAAATAGTAAAAAGACAATTAATCTTCTTTGACGAATCAAAGCTGAAGAGTTTGTTTGTTTGTTTGTTTGTTTGAACGCGCTAATCTCAGGAACTATCGGTTCGAATTGAAAAATTATTTGTGTGTTGGATAGACCATTTATTGAGGAAGGCTTTAGGCTATTTAACATCACCCAGCGACTAATAGGAGCGAAGAAATATTGGAAAATGTGGAAAAAACGGGGGGAATAGTCACTTATCCACGCGGACGGAGTCGCGGGCACAGCTAGTTATTCATAAACCAACAATATATCAACACACCTAAACATCCAAATAGGTTTTATGTGGCTAAGTGGCTAGCTGGCTAGTGATAATATGCCGTAAATAATGTCAAAATTTGTCAGTTCAGTATATATTTTGACAGCCGCGTATCTTAGGGAATAAGGGTTAATTTATTAACGAAATGTAAGTAACTTTCGCCTTAACGACATTAGTGCGAGAATAATATAAAGTACCTATTTTGCTCGCAAAAAAGCGGGAGACGTATGAAAATCAGCGGCGCTTCCGCCTTTCTAGAGCTAAAACAGAGAAGATTTTAACAAAAACGCGTAAGATGTATGAAATATTGCGACGCTTACTGTTTTTTGGAGTTGAAAAAGTTGTATGGGAGAACGATTTTTTAGTTTTTTAGTATGTTACACTAATTTTTTCCACACTTTCTCATCTTATTAACCTTCCCTGAACTTTAACAAACTTTTTAAAAAAAGAATTGGCCAAATCGGTTTTTGCGTTCTCGAGTTATATCGTCAGGAAGGAAAACACGACTTATTTTTATATAGTAGATTAGAACTCCCTAAAGTATCACGTCGTAGTGAGCCGCGTTTTCAAAAACGTATCACCGTTAACTCTATAATACGGGAAGTTTATTAAACGTCAGAAGCACGCGGCGCGACTGAGATGAAACAATATGCAGCCCGCGAGTGCGAGTGAAAGAGCCGCCTAATATCGCACTTATTAAATGGGCTGTATTTTCGAAAGTTGAAAAATTCGCATTTTAATAACACGTGATAGGTGCTTGTTTCAATTTCCTTGGCGCCTTATGTCTTCTTCTTTATTAGTTAAGTTCTCCGTGCGCAGATATTGATGGAAAATATTGCGCGCTGGTTCATGTCAAAGCAACACGGGTTGATCAGAACCATTCGTTAATCAGTAGATTCTTTTTTAGAAAGTAATAGAATAAAATATTTCATAATTGCAAGACCACCTGAAATTTATGGGTTATTACTTATTAGGTATCCATTACCGTGATAAGTAGCTAATGTTGCAATGAACCTACCTAAGCTAAGTTCACTTAGTCAAGATTGGATCGGACATGGATAAATTCCGTCTTTGATCCTAATCCTGGTAATCTTCTAATTTAAAAAGTTTTAATTTGAATCTTGTTCAAAAGTCTTTTAATAATGCACCTGCTTTTTCATCGCTTCGTTGCCGTGCTACTAATTTTCACTTTTTGACACAAAGCTTCTTTGGCTTGTATTTATCTCATAAATTTCTTTGTCAGATGCTATAATTTCTTGTTGCCTCGCCCCGACAAGAGCTCTTTATACCTGGAAATTTCATTTCACTATGTGAGAAAACTAGGTGAGAAAAATTCAAATAATTTATTCTTAAAACAAGCATACTCAGCTGGTAAAATGTTTTATTTTAAAATCTGGTTGCGACTTTTGGAAAAAGAAATGTCTTAACGTAGTGTAGCTGTTTTACTTGTACCGAGAACAATCTACAAATAAGTCAGAATTTATTTGAAAGTATAATAAATTAGGTAAATATAGTAGATATTTTTTCAGCAATCAAAGTTATTTTCTGGCTGGTATTCAATAATGGGATGAAATTTTGCCGACGTAAGTGGCAACAGGATGAGAATGTTCAAAAACTACTTGTTTTTTCCGTGAAAATGATTCATACATTTTTCCAAGGTTTTTAAGGTATACCAAGATATATCGACGGCCAACGCAGCCTGTTTAAAAAATCATCGCGACACGAGATTGCACTCGCCTCATGCGTCCCTCTAGCGACGCTGCGGTCTTGCCGCAAATAAAAAACTTGCAATCCCATGGACACGCCAGGTAAGTAACATCTAGACATACTTCCTTATTCTACCCTTCATATATTATAGACCAAAGCCAGCCTATCGGCACGTTGTGCGCGTTTCTTACGCGATATCGGTAATGCTCTAAAAGGCCTAAGATTTTTAAAGCTATGGAGCTGCTGCATGACATTAATTATTTTTAGTAATAAACGGTGTTTGTTCTTCATAATTAAGGATTTCATGGTACGATCTCGTTATATAATTATTTTTTTTAAAAAGCTAGTGACGTAAAATAGTTTTACAGATTGCTAGCCCATCGCCTTTAACATACGTATACCTGTTTCCCTTGTTGCCTCTTGCGACATCCACGGAAGATATGGAGGGATTTTTTCCGGACCCAACGACACACAAGATAAAAGATAATTATAATTGTGTTGTAGTGCATTAGCACTACACCCCTAATGAGTTCTGTCTTGTAAAAATATCTACACGGAGATAATTTCACGCCACGCGATGATCAAAATTGTGATATTCGTGACGTGACAATAACACCAAAAAAACTATCCAATTCCTGGGTAATTTTCTTTTTTTTTCTTCTTAGTCGTACACTCCTGACAGAGTGATCGTGGTCATGTCAAAGTTGATGCTTGGGACACAGCAGCTCTTGCGACCCGCTGCCACTCGTCTCTGTTTCTGATAGAATGGGAACAATCGTTGATAGTATCGGGTACTATTAAAAGGAGAGATTAGATCTTTTCCCCAAACTCGTCAGTTCCGCGTAGCATTAGTTCCATTCGCATTTTTCCCCACTCGATTTTCTACCTATTCACTTTTTTTTGTCATTCGCTTGCATTCCTATTCTCAAATATGTCTAACCGACATTTCGCACGATATTTTAATTTCTTATGCGATATTGTTCCCATACCGGAAATTTCTCTGTCGTTATTTTTTGCAATATTCTAATTTCTTACACGATGTTGTTCTCATACCAAATGTTTTCCTGTCGTTATTTTTCGTAATATTGTAATTTCTTACGCGATATTGTTCCGTTTCCGGTTTTGTACCCGATATTATAAAAAATATGCGATGTAGCTTTACGTAACACGTTTCTTTCTTGCGTGATATTTTTAAGTTATACCAGTATCTTCTATGGTTCCAACGAATACATATTTAAATATGAATATAAATATCTACTTTTATATTTTTCATACATTATATTTTCTAAACGTCATTTACCATGAATACTTAAGATAATAAAAAAAACGGATTGAGTAAATTTGCTATTAGAAAATCAGGACCCTGGTAAAAATCGCGAATAGTAATAAAAACTCATTGAGTAAATTCGCTATTAGGAAATGAGGACCCTGGTAAAATTCAGGAATAATAAAAAAACTGATTGAGCAAATATACAATTGAATAATTATGACTATTGGCAATACCTATGAATGATAAAAACGTCGAATGAGTAAAAATCTGAGTGGGGAAAAATGCGAATGGAACTAATGCTACGCGGAACTGACGAGTTTGGGGAAAAGATCTAATCTCTCATTAAAAGACGAAAATTCAAGTATGATTATGTATGTGCTTATTCCTTCCCCATGTGGTGTCAGGTTTAAATACACCTCTCCATTTCTTGCGTGGATGCCATAAAAAGCGACTTAGGAAATAGGTTAGGATTATTTTAGGCGGCAGGCTAGCAACCTGTCACTATTGTTCTTCCTTCAACCATGTTCAAACCAAACAATATGCAAAATGTGAAAAAAAAAACATGTGCTCTACATTCTCCGTTAGGAAATGCAGGCGTGACATAAGTACGTATCTAATTGTATGTATCCTTATCTAACTTCAAGTTTACATCCAGCATTTTCGTACAATTCAGAGCCGATGCATCTAATTGTCATATGGAGGGACACAACGCGTAGTCCCCGTATATTTCGGGGCATGTTTGGTCAGCAGGCCGTCCGTTAACAACCGGGCCGAGACAGTCCGTGTATCGCCCGGAGACAGCCAATCAAATCTCTTTGTCTCGACCGATTCACATCTGCGGGCCACTGTTAAATATTCACAATGCGGCCATCAGCGCGCGGCTGAAAAAGATTGCAATCGGAATTGTGTGGTCTGAATTGAATCGATTTTTGCTTCCACATTTCAGATAGGCATGTGCTGTGAATTACAGTCAGACAAGTTCGTTAAAGAGTTGCTCATGCTACTAAAAAAAAGTCCAAAAAGAGCTTTTATAAGTAGGTGTGTAAAATAAAATTACTTTTAATTAGTTACAGTTTATGACTGTCGCTGTTCGCTTTAGGTATATGTACTTATTTTATTAACAAAAAATAAAAAAATACTATACTCAGATTTGCATAACCATAGGTGTCGGGATTAGATTTACACCTTTCCATTTCTTCTGTGGAGGTTGTGACTTAAGGATATAAATTAAGGTATATTTTAAGCGATAGGCTAGCAACCTGTCACTACTGTATCTGCCAACTTGAAACCATAAAAATTTGCTAGGAGTGGCCACTGAACGTGACATAGCCATGGTTTTGTCTATGAAGCGTTTTGCGTACTCTCCCTGCCTCATTTGGAAATTCAGGCATGATGTATGTATGTACGATTTGGACTTGAGTAGGTAGACAAAATCAAAAAATGCATACAATTCATGAGTGTCGCCGTTCGCTTCACTAAAACAAAAACAAAAACAAATACCATAGTTATGAATAGAGACTGCAGTCAGATTTACAATAACAAAATTTATTTAACCTTGTATACCCCTTCCTTTATTTGTTGAACTGGCAACGTCTAAACCCAAAATTGAGAGATAAACTAACACACCGTATAGCAAGCGAATTGAATCTGAATACATTGTCGGCATAACTAAAGAGCTTGTTGGGGTCTGCCGTGCAGACTGTAGGCATAGAGACCAATTTATCTTGACCTTCCATGCTTCCCTGGTACCAGTGAACACGGGACTGTTAAAGGGTCAGGACAACGTTTGTTAAGACCAACGGAAATTGGACATCTAATGGCATTGGGTTGTTCCAGGCGAGTGGTTGACTGACAGTCCCCTGTGCGGCTGTCAGATGATACATTAGAGAAACATCCTGGAACGAACAAATAGAAAAGCGATCGAAAGCCATTGGGTTTCTAATTTTATTAGTATCTAGCTAACTTTAATGCTATTAAAACAAACTCAATTTCAAATCTGTACAGGTTCACGCATACGCTGTCAGTGCCATGTTTATTTTACTAATTAAAAATGAATTATGTTCTCTACGTTCTTTAAGGTTGATTAGAATCTGATTCCGATATGTAATGCTAATCCTAACGTTAATCGTTGTGTTTGCCAAATTGGGGAAAACCCGGTGAACATTGATTTGTTATCATTATCAATTAACGACGTCGACTCTTGTAGAAATTGAAAGATAACTTTGATTTTTATGAGCCCCCATTGCTGGAAATTTGAGAAAAACCCAGTTTAATCAGACATTATTATCAAAATTGGGACATATATATATGTTGGAGCAACTATTGTTATTCAAAGTAGAATTGTACTGTTCGACCCCGGCATCATGAAACTTTTAGCGATCACTTTGTTGCTAGCGGTTACCGCGTACGCGGAGGAGATCGAAAACCCTGCTTTTGGATACTTAGAGAAATATGGGATTCCTCAGGCCGAGAGAATCCGCGTTGCCGAGGAAGCGTATTATAGCAGCCCGGAGTCCAGAATCGTAGGAGGCGTTCCTGCTGCTCTAGGACAGTATCCCTACCAGGTTCGTTAGGATTCATATCTCATATCGAATTAAAAGCGGTCTAAATACGTATACGTCAGTGTTCAAAATCTCTTTCCCTTGGATACACCTGTCATCAAATGGGTCTTTATTCTTAACCATATGCAGTTCTTTTAGGCGGGACTTTTAATCGACCTCGTCGGTTTTGTTAACCAAGCGGTCTGCGGAGCCGTTCTTGTGAGCAACCAGAGGCTTTTGACCGCTGCTCACTGCTGGTTTGACGGACAGCATCAAGCCTGGAGGTTCACAGTCGTTCTCGGTTCAGTCCAGCTGTTCTTCGGCGGGACAAGACAACAAACTAGCGTTGTCGTTCCTCACAACAACTGGCTGCCTGCCCTAATTCGTAACGATATTGCCGCTATCTACCTGACTAGCCCTGTGGCTATTTCCGGTGAGTTATTTCAATGTGATAAATTGTTTAACAGAGTTGAGAAAAGGGGAAAGTTCAATTCAACTATACTCAAATGTTATACTACCTACTACTAACTTTATTTGTGTTGGGATTTTCTTTATTGTTCTGTTGTTTTATCAAATGACGCATTAATTATGAAATACTTATTTCAGCTACAATTTCCCCCATCGCCCTTCCGTCGGGATCCCAGCTCAACGAGGACTTTGCCGGTGAAACTGCTATCGCTTCTGGTTTTGGTCTTACCAGTGATGGTCAGTTTACTTCTCTTTTCTTTATCGATATTTCCATTCAATTCATATCGATAATAATGGATTAATTTAACTGTCTCTTTTCAGGTGGTTCAATCTCTACCAACCAGTTCCTCAGCCATGTGAGCCTGCAAGTCATCGCGAACAGGGCTTGCTCCATTGGTTTCCCCTTCGTGATCCAGGAGTCTAACATCTGCACCCGCGGCTTCAGCGGCCTTGGCACATGCAGCGGAGACTCCGGTGGACCTCTGGCTGTCACCAGAAATGGGCAGCCTCTTTTGGTGCGTATTTTTCAATTGCAATTCACCTAAACTTACTTTTACACGTTAATGCTGGACGATCTAATGCACCAAATCACTTGTTTTCATTGGTCTTACTAAATTTATCCATATTTTCAGGTATTTTACCTTATTCTTAACATCTTACATTTTATCAGAGTCATTTTACCAATTACCTAAATTAATTTAGTATGTTATGCAATAATATCTGAGTAAGAAACTTTTAATTTTATCTCACCAATTTGACTGTATTCTCAGTTGGAAACGAGTTTACATAATAGTATTTTGTAATACTTAGAAAGAATAGAATTCGTCAATCTTGATATTTTTTGAGAGAAGTATAGTTGAGCGCACACAAATGTATAATTTAAAATTGTATACCTATATTTCTATTGATTTTTGTACCTAATGTGTATGAATACAGCTTTAGATCGTATTGGTAAATGGTATCTTGTGTTACTATTTTACTGGTAGGTACCTGCTGTTTTTGTCAGAGGTTTTTCATAACCTAATTTGTTTCATATTACAGATTGGCATCACATCTTTCGGTTCTGCTTTCGGCTGCCAGCTCATCTTCCCGTCCGCCTTCGCCAGGGTCACCTCCTTCACCGACTTCATCAACCAACACATTTAATCTCAATAACATAGATAGAAGTAGATAGAACAGTAAATAATACTACATAGATGTAAGAAAAGATACTTAGTTGACGTTCATCTTGTTGTAGAAGTAATAATTGCTATGAAATATGAAATCTTTTAAAAATAAATATAAATCAATATCAATGCTTTAGTTATTTAGTTAACATTGATTGCAACAGTAATTATCGATTTCGCAGCATTATCGGATTAAGTGCCTACAGCAAATATCGCATGATTTTGTTTCGAGTGTAGATTAAATAATGATCAAGTGATTTATTGTCACTTTTATCATCAAGGGGACGGTTAAAAATTCAATTTGCAGCATAATTAAATTTACTTAAGTTCGTAATGTCCAAACCAAAGATAAATGTTGACATGACCATGACTATGAACAATTTTACAATAATACATTACCTACATTTATTTAAATATGATTTTTTATTTATTTTTGAAGTGTTGATTTATACCCGAATAACACCTATTAATACTCAAAATCCATTATAAAACTAGAGATCAATGCCTGAATATAAATTTAAGTATGATTTGCAATAGGTAGCTTCATAGAGAATAACGTTGAACAATTTTGGGAAAACCCCAAATTACAAGTTTTTTAATCAAACCCTTATCTTGACGTTATCTCTAAATGTTTATATAAAAACACAATGCACTAATTTGCAAGTAGAGCTGCTTTGCGTCCTGGCAACATGAAACTGTTACTAGTCTCCCTGTTGGTGGCCACCGCGTGCGCGGAAGTTATTGAGAACCCAGCGTACGGGTACCTGGTGAAGTACGGCATCCCTCAGGCTGAGAGGATACGAGAGGCTGAGGAGGCTTATCACAAGAACCCTGACAGCAGGATCGTTGGAGGCGTGCCGGCGGCTCTCGGACAGTATCCCTACCAGGTATGTCCGTAAAATTTTGCATAGATGTAACTGTGTGTACACAATTTCAACCGACAGTTAACCTGTCACCATATAGCTTAACCTATTTCCTTGGTCACCTTTTACATCATTCGTAAAAGAAATGGAGAGATATAATTTTAAACCAGTCAGCACATGGGAATATCCTAAAATTGTTCTAAAAGTGGCTATAAAACAAGAAACAATCGTATCTTTGTCTATGTAACGTTTTGTGAGCGTTGGGAAATGTAGGCGTGATGTTTAAATGTTTCAATATACCTACATTAAAATAGTAGGAGGCGATCCTGCTGCTCTAAGACAGTACCCCTGCCAGGTTCGTTAGGACTCATATCGAATTATAACGATAATCGAAGTTTACGTTAGTGTTCGTAGATATTATGGATACATAATATCTACGAGTAAATCAAATGGGTATTTGTTCTAAACCATACGTACTTCTTTTAGGCTGGACTTTTAATCGACCTCGTCGGTTTTGCTAATCAAGCGGTCTGCGGTGCCGTACTGGTGAGCAACCAGAGGCTCCTAACCGCAGCCCACTGCTGGCACGACGGTTTGCACCAAGCCTGGAGGTTCACGGTGGTACTTGGAACCGTCCAGCTGTTCTTTGGCGGCACCAGAATTCAAACCAGCGTTGTTGTTCCTCACAACAATTGGCTTCCTGCCCTTATCCGTAACGATATTGCTGTTATCTACCTGCCTTCCGCCGTTTCCACTTCGTGTAAGTTTTTATTTTATTTCGTTTATTACTTAAAATCTAAAAGGGCACTAAAGTATTATGAAATTTAAAATTTTACAGCTACAATAGCCCCAATTGCTCTACCGTCGGGATCTCAGCTCAATGAGGACTTCGTTGGCGATACAGCTATTGCCTCTGGATTTGGATTGACCAGTGATGGTAAGATGTCTTGTGATACAATCTTTCACAAGATTATCATAGCTAGTAACTACTTAATTTAACTTATGCCTTATTTGTATTATCTTGCAGGTGGCTCTCTCACAACTAACCAGTTCCTTAGCCACGTCAGTCTGAGCGTCATCGCGAACAGCGCTTGTTCCATTGGCTTCCCCTTCGTCATTCAGCCTTCGAATATCTGCACTCGCGGCTTGGGTGGCATGGGCACTTGCAGCGGAGACTCCGGTGGACCTCTGGCTGTTACTAGGAACGGACAACCTATTGTGGTAAGTTTCTTGAATACAATCTACTTACATCTTGGACTGATATAATCTGTATGCCCGGATTACAACTGCGTTTGACATATTGATGTTTGTTTATTAATTGACAACTTTGTTTCTTTACAGATTGGAATCACGTCCTTCGGATCGGCCTTCGGCTGTCAACTCATCTTCCCGTCCGCATTTGCTAGGGTGACCTCTTTCATGGACTTCATCAACCAACACGTTTAAGAAAATATTTTTTGTCGCACGTAAAATAAACCAATGAATACTTAATTTTCGAAAGACATTTGTGTTTATGACCGATTAAATTTTAAATACTGAAATTGTCCTTTACAGTTAAGAATTAAATGTACGACTCATTTTATTACACAATTATCAAAAATCTCTCATGGGACCTCAATAAAGAGTTGAGAAACTACTAAATGCGTATTTTGTTTTATTCGCCCGATTAATTAAATCTTTGATATGTAAGTAATTAAGGTTACATATCCCAATTGCATACTAACTTTAAGCCTATCCAGTTGTAGTTGTAAAAAAGATGTCGAAATTTCCAGTATCGAGTATCTTAAAGGACTTATTAATTTACTTATCCTTGATTCATATTTGATCGATTAATCAAATCTAGACGTAATCGCGCCATATCAATAGTGGTCGGCGTATAAAAACAATTGATGCGGGCGAGGGCGTCGCTCTGTGCGATCCTGTCACCATGAAATTGTTACTGATAACGCTGTTGCTCGCTGCTACCGCTTATGCGGAGAGCACCACTACTGCCTTCGGGTACCTGACGAGGTATGGAGTGCCTAGAGCGGAACAAATCCGCAAGGCTGAGGAAGCATACAACAACAACCCCGAGAGCAGGATCGTGGGCGGGTCAGCCTCCTCTCCAGGACAGTTCCCCTACCAGGTAGGTATCTTTAAAAAAGCAGTGTAATAAAATGTAAACTCAATAAATCTATGTATGCGGTTTCCATGAAACAAGGATACTTTCCAAAAAACTAGTAAAACAAAAAACTTTGACTAGTGGAAGAAAACTACACTACTACTCCTACTTACCTAAGATGTGGAACCAGCTTCATGCGTCAACTTTTCCGAAACATTCCATTAGATTGTTTAAAAAATATCTCTCAAAAGGATGGCAACACCTGTACACTCCTTGTATTTCACTCCTTCTAAATACCTATTTAATAAGTAACATAATCATACAAGCTCGCTTGACATAGTTTGCATTAGTATGACTCTTATCTTCAGCCGCAGTAACAGATTTCCTCTGAATACATCCTTAACTACCCGATACGAATCAATAATCTAACTAAAGCATTTGACAACAGGCTGGTCTTCTGATTGACCTCGTTGGATTCTCTGGCCAAGCTGTCTGCGGTGCCTCCCTCGTGAGCGACCAGAGGCTCGTGACCGCTGCTCACTGCTGGAACGACGGCCAGAACCAAGCCTGGAGGTTCACGGTTGTGCTCGGAACCGTCCAGCTGTTCACTGGTGGCACCAGAATCCAGACCAGCGTCGTCATTCCTCACAGCAGCTGGTTCCCGGCACTCATTCGTAATGACATCGCAGTCATTTACCTGCCTAGTGCTGTTGCCATTTCTTGTAAGTGTCTACGTAATACGGACAATGGAAAGAATTGTAAATGTATTTCGTGTTGTGGAATTCTCTAATGAAATTTTCTTTTCCAGCGACAATTGCTCCCATCGCTCTCCCAACTGGATCTCAGGTCAATGAGAACTTTGCCGGAGAAACCGCTGTTGCCTCTGGATTCGGTCTGACTGTTGATGGTAAGATCGAGAAACCTACTTAAATGAAAACGACTATACTTGCATATTAAGTTAACTACATAAGCATGTATGCAAGCTACCTAGCTACCTATGATTACTGTTCCGTAAGCACGTTAGCTAAATTAAAACAAGTTAGCAATCTAAAGTTATTAATCTACTTGTTAGGTACATGCTTAAACCGCAAATCAAAAACTAAAGCGCCAAGGCACCATTACTGAAATAGTACTTACGGGCATGTTTATAGACGACATTATGTAATTTGCTATGGTTCCTGTAAAATGTGAGTTATGAGTTATGAAATCATTTTCACAAGTTTTTCTAAATTTCCTTTTTTTAAATGCTTACAATTAAATGTTTTATTACAAAGTACATACTTCTAACTTCCTTCACCCAGGTGGTTCGCTGACAACAAACCAGTTCCTGAGCCACGTCACTCTGAACATCATCACAAACGGCGTGTGCTCCATCGGCTTCCCGCTCGTCATCCAGCAGTCTAACATCTGCACCAGCGGGCTCGGTGGCGTCGGCACCTGCAGCGGAGACTCCGGCGGACCCTTGGCTGTCCACAGGAACGGAGTACCGGTTCTGGTAAATATCATAACGATGCTTAATCAAGCCCGTACACTAGAGCTATGCAACTTTGTACCAGCACATTGCATAACTGATATCGACATAAGTACATAAATACATTTGAATTCCTAAATGGGCCAGGCATAGCACACGAAACGCTATATATAATCAAAGCAACGACTATGTTACGTTTCGTGGCCACTTCTAGCCTATTTGTGAGTTTTAATTTGGCAGGTATAATAGTGACAGGATGCTAGCCTGTCGCCTAAAATATACATTAACCTAATTTCTTTCGTGGATGTCGTAAGAGGCGACTAAGGAAATACGTTTAGGTATGCTTTAGGCGACAGGCTAGCAACCTGTCACTATTACACTACCTCTTCTATCTGTGTTCGTACCTAAAATTATGCTAAAAGTGGCTGCGAAGCGTGAACTAGTCATAATCATGGTTTCATCTATGTCACTGGCTAACTGTTTGGGAACATAGGCGTGATTGTATGTATGTGTCGCAGGCGGATTGTATAATCCGCCGTTTTACATAAAGCCTAGCCGTTTTGCAAAACAGCGCCGTTTTGTAAAACGGCGGCTCAACGTTCAGCCGGATTGTAGTTGCGAAACGTTCTTCAAAAAGGCGGCCCACGTTTAGCCGCATTGTACTACTACTAAAATTGTAGGGTAACAATACTTACAAAACAAAGAATGCTAAATAAAATAAATATAAATAAAATAAACTAACCTAACCTAACCTAATCTAATGTAATCTAACCTAACCTAACCTATTATAATCCCTAAATCCTCTACTGTTTATGTTAGGCAGCGCCACGAGTGTTAAAAATCTGAACTAAAAACGACAAAGTGGCGGCTAATCCGGCTAAACGTTGAGCCGCCGCATTACAAAACGGCTAGGCGTTATGTAAAACGGCGGATTATACAATCCGCCTTCGACGTATGTACGAATATAATCAATTCAATAACTTGTGATTCTTTCAGGTCGGTGTCACGTCTTTCGGCTCTGCCCTGGGTTGTGAGCTCGCCTTCCCCGCCGCCTTCGCCAGAGTCACGTCCTTCCTGGACTTCATCAACCAACACCTGTAAATGTAACCTGTACGATATTGCTAATTTTAATACACAAAGTCTTTCATTTATTGTTGTTTTATTTCGCAAAGTTCAGATTGATACATACATGCACGCGTCACGCCTGTATTCCCTAATTGGTGTAGACGTAGACAGTGTATATGAAACGCAACGGAGACAAATCTACGTCTATTTCACGTTTTGTAGCCACTTCTAGCATGTTTTATTAGGGCATAAATTACCAGGTATGATAGTGACAGGTTGCTAGCCTGTTGCTTAAGATATACCTTAATCTAACTTCTTCAGTCGCCTCTTACGACATCTGCGGGAGAAACCGATAGGTGTTATTCTTTTCGAATACTTCCTCTACGTTACATTTAACATAACTAACTTAGGTTAGTTAGACAAGTAGGTAGGAATAGGAATTCCGGTGCAGGAGATGGTTGCTAAATTCCACAGCTAATGAAATTGGAACTTAGTTGCGTTTCAATTTCACTCTCTCAGTATAATACTCCGTAAAAGTTTAAAAACTTCAGCCATATACATACCTCTACCTATGTGCTTAGTGACTGTAAATAGTTTCAATCTCCTAAGTAGACTCTAGACAGATGTTTAACGAATGCAGTATCTTACACCACAATACAAATACAAATATATTCGGCGTTAAATAGATATCGGTGTTTAGAATTTTATTATTGTCTAGCCGTCTATACTCATGTACCTGTCTAACGCTTTCCTGCAAAGTTCAACAAATATGAAAACAAATTATTCATTCGTTTCTTTATGGTTGAGAATAATAAATGAAAGAAAAGTTAAAATGAATGGCTGGACTAGAATATTTAAGAAGATGATATCCTCTATATTCGACTCTACTCTTGTACAAGCCCGAACACACATAAACATAGTAGAGCTGCCACCCATGTCAGTTATGATGTTATTACCTTTCTTTTGTTCTTCAAACTTTTTAAAGTTTTGCATTTTTTAACAAATTTGTGAATATTTCTTTAAATATCGTGTAGAACCGCATATTGACTGTTTCAGATACATTTCATACGATTAAATAATACCTACCTAGTTGTAGTTACGATAGTTAATAGATTTTTAAATACAGGTTTAGGTATAACGAACATCGGATATCATCTTTTCGTAGTTTAGCAAAGTCGTCAAAAACTCTTGGCAATAAATATTTCCTGCTTATTTATTGATATCTGTATTAATAAATTCCCTGCAATATTTTGACTCATTCATGATTACTAGGCAACTTTGTATTACCACGGAACCTTCACGTGGATTAATTAGGAGTGCCTAACTTAACAAATAATTACGCGAATCGATTAATCGCATCACTATCACAAAATTATCTGCACAAATTCCTCAAACGATAAACAAAGGCACAAAAACTGCATATAAATCGTAAGCCACTTGCGTGTACATCCATTAAATCACCATGAAGATATTGCTCGTAATTTCTGTGTTAGCATTTGCAACCATCGCTTGGGCTGATAATGTCCACACTGCCTATGGGTATTTGATGAAGTATGGAGTCCCTGAAGCAGAGAAGCTAAGAGCTGCGGAGGAGGCGTACGCGAAGAGCCAGGAGAGGATTGTAGGTGGAGTGCCGGCTGGGCTTGGGCAATATCCTTACCAGGTGAGAAACGTAAACTATTCATGTTTTAACTATATCGACTGTTGAAATTCAACTTAAGTAGATGACCTTTTACCCTCTTGAAATATCTTTTTGATTTACTTACATTAATACCTATGAGTAAAATTACTTTAGTATTAACAACATTCATTCAAATAAAACAAAATGAGATCAAAAATAAAACTAAAACTACTTAAAAGTCCTGCGTTAAAGTAGTACTGCGTCCGTGAATCAATTCCATTTCTACTAGTAACGAAGTTGGATCCATTATCAACACCTTTACCTAACTGATTTGAGTTAGAATAACTGGTTGCTAATCTAAATCTGACGTTTAGTAAAGACGTTTCTCCATTGTGATTTCAGGCAGGTCTTATCATCGATTTAGTAGGCTTTAATGAGCAAGCCGTCTGCGGCGCCATTCTGATCAGTGATCAGCGTCTGCTGACTGCCGCCCATTGCTGGGCCGATGGCCAGATCCAAGCCTGGAGGTACACCGTGGTCCTTGGCTCAGTGACGCTGTTCACCGCAGGCACCAGGATCCAGACCAGCTCGGTTATTACACACCCGAGTTGGTTCCCTCTGCTGGCGCGGAATGATATCGCTGCGATATACCTTCCTGAAGCTGTTGCCATAACAGGTATGTAGGTGATCAATCAGTTTTCCTGCATTGAAAAGCTAAAAATAACTAACAATAAGTAATTGAGGGAAATAAAAGTTTGTTAAGCTTTCTGTCAACAGTTTTGGATATATTCACCTGAGTTTTCGTTACTGCCTATATTTTAATCAAGGTGCCATCACATGAAACAAAAATTCAAAATGTTTTATTTGCATTTTTTATTTTTATAGCTACCATTGCGCCAGTGGCTTTGCCAAGTGGATCTGAGCTGAACGAAGACTTCAATGGTGAGAGAGCCATCGCCTCTGGATTTGGTTGGACCAGTGATGGTAAGATATATCTACGACAATCTGTAAATACTTATTTAACACGTTCACTGCGGTTTCGGGTCGAATAGGCCCTATGCGTATCTAGCCTACGGTGCGGCAGGCAAATTCCTTAACTTTCCGCTGGTGCGGGACAAGTTTATACAGGTTATCGGGTGAGTAGAAGTGAGATAGTTACTGTTTTGAAATCGTCTCTTCAAGAGTAGTCAATTATTACAAAAAAACCTCATCGGATCCTTTATGCCCTATACCGACTGAGAGTAAAAAAAAACTGTCTGGTGCGGTATAGGATCTTAGTGACCCGATGCCCAATGACCCGATAGCCGCACTAGATTACACGCTAGTTTGTCTAGGGTTGTGCTTGTTTATAGAAAAAAAAAAAGTTATTACACCAGTTTTAACTCATACATACTAATATAGAATATGTATAAAAGGTAAAGGTAGGTAACTATAGCGACAAATAGCGTCATATTACACTACTTTAAAACGAGGTTTGAAGTGGTAGAGAAAGGTTGTGATGGGGTTACTATTGCGTACCGCACTATGTAATAAAATGCCCGGATAATTTATAATCATCAACACAATAGAAAAAAAATACTCTATAGCCATATCTTAATTGTTTATCTGAAAATATGACATCGTTCTGGCTGCTACGACAAACTACGCCGAACTTCGAGTAGCTGAGAAGCTGCTAATTAAGTTAAAAAAGACGAAACTTAATCTTGACTATGTAAAATTTTCTTTACCGTGACTGTTACAATATTACAGATACATCTGATATTAAATAAGCATTATTTTGATCGATATCGATGCTTTTTTGACTCCCTACAGCCCTAAAATTATATCGATAGTTTTTTCAGTCAGTGCGAATATCGGGCATAAAAGACCCGACAGTTCTAAACAAACATTTGAATCCTTTAGAATGGCTCCATTTACTTACGACCTCAACTGTGTTATGAACCACTCTATGGCTCTCTGTTGCAAAGTATATTATACCGAAATTCATCATACCCATGCGAATAATGATACTTTTAGATGAGCAGGTCGAACAGGTACTTTCGACCCCCAAACGCTGTAACGGAAAGTCGTCTGTCGGATCTTATATACCCTACGACGCACCGACTGAAAGTCTTTGAATTCGCTTCCCGCAGTTAACGTGTTAAAAAACTCCTAAAGGCTGCTACACATGCTTGGCGAGCCTTGACGAGCCTACGCCAACGCCAACATGTGGACAGGTCATTTGCGTTGCCTGGCCATTGCTCGGCGACGCTCGCCTAGTTGGTCAAATGGGGCGCTTGGCCAACGTGTGTACACAGCATTTGCCATAGTTTGCCATGACTCGCCGTCGCTCGTGATCACTTGCTGCACTTCGGGAACGTAGGCCAACGCGAGCCTATGCAAATCGACACAAGCCAAGCCAAGCGCTACTGTCTACATGTTTGGCAAATTAAAGACCAACGCGAGCTAAGGCCATTATACAACGTCGTGTCGCACAGACTATATTTTTATGATTTTTTAAGGTATGAAATAAAATACAAAAATAAACGAAGACGAACAAAAACAATACCTAGCGGAAAACTCAACTAAAATGAAAAAAAAAAATTTTCTCGGTAAAATTTTTACTAAATAATTATATGCCAAAAAATATGCTACATGCTAAACAACAGATAAATATGCTAAACAACGTCAAAATTATGCCAAATTTTGCGTTTTTTATTGATTCGAAGGAACGAACGACGAATGATTTATTCGTATTTATTCATTTGGTCGATTACACGTCCGTTCTATTCCACGTTTGCTAAAATTTAAACAGAAACCAAACACTGTCTTAAAAATAACCTCTTTAATGGTTTGTTTATGTTTACCATATTTTAAGTACCTAAAGGTCTCAAGCATAGGTAATACACGGACAAACATGTGGACGCTATTGGCCGAGTGCGCGCGAGTCCCTTTGATTTGTGACGAAAAACCGACAGCGTTCCGAAGTGAAGCAAGTGGCCACGAGCGACAGCAAGTCCGGCAAACTATGGCAAATGCGCTCTCCACACGTTGGCTTGCATCCGTTCTACCGACTAGGCGAGCGCCGCCAAGCATTGGCAAGGCAACGCAAATGAACTGTCTACACGTTCGCATTGGCGTACACTCGTCAAGGCTCGGCCAACATTTATTGCAATTTTGTATTGCATTGCGTACATTGGCCTAGGCTCGCGTTGGCCTGCGCTCGCCAAACATATAGACAGTAGCGCTCGGCTTGTGTTGATTTGCTTAGGCTCGCGTTGGCCTACACTCGCCAAGCATGTATACGGGGCTTAACAGAAATTATCGCTCGTAAAAAGTTACATTTAAAAGGAGAAAAAAAGAAAGCATTATGATAACAATATTTCTGATTTTTCTTGAACGTTCATTAACATAACAATAAACAATAATAACGAGCACGCGAAAGGTAAAAAAGCGATAGGAACAGTCGAAATGGTGGTAAATTTACCAAACAAAAACCCATAGGTATTCTTCGCGTGTCCAAAACACAACACCACATGCTTTATTTTTCCAGGTGGCAGTATCACCACAGGCCAGTTCCTAAGCCACGTGAGCCTGCAGGTGATATCGAACACAGTGTGCTCGTTCAGTTTCCCGCTGGTGATCCAGCCGAGCCACATCTGCACCAGCGGGCTTGGCGGGGGCAGCACCTGCCGCGGCGACTCCGGTGGACCTCTGGTCGTTGTGAGGAACAACAGACCTGTGCTGGTATGCTAGCTCAGATCTCAGTAATATGTACCAGTGCCGTAACTAGGGTGGTGCCAGCGGTGGTCAGACAAGACGCAGCCCTGGATGCGCGCAAAAATTAACAGACCATCAGTATCTTCAAAGGCACAGTTTTGAAAGCTCGCACCTAGCACGTAAAAGGCTAGTTACGGTATTGATAAGTACCAACCTAAACTATAAGTCGGTCATAAGAGAATACTTGAGTGGGCCCTATCTTAACACTGTATTCCGATCTATTCAAACGCAGTTAATTTTGGCAACCATTAACTAGGTTGCTAGAGTTATGACAATGACAATGGCTAAATACTAGCTAGACTCTCATAAACTATTGTGGGAAAGACTCCAATAGAGAGATCTCTCTCCAGGCAGATGTTATGCCTGGGGACCGAAGTCCACAGAGAGGAAGTTGGAAGTTGTTTTTATGCAACCGTTCGTCGAAACTTCGTTAGCGCGATGTAGAACCGTTTAGTTCGGCTGTTCGACACATGTGGCGCTGGGCGCTACACTATGAACAGCTGAGTCTCGTCAGGAGATTAGATTTATTTTTGACTTTTGACTGCAAGTACCTATCCATTTTCTACCTGTCACTTAAGTAGGAAATGTTTTTGGTGTCTTAACACACACTAAGAGAAACACCTGTAACTTGCTTTTTTTTCAGATTGGTATTACGTCTTTCGTGCACACGCTCGGTTGCCAATCCGGGATGTCCGCAGGCTATACGAGAGTCACGTCTTTCATGGATTTCATTAATCTGCACATTTAAAAGAAAACGTTTTTCGTCAATTAAATTTTAAATAATTTTGGAAAACCATCTCGAGTTTTATTTACCACTACTTTCTAAACAAAATTGCTACCATTCTTTCAAAATACCTTTGCCATTTTAGCAGAGCGAAGGTAACCTGTCAATTTTAATTAAGTACTATTTCAAACAACATTCATTAACAAACCAAGATTTATAGTAGTTCCCACGCGGCATTGCTAGCATGCAGGGGATCGATTTATGAAGTCATACTGGTATAACACTCGACAATATAGAAACAAAACTAAGAGAAATGTAAAAATTATCATGAAGTAGGTAGAAAAACTTTAGACAGTAATTTTAATTAGCAACAGGCGTAACTCGTAGTTCTTTATTCTATCAATAGATGGCGTTTCATTAGAAGTTCTACTACTGGATGATAGATGGCACTAGTCTCGCCACATATTTTTATGCCACAATGTTCTTCTAATCGAAGGCAATTTGCAAAACTTAGAAAATTGTTTTTTTTTTTCAAGAAGTTGAAAACAATGCAAGAAAGTGACAAAAAATTAAACAATCATTATTATAATTTAGAGCTGCCCAGCGAGTAGTGTCACATTCTCAACTAGGCTGCATTTTGAGCTGAAAAGGCTGAAAATTATATGATTAAATTCATATATCAAATCCATTTAAAGCTCAGAGCTGCATGTGTCAAACAAAACACCTGGCATCGACATAAAAAAGCGAAGCGTTTGTTTTCTAAACGCTCCAAAAACTTCGCAAGCACTTTCCGTGAAACGGAATTCGCCGTGACAATGCGTAAGTTTGACGTTTCAATTGACAAGCAAGAGAAATTCATACTCACGATCTGCTGGCAGCATATTTTGTATTTGCATCTTTTTTCTCATCTAAATAGTTAATCACAAGGAATAAAACATGGAAGAAATTGGCATTACTCTGCCTGAGAAGGTAAAACAAAATTTCAAGTTGATTAAGAACGTTCTATTGAAGTGATGGCATCATTCGTGTACTTTAAAATGTTTGTCTTTTTAGGACGACCAAGCTATTGATTCCAAGGGACTGTTACCCGGACCGCAAACGTTTGATGAACTAGAATCTGAAGATCTGTACACCAAATACAAGGTAAATTGGATTGTTTAAGCATATCTTTGTGCGACTTCGATTTCAATGGCCGTTATTATTTCATACTGACTAACCTTAGTTTCCTATTTGACTGACACTATCAGTTTGATCTGAATCAGTGTTATTTTAACTGCCATTGCTTGAAATCAATATCCCAAGCGATTCTATACTCAGAATTCATTTTTGACTCAAGCGTATTACACAGGAAGTGATTGCGTATGTGATACATGCTTATTTCATAGTGTTTTCTCAGTCATCACATTTAACCATTTGGTTACCCTGAAATTGCTAAATAATTTTTGAATTCATGTGCTCTGCCTACCCCTCTTGGGAATACAGGCATGAAAGTATGTATGTATGTGTGTTTGTTTTCTCAGTTCTTCCTGATTTATATGAGTTTATTAACCAACATCAAAAAAGGAGGAGGTTCTCAATTCGTCGGGATCTTTGTTTTTTTATGTTTATTATTGTCAATATATTTCAAATGAGCACTGCACCTGCTTTAATTTATTCTTATGTTACCCTGAATTAAAGGTTACCTGAGGAAGCTTAGTAGTAGAAAGGTCTTCTATTGTCCCATTCCTTTTAATATCTGTAACCAAATACTTTTTGTATTCAATAAAGAGTTGTACTTTTGTATTATAATATTGTGCCTAACTTTTGAATTTTGAATTGTTATAAATGTACTCTTTACAGAAACTGCAACGCATGCTTGAGTTCCTAGAAGTGCAAGAAGAATATATCAAAGATGAACAAAGAAATCTTAAGAAAGAGTACTTACATGCACAAGAAGAGGTCAAGCGGATTCAATCCGTACCATTGGTCATTGGACAGTTCTTGGAAGCAGTTGACCAAAACACTGGCATAGGTAATAGAGGCTAATAGGCAAAAAAAATACAGCTAAGTGGTGCATCATCACATAAGACAATTTTTGGGCTAAAAGTTAGCCATGTCTTATTTTTTCTTACAGGGGGAAAGGAAGGAGTCTTGTTAATTCTTATGTACAACTACAAAAATGTGTAGTTATGAAATTTGTTAAATATAATCAAAATTTGAAGGCATGCCCTGTTACATGTGTACAAACAGTCATTACTAATAGTACCAGAGCCCACGACCAACATTTTTGTCTCATAGCAATACGGCCAAAACCGCATCAAATCGATAGATACGATTATCCTGAACTCGAAAATACCAATATCAGACATTTTCCGCGTAGCGTTTGATCTGACCGAATTTTCAAAATTGTCAAAGAATTTTACCAAACTGCATCATACCAATATGTCTGATTTGCAGACCTTGGTTAAATGATAGTTCTGAGATACCGGAAACATATTTTTCAGGCGTTAAACCCGTAAAATAACTTAATAAAATTAAAAATGAGACAAAAAAATGTCTCATAGCAATACGTCTAAAAATCTTTTTTATTACTAAATTTTGGTTATTTGATGCAAACAAAACAATTTTCAAACGGAAATGTGAAAGCATTAAATTTTGAGACCGTTTTGAAAATGTTAACAAATTTTACCGATCGGTATCATAGCAATATGTCTGAAAATTGTTGGACATGATAAAATAAGTGGTCCACATGTGCAAAAAATTTATATTAGACAAATTAAGTGTAGCACCTTCTCTATCAGACAACTTTTCGATACTCAGCAGATATCATTTAAAAATCATATTGAGGCTCAGGCTATATGCTACGCGCAAAATGTCTGAAAACAAACTTTTTCGTAATAGAATTATAAAATCTATGTACATTTTTACTATCAGACGTATTGCTATAATACCGACTGCCCTTTTTTTTTGACACAGCAGAAATGGCCTCCCACGCAGTTGCTACACTTTAGACCGTTATTACACACCTAGTCGGGTTCAGAATCATACAATCTAACGATTTTATAGGGTTTTTGCCGTATTGCTATGAGACATGGTTTTGGTTGTGGGCTCTGGTACTATAAATATAATTTTGTTTGCTAGATCCTAAATAATTACTGTTAAAACATGTAAGTACTTATTGTGTCAATGTGGATGTACTTAAAAGAGTAATTCCTTTCAGTTGGCAGCACAACAGGCTCCAACTACTATGTGCGGATCCTGTCCACCATTGACCGTGAACTCCTGAAGCCCTCAGCATCTGTGGCGCTCCATAAACACTCAAATGCCCTGGTCGATGTCCTGCCTCCGGAAGCAGATAGCTCTATTTCCATGTTGCAAGCTGGTAAGTCAATGCTGTATGAATTTCTGCATAAGTATGCTATATTTAGGACACTTGTGAAAAGATTGAGGACTTGTTCCAAAACGGACACTAAATATCCATGAAGTTATATATACCATGCTCATCTTACATCCATAAATAAAATTTTGTCTTTGATTAAGTCACTTTATACCCATGAATATAAATCATAAATTTTTCAAGATTAAATATTATTATTGTTAGGTCGAATTGCCACTTAGTTGAGCACAATGTGTTTAATACTCATTCTAAACATTCAAACAAAACATGCCTAGTAGTTTCTCAGTGACCTATACATGAGCACTGGTTCATGAAAGTGTTAAACATAATGTAATTCACATAAAGAACATGGATACAGTATGAATGTCCTTTTCAGATGAGAAACCCGATGTGCAATACTCGGACATTGGTGGCATGGACACTCAGAAGCAGGAGATCAGAGAAGCGGTTGAGCTGCCCCTGACTCATGTGGAGCTGTACCGTCAGATTGGTATCGAGCCACCGAGAGGTGTGCTTATGTACGGGCCTCCTGGCTGCGGGAAGACTATGCTGGCTAAAGCTGTTGCTCATCACACCACAGGTTAGTGATCTATTGCCTATTTTATTGTCTGAATGGGTGAGCACTTCATTTAATTGCTTATACATGGCACTAAGAATAAGCTTTGTGTCAGTCAGTTGTGTGTCAGTTCTACAAAGCAATGTATAATGGTCTCAGCTTAAAAGCTGGCTGTATGACATATTTTTGCTTACTTAGTCCTTAATCAGCAACAAAGATACTGGTACAATCAAAGTGCGAAAAATATAACATACCTTAGGATTACTGTGTTGATGTACCTTAATGTTGAGTAAGATTGTATGATGCACTATACTACAATAAAAATCATCAGTTGGATATTTGCCTTGCAATAACATCATCAGCCTTTCCTCATCCACTGTTGGATGTAGGGTCGGTCCCACATGGCTCCTCTCTCCTGAGACAATCTCGTCCAGCTTTTACAGCATAGGATGTCTTCAGACTCAGTATTGTGATGATCTTTGCAAGATCAGAAGTATGTGGTATCAATCCACGGCCACCCTACTTGGAAACTATATTCAGAGGGTCCGGTCTTCCATTCTCTCGTACTTACATTGAATGCCATTGTTCAATAATTACCTCTCGCAGCGGCCTTCATCCGCGTGGTTGGATCGGAGTTCGTGCAGAAGTACCTGGGCGAGGGTCCGCGCATGGTGCGCGACGTGTTCCGCCTCGCCAAGGAGAACAGCCCCGCCATCATCTTCATCGACGAGATCGATGCCATCGCCACCAAGCGGTAAGGGACTAAGGGACTTGGTGTTGTCCGCACGTGTCAGTGTCACCAATTAGTCTAAACTTTTTGATGTCAACACATGGAATGTCTGTATTCCTGGTGTGGTTAAGATTGTCACCCTGTGCACTTACAAAAAATGTTTCAGTATGAAAATTTATTATGAGTTGAACATTAAACTACCATGAGACTCACTCATGTTGAATGTTAAATGGATATCTCACGGTTTTTAAATCGAGTTTAGCTCGACATGTTTCGGGCTAATTATTATTACTTATTATGAGTTATGAAAATTGTGGGGTCACATTCCACAACATTAAAATTTTTTTGGTTTTTGTAAAAAAATTAATTGTTCAGGGTACGGTGTAAAAGGCATAGTTATAATCTTATAATATTTATTTTCTACGCCAGTCAACTACCCAATTATGACTCAATGCAATCTAACTAAGTATTTATTTCTTTAGATTTGACGCCCAGACTGGCGCCGATCGCGAAGTACAGAGAATTCTTCTGGAGCTCCTCAACCAGATGGACGGTTTTGATCAAACCACCAATGTCAAGGTAAATACACAAACATACCTAAAAATCCAATTGTGCTCTGAAATAAGACTCTATTTTTAAATAAATGAATATTTCGACTTTTTAACATATTGCTGTGTTTCAGGTGATAATGGCCACAAACAGAGCTGACACCCTGGACCCCGCCCTTCTCAGACCCGGTCGTCTGGACAGGAAGATTGAATTCCCACTGCCTGACAGGTAAAGCCACGTCGATGGTTTAATTTTAAAATCTGACCAGGAAATATAACGAGATGTGATCTCCCCGGTCAATCACTTTTTTTTCCTCTCACGCCTAAAGTGGTACATATTTCCATAATACTGTTTTTCGAAGTAGTACATTCTTCAGAATAACGTCACGTCTTGATACAATTTTTACCAAGGCGTGACGTCACGAGCCGCCAACCCGGAAGTGATCTATACCTTTGTCGACGTTTAGTTATTTGATAGACCAAAAAACCCGTGTATTTATATTTCGATAATCTAACTAAACGGTCTTTAGGGTTCCGTACACAAAGGGTAAAAACGGGACCCTATTACTGAAACTTCGCTGTCTGTCTGTCTGTCTGTCTGTCTGTCACCAGGCTGTATCTCACGAACCGTGAGAGCTAGAGAGTTGAAATTTTCACAGATGATGTATTTCTATTGCCGCTATAACAACAAATACTAACGGTCTAATTAGAATGATATATTTTTAACCCTGCCATCATCCCTGCAGGCGTCAGAAGCGATTGATCTTCTCGACGATCACGGCCAAGATGAACCTGTCAGACGAGGTGGACCTCGAGGAGTTCGTGGCGCGGCCCGACCGCGTGTCCGGCGCAGACATCAACGCCATCTGCCAGGAGGCCGGCATGCACGCCGTGCGTGAGAACAGGTAGACTTTCCTTTTTTTTATAACGGACTGTGGCAGTTGGCCTTAGATGGCCTTTACTGCTTACCGGAGAGGCGATCGCCTTTGCGTTACGCCGCCTTGCACGTGCCGCGTCGTCCAAAGATACCGCGGGCAGCGTATACGCGCAAATGATACTGGATCTATTGCGTGGACTCTTGACACTTCGAACGATGAAGTATATTTTAGCATTTGGAACCATAAGTGAAAAAAAAAATCACTATGAGCAGGGATTGATACCTGTATTCTTTCTACCTGTTTTAAATTAAAGTTATAGTT
Organism: Adoxophyes honmai; assembly: GCA_005406045.1. Taxonomy (NCBI): domain Eukaryota; kingdom Metazoa; phylum Arthropoda; class Insecta; order Lepidoptera; family Tortricidae; genus Adoxophyes; species Adoxophyes honmai. The sequence continues at coordinate 327,641 of BHDV01065337.1, read as the reverse complement.
GCTTTTCGTAAATAATATCAATAAAGCTCTACAAAGCTGTATAATCATAACCGGTGTTCAAATGTAAAAACGGTTTCGACAACAACCTCTATTTGATATTTATTTATATCAACATCCAAACATTCACTTTTCTTGTCACTCACAACTGTCATATCTACTTGCATATCGAGTTTACTTCAGTACGTGCAAAACCCGCAATTAGAACTCATTTTACGGTCGCAAAGTATAACCGTGTCATGTTACTCAGAAACATGGCTATATTTTAAAGTAAAACTTAATAACATGAAAATTATATGAAAATTATATCATCACATTTTATAACAAGGAAACAATAATAATATCATTTCATTAGGGATATTCTAAAATACATATTAGGTAAACCTGTCGACTACCCATTTTGTGATAGCTTATGCTTTCGTTTGACTTACTAAAGCAATTTAATTTTTTCAGGTATATTGTGCTGCCGAAAGATTTCGAAAAAGGATACAAGAATAACATTAAGAAGGACGAGAGTGAATATGAATTCTACAAATAATTGTGCTTTTTAGTTATTGTCCGAATATTATATATATTAATAAAATAATTACGCTACCTATTTTGATGTTTCTTTTGTTTATATCAGCAAAAAGAAAAAATCATTAAGTAAATAACAAAAACCAATATTTTTATATCAGCAAAAAGAAAAAATCATTAAGTAAATAACAAAAACCAATATTTTTTCTCAAAATCTATATTTCATAACAATCTTATAACAATGTGATATCATAATCATAATTTTACAAAATATTTGGCATATACCTTACATACAACTGAAATTGACACAATAAATTACATTCTGATAATGACATCACGTCAGGGAGATACGCAACGTTTTGTGATGAGGAAGTCTTCAAGTCTTACGGTAAAATAGAGTAACAACAATCAGGTGCAACGTGCTTACAACAATCTAGGCTGTGTTAAGGCACTAAGTCTACATAAGGCTTCTAATCTTATTTGTAAATTCTAGCTGCCTACATCTTCGTCATTTTAAATATTTCATATTTTTTCATAACTAGCTGTCTAAACCATTACAATGATTTTGTTAGTAATTTTACTAAATACTCTCTAAGGGTTGGTCAAACTGGTATGGTATGTATTTGTACCTATTTGTACTTGATGATACAAGACCAAATTAGTTCAGGCAAGTTCCCAAAAACATGGGTAAACATGTAATAAATATCAAGAAGGCAGGCGTTACAATCGCATCACAGATTAAAGGCCGAATTGATTTAAAAACTATCTTAGAAACAATCTATTTACAGTGCATCTATTTTCTTAATGTCGTTCGGCAATCATCGGCATTTCTAATTTAGACTAATACATACAATTGTATAAAAGTTACAATACCATTGAAATAATACATTTAAAATACATATAGGTATTGTTTGTTAATAATATGTATTGCCTGTAATAAGTGTAAATTGGGAAATGCCGATAATTGCCGATGAGATGAAATTTGAACAGTATTAGGTCGGCGTTACATTTGTAAGTTTTACTTACGTAAGTAAGAACGGAGCTATCTGCTAAAAAGAGACACGATTATTGCTTGTCTTATTTCAACTTATAGCTGCGTCGCCATTTACGTACGTATAACTTACTTGTGTAAGGCCGGTAAGAAAATACATAGATGAACTGTAGAATCACAGAATATAATAATAATGTTTGTGACAATACGCTGTTCAGGCTGGCGATTTCACATTTACTCAAATACTTGATGTTGACAGTTATAAGTAATCATAATGTTAGGTCTCCATGGAAAATTTACAAACTTTTGTTAGGGAATGAATAGAGTTATAGATTATAATATCGGCGTGTTTAATAAGAAGCAGCCACTATTCAAACTATCTGTAAGAACTATTTGTTTTCTTTATCGAATTTTAACAAGACGTTAAATTTACATTTCTATGAAAAACACAAAAATGTTTACATTAGAATCATTAGTACATCACTTAAGTTTCAAATTTTATTTATAAATAGTAAATACAAAAGTATAAAGTTAAGTAAAAAAATAGGATAATAGAATTTGAAATACTTATTCCGGAATGTAAGATTAAAATTAGTTGATGATTTTTAAAACTTACAGCTAAGGAATATCAACTAATGTCGTTTTATAATTTAGTACGCGAGTGAACTACTTTGCTTTTCAATAATACTGATAAATGTTTTGACATTCTTAAAAGCGAGGTATATCCCTGCCTTTTTAAGAAAATTTTTAAGTCATTTGGGCGTGAAAAACGCTTACAACAAACATATTTAGTGTAATTTCATTAGTTACTTACAACTTGATAATATCATAATGCACAGAAATAAATAGCCACGCATTGGACGGGTGAAAGTGAAATGAAAGAGTATAATGTGATCACACTTAAATTAGAAGACTAACCTACAATCAACACGATTAATCACCAATTTTATGGCATAAAAACATGATAAATATATTTTCAACGATATATCGATTATAATCTTAACAAAAATTCATCGATTATGATAGCAAACAAACATAAGGAATGTTTATATTACAAGTTGTTAAACTAAAATGTAAAGGAATGATTTCACTGGCTCAAAAATAAGGCGGAAATTACGTTATACAAGGCCCGTAGCCCGCATTGCGCTAGTGATGATGACAATATAGGACTTTTGGATGCCTGATACCTCTAAGAATTCACGACATCTCTTAGAAACCGCCTTAAACAAACACAATAGTGCAAATTTCACAATATCGTCAAATATCTTGTTAAGTGATATCACCAATCGCGTCAATTCATTAAATCTGGAAAAGTTCATTGTCTGGCTTTGAGTAAAACAAAATAAAAATAAACAGTAATCAAACTTATTCTAATATAACAACAGACTGCAATTACGTAATTCCCGCTTACGATATTTCAGATTCGTCGTGATGTAACGATATTTTTGTACAAAAAAACACTAAATTTATTTTACAAAATGCTATGCGGCTTGTAGATGGCCGTTCACTAAGTACGAGTATGGACAAAATACGTCCAATTGACATGGATCTGGTGGGCATTTGGGTGATGGATCAGCAATACTGCAATTACCTGGAAGTAAAATCAATTATTAATGTCAAGATTTCGCTAATTCAAGCTAACAGCACACAGGACCAACAGTTCATGCTGAAACCGCTGTCTCGTCAATAAATCAATTTATAAGGACAGATGCTGATCTGATCCTTGCCAGAGTTCTTAAGATAGTGCCAAGAAGTCTACCCCAAACATACGATTGAGGCTGCGTCTACGGTTCGAGTCGTGAGGGCACTGGAGCGTTTGGAAGGTCGGTAGATCGGCGAATTGCAGCAGAGCGGTGGCAGAGGCTGTCTGCGGTGCGAATCGTGGTGGTGAGCCTTGTTAAGGCACTGGGACATCTGGAAGGTCTATGGGGGATCAGCCTACTGCAGCATTTCGGTGTCAGAGGCTGCGAGGCTGGGGTCTGTGGTGCGAATCATGATGGTGAGCCTTGTGAAGGCACTGGGATGTCTGTAAGGTTCACCGGAGACCGACAAACTATAAGTCGGGCTGCCGCCGCTAGGGTACTGTCGGGGCGTCTGGAAGGTCGGGACATCGGCCAACTGCAGAAGCCTGTGGGCTGCGGCCGCTAGGGTACTGACTGGGGCTGCGGCATGAGCGGCACGAGCAGCGCGGGCGGGCCGGCGCGGCGCAGGAAGGCGTGGTGCAGCAGGCGCGCGGCGGGCTGGCGCTGCGCGGGGTCCCGCACGAGCGCCGCCTCCACGAACTGCAGCAGGTCGGCGGGGCAGCGCGCGGCGCCGCGGGGCCGCGGCGGCGGCATGTCGCGGATGCGACGCATCGCCTGCCGACAGACAACCCATTCACTTACGCCCCTTAATACACCAGCTTTAACACTACCAACGTCTTGGGCGACGATACCCTATGGCGCCCCCCCAACTAAGAGCGATAGTCTACAAAGAGGTTCATGTGTTGCCTCTTTTACCCTGCGCCCTGGGCGCCGTGGGCGGGAAGAAATAGAGTGATGTTATTCTAAAACCGACACCACACAGTACACATTTTTGACGTGACAACGTCTTATAATTCGATGGAACCTGCTGCACGAACGAAAAAACATGACGTATGCGGCGTTACCTCGATATGAAGCGTCCCATTAAACCAATTACGTTGCAGAAAGTTTATCAGAATTTCCACTCCAATTCTCAATCTTCAATAGCTCAGTTGGTATAGCGGTGGACTGTAGAGGAATAATAAATAGGTCACTGGTTCAAATCCGGTTTAAAAGAGTTCTTTTTGTATTTTTTTTTTTATAGCATGCTATAAATTATGTTAATTTTATTATAATATTGAATGAATATACTGTAGTAATTAATTCAAAATTAAATTAAATTAAATTAAAAAAAATCCTTTGAAAAATGGAACCATTCCATCAGTATTTTCTTATGACGTTGTGCATAAGCCGATTTTACAGACAATCGATTTTTTTTAATACTTTTTTTATACTCATTAATCAATCATCCTATAATCCCTGGCATCTTAAAATATACCTACGTAAGGAATATTGAATTAAAAAAATATATATAACAGAATTACCGTACCTGTAACGGCGGTTCGTTGAAGAAGGGCGGTTCTCCGTCCACCATCTCGACCATCATTATCCCGAGCGACCACACGTCCACCTCGGGCCCGTACGGCAGCCGAGATATCACCTCCGGGGACATCCAATATGGCGTCCCCACCAGAGATTTACGTTTGGGTAGCTCCTGAAATAGTACAACATTTCAGATATAAAAACAATAAACGGCCGACTGGAAAATGATTTTTTTTTTACTCTAGCAATATGGCAACCCTGTCGAGAAATTCGAATTTGTCCCTAAATATTGCTTGTACTTTACGCCTCTTGCCAGTAATTATATGCGCCAATCAACTATTTCGTGTTATTATTCTGTTCCGTAACTCAGGGGATAACTGTGATAGAGTTGCTTAGGAAAAGGTTGTAATTTAGGTCCCATTTTATGCTCAGGAAATATCCTAGAAAATCACTTTTTTTTTCGGAGACTCAGGAGACGTCACCATGGCTACCAGGGACATAAAATAGTTGATCGACCCATATGACGTGTGTCAAATTCTCTATCATCAAGGCCCCGCGCGGAAACTATAATCTATTCTGAGAACCTATAGCGTAGTATGCATTTTAAAACATCACAAACTAAACCACAAAATGAATTAGCAAGAAATCCAGACAATGACTTACCTGTGAAACTTGAGCACAGAATCCGAAGTCCGATAACTTGACTCTGCCATCGGCAGTCAAGAGGATTGAGTCCGACTTGATATCTCGATGAATGACGCCTTGGCCGTGAAGGAAAGCTAACGCCTGCAAAACAATAATGTTCCAGTTTTACTTGGTGTGACCTATAGCTACATTACCATAGACATCCTAGGACAGTGGTTCCTAACCTTTTCAATGTCATTACCCCTGTGAACAAGTATGGGAATTGAGTTTACCCCTAGCTAATTTAAAATAACTAAAACCACAAATATTCAAACATACTATTATTTTGTTTAGTGCCATCTGTTACCCCCCTAGAATTTCCATTTTACCCCTACGGGGGTAATTACCCCCAGGTTAGGAACCACTGTCCTAGGAGGACTAGAACATCACACATTGATGGCACTGTGTACAAACGTGATTTGATAGTTTTAGAATTTACATATTCCAAACTTAAATCCTTATCCTTACTATAATATTATAAGTCAGAAAGTGAGTTTGTTTGTTTGTTTGTTTGTTCCGCTTTCACGCCGTAACTACTGAACTGAACCGATTGCTTTTAAATTTTGCAGACGTAAAGATAGAACTCCGGATTACAAAAATAGGCTACTTTTTATCCCAGAAAAATTGATGTTCCCGAGGGAAAACAAAAACATAATTTGCTTGATAGATCGATATCGATCGATGATAGATCGATATCGATCGATGACCGATCGATAGATGATAGATCGATGGCGCTGTGTGTCATTTGAAACGAGAAGTGTTCTTATAGTTGTGCTTTATACCGCAATATAACAGAGTTTCACGCGGGCGAAGCCGCGGGCGGAAAGCTAGTCATTTATAAAGTGTGGTAGGTAAAAAGACAGGGCGCAATGACCTGAAAAGCGAGGAAACATTTGTCTCCACAAGGTAAATAATGAAAATTTTCAGGAAATATTTTACAGGAGTTTTCAGACGCGTATACCCGACGACTGCTTTAAATATTTACGGTCAATTTCAGTCCACCCTGTGTATATCTTGACATTAAATCGTAGCAGCTCATTCATAAGCGTCCTTCCTTTTTTTAACATACCTATTCCAAAGTTACAAATTTAAATCCTTATATAAAACAGACGCTACCTTGAGGCACTGCTTGGTGACGGTGGCAATCTGCTCAGGGTCCATGCGCGCACGCGTGACGACATCTGTGAGGGCACCGCCGGCCATATACTCCATGACGACCCAAAGCTCGTCGCCCACCAGATGGGACGCGTGCATCTCCACTATGTTCGGGTGCGGGTAGTCGCGCATTATGACCTGGGTACGAGAAGGGTTGTTTGTGTACGCGTTGGGTTAGTAAAGACTATACTATAGACCGATAGGTACTTAAAAGATGGTAAACAATCTTGACATGTCTTTTTATTGAAATACCTAGTCTAAAAATGAAAATCGTTACAATATACAATTCAATTATGAAAGTAAATTATTTTTTCATACCTAAATTGTAAAATGTAAAGATTTTGATTTATAAAGTGTATGTTTAAATAAAAAGACACGTCAAGATTGTTTACCATCTTTTAAGTACCTATCGGTCTCTAGTATAGAGTCCTTGATCTGAAAATCTTAATGCAGTTCCTGGAATTTATCTATTTACCAAGTTTCAACAATATACATAGCTCTTAAAGCTTTGGAAAAAAGTGGCTGTGGTGACATATTAACTGTGACTAGACGAATCCCAAAATAACAGGATTGGCCTTATCAACTTTTTTAAATTGACATCCTTAAGTTATTTATTGATGGAGAACCAACACCTACAATAATTGCCAGACTACATGCCTCGAATTTTCACTGTCTTCGAAGCAGGTTTAAGTATTACAATAAGCCTTCAGCGACTTGACACGTTCACTGTCCCAATACGTACGACTTCGTTGAACAGCAGCTCGCGGCGCTGCTGCTTCCGCAGGTTCATCATCTTGACGGCGACGCGGCGCCGCGTGCGGGCATCCGTGGCCGCGCAGACGACGCCGGTGCTGCCCTCGCCGATCTTGCTGAAGCCGGACAGCGAGGCGCGAGGGTCACCCGGGCTGACCACTAGCCGGAGCGCGGCGCGGAACTAGAGAGAATAATCAATTGTTTATTGAGAGTTTTAAAGATTTTATGTACTAGCTGTGTAGGACCTCCACCTACAAGATGGACAGATAAACTTATAAAAATCGCCAGAAGACACTAGATGCGGATGCAGGTCGCTTCCAACCGGCACATGTGGAAATTCCCTCAAAATCCTAAACAATGTTTGTCTCTAATAATTTAATAATTTGGCATTAATAGATTACAAATAGAAAAAGCCTTTATTACTATGTTTACATTTACAAACTTAAGTAAGTATAATATTGTTTAATTTGTAAACAACTTGTCTTTCGACAAAGGTCTCGTCTAAGACTTCCTATCTCTGTCTATCCTAAGCAATGCGTAACCATTATGGACTAGTTACTTTCTACATTTTTCCACTGCTTCGTCTATTGTCCCCTACTCCTTTCACTGTCCTTTGGCAGCCATTCAGTGATTACAGGGTAGTATGTAAGATAATGCTATGTTACCTGCTCGTGGGTCAGCCTCAGTTCATGTTTAGATGCTGCAAGTGGCAACTGCGGAGCCCCGGCGGGTGCTGGGGCCGCCGCGGGCGCCGCGTGCTGGTGACGAACGGCGGGGTAGCCCTCAGTGGCTGGAAAACACAACAAGTATAAACATGACAGTTACCAATTTGCTACCAACTTCAAATCGCACTTTATATATTTCAGTTTGATTGAGTATAGTTTACAGAGGAGCAAAAATAAAAAGATACAATACAAACAAATAAAGTCAGTACAAGTGCAAAAACTTTGTATAAGAAATTTCAAATTTCAGATTTTTGTGGCTAAACCTCATATGGGGTCAGAAAAAATTAGTTCCACAACTATTTGCCCCTTTAATGAACCACTAAGAATGTAGTTTGGTGTATGACAGGGCTGTCAATATGTTAAAGTGTTAAACAACTGCAGTCCCTGGAATCTGGCAAGATTTTAAGTAGTGGGGACCAGAGACTACATATAAGAAGATTTTATAGGATATTGTGGATAATTTAAGATTTCACTTACCCATATTACCATTGCTTCCATTCAGTCCTCGATGCATGCTGGCATGTGACAATTGTTTCGGTGGGTGATTATGTTGATAAGGCACATTAGCGTTCTGAATGTTTTGGTATGTCATGGTTGCGTGGTGGTTGTCATTGATTTCTGATACAGGTCTCACTGTAGCTTCATGGGCATGCTGGGCCCACTCCGTTGGGGACTCAGCTATAGGCTTATTCAAAGTGTAATTACTATGTTCCCGACGCAAACTAGGGTACTGCTGCGGTGCTGGTGGAACTGGTGGTGACTCTTCAGGAACCGCAGGTGGTACATTTGGTTGGTTCCGGAAGTCTCTTCGTATTCGGGGCGGGCTGCTGCTTCTTAGAGAGTTTGACCGTGCAACATTAGACGTTTTAGGCAAGATGACTCCGTTCTGTACAGGTTGCACTGGTATATTTGGCAATACTTGTGATGGTGTTGACACAAGGGAGGACACTGAGGCAGTCCGATGATCTCCTCTGACTATTGTTTTTAAATCTAGGATTTCTGTGGGTGTGATCTCTGAAGGATCGACCAATGGAAGTGGTCTGTTAGTTGATTTTAGAATCTGTAAGAAATTGAAATATTACTGGAATATCAGACACAGGATGGAAGTCCTTACACCAAAAAAAATTAACACAAGCTTAAATAATCACTAAAATAAAGTTACCTGGTTGTTTCCAACAAGAGATGCCCACTGCAAAGGCAGTCCCACAAACTTGCCTTCTCGTTTATCAAAGCCAGTGTGGACTCTGTGCTCAAAATTACTAGGCGGAGAAATAAGAGGCTTCTTCTTCTTTTTAGAAAACATTCTGAATGTGTACCTTTGGTCTTGTCTGCAATAGAAATTGCCCTATAAGAGTTACACGTCACTATAAGCTCACAATTTCACTTAATAAGTGCCTGCTTTTCATCATCATTAAGCGCCGGAAACACTTTTATGTAACGAGAAAAAGAAAGCTGGAAAATAGTGTAGCAATGTACTTTCTAGATCAAGTGCGTAAACAATCGATTACTACTAATATTCCGTAAGCCACATCACTCACAAACACAATGAGCCACAAGAATAATATAACAGAATACAAATACAAACCTCTAAACTCGTGAGTACTTGTTGTTGAGGTTCGTGAACACAAACTGAATACCAAATAGTCTACACCATGGAAACCATGACATTCTTAGCGGCCATGTCGTCGCGTATCAAATTTAATTAACGTTCTACTAGAGTTTTTGTCTCGATTCTCAGCTTAATATTACTTTGACTTAAGTAGTTCATACAAAACCATGTTATACGAGACAAAATGAAGATTTCCGTCTTTTATCACCCAACCAAAACTGTCACGCAAAACTCACGAAACGCAAAATGCGCATTCCACAGTAAGGTTGTTCCTACCGTACCTACTCAACAATAACCGGTTTTAGAGGAAGTGTTTTACACCTGCTAGTGTCTATGGTAAATTTTAATTTGTGAGGAACGGAACGACTCGTCTTGCACCATTCTTGCACAGAAAAACTTTTTCGTTTATCAAATTGACATAAGTTGCCAATGTTGCCACTGCCAGACAAATCGTTGTCGTTGTCGCTGTCATGTTAGTCATGTAATGTCAGTCAGTCTGTTTAGTAATTTTATTGCGATTACAGTACAAACTGCTTTATTAAACATTTGAGATCCTGATCTATTATAGCGACTTGCTTCTTTTGCGTTTTTTACTAAACAGTTATATTGAATTAAAACGATGAAAGAGAAACGGCATAAGGACAAACAGAAAAAGAAAAGCAAACATAAAGAAAAACGTGATCGTAAACCATATAGCGTGAGTTATTTTGCTACTATTATAATGATTAATATTTATTATTACATTAAAAGATAGATACGTTATAGATGTTGAACAAGTTGCAGCCGAAAAGTATGGCAAATGCCTTGATCAAGTTCGATGCTTGTTGTTCTATAACGTGTCTATTTATAAAAAGTCGTATATTCTAATCAACCCTTTGGACCTTTCCATTTTTTTTTATTGGATTTATGTATATTTTCAGTCATCCAGTTCTAGTTCTTCTGAAGACGAATGGGTAGAGAAGAAGCCTGCACCAGAGCAAAGTAACACAGAGCGTGAGGATTGGATGGCAATGACTGGTATGTTGAAGACTTACACAAAAGAAGATGTAAGAAAACCAAAGGTGGAAGAGAAAAAACATATCGATTCATATAACCCAGCAACTAGTAGTCGAGAACTAAATCCATACTGGAAAGATGGTGGGGGAGGCCTTCCCCAAACATCAGAAAGTCTCCGTAAGTCCAAACCTTTTCTAAAGCCTGATAGTAATTCTGATCTCTACACACGCTCTTCCAGCTCAAAAGCTTCATACCCTGAACAAGATTATAAGAGTAAATCCAGACATTATGATTATGGCTCATATGGACAGAAATCTGGTGGCTGGAGAAAAAGCGATGATAGTAAAAAGGATTATAGAGAAAATATTACTGCTGACTTAAGAGAAAGAACAGGTGACAGAACAGAAAGTAGAGATGACAGGAGAAGAGAAACTAAAGATAATGTCAGAAGAGAACCAAGAGACAATAGGAGGAGAGAAGACTCAAGGGAACCATCTCCTATGATTATGGATATGAGTCCAATGCCAAATACATCCTCTCCAGTAGAAAAGCAAAAGGCAGAGAAAGAAGATACACCTTATCTAAGTGATGAGAAAATGAACAAACTGGCAGCCAAAATTGTAAAAGCTGAAATAATGGGCAACACAAAGCTAGTTACTGAACTTAAACTTAAATTGGAAGCTGCAAGAGAATTCAGGAAACAGAATCCTGATTTTGGCAAAGAAGATGATGATGGTGTTATGCTCATGTCTACTAATAGCATGGGTAACAGCAGACCTTTAACTAAAGGCTCTGGTGGAGATCCAAGGAGTAAAGGAGGGAAAAGGAAAGCTGAAACACATGCATCTGGAGAAAGAACCAAGTACTTTGGCAATGATGATAAGTACAACTTGTCACAAATGGTAAGATTTAAATTAGTTGTGTTAGTTATTAACCTCTCGTATGCTACGGAGCAGATCTGCTCCATTTTAAGGATATCTTTTTTTTTATTTTATTTTAATCACCATAATTTGTAGATATTGAAACAGAAGAGGCTCGAATGCAGTATATTTTTCATTTCCCACATACGAGGGGTTAAATAAAAGAAATTTGTTTTTGTTTGGAAATATTTTTGACTTACAACTATTAAGGAATTATGTATAAAATTAGCATACAAAATATATGTATTGTTTATTTGAGCATTCAAATATCTGTGATTTTGTTGAATGTTGCCTAATTCCGTTTATTCAGCAGTACATTGTTTATTACAGTTCCAAGAAGAGAAATATGGTGATAATTACAATGAAGATGCTGAACTTGCCAAGATTGCAAGCAAACACAAAAATCCAAATGATGATCTGGAAGATATTTTCACTGATGAGATATCAAAGAACAGAAATGAAGCTAAGGACAGTGAAAGAGAAAAACAAAAGGCAATCAATGCACATCAGAAGATTGAAAGATCTCTTGAAGGCTGTGAGCACTGTGTGGACTCTAAGAACATGTTGAAGCATCTTATGGTCAGCTGTGGAACCAAGGTGTACATGGCAGTACCTGCAAGAAAGTCTCTAGTGAAAGGGCAATGCATCATTACTACTATACAGCACTCTACCTGTGTTACGGCTGTAGATGAAGATATTTGGGAGGAAATAATGGTATAGTATATTCTGAATGCTGAAAAGCATGTTTTTATTGAATGACTGCACAAATAACATACATACATCATGCCTGTGTTACCAAATAGGGTAGGCAAAACCATGACTGTTTCATGTATCATAGCCACTTCTAGCATATTTTTTAGGTTTTAAGATGAGAGGTATAATTGTAATAGGGTGCTAGCCTTATTGCCCAACATATACCTGAACTATTTCCTTAGTCGCCCCTTACTACAACCTCGGAAGAAATGGAGAGGATCAACACTACAATTAACAAATTTAATTTGTTGCTTCAATTTCAGAATTACAGACGTGCCATCACCAGCTTCTTCAATTCTCAAGATAAAGATGTTGTTTTCTTCGAGACTGCAACAAGATTGCACAGATTCCCTCACATGGTTATCCACTGTGTGCCGCTACCAAGAGACGTTGGAGACATGGCAGCCATTTATTTCAAGAAGGCTCTGCTGGAATGTGAGGCTGAATGGTCTATGAACAAAAAAGTAATTGATCTGAAAGGCAAAAATATAAGAAAAGGTGTTCCCAAGGGGCTACCATATTTTTGGATAGATTTTGGGATGGACCCTGGCTTTGCACATGTTATTGAAGATCAACATCTGTTTCCAAGGAATTTTGCTGAGGTAAGTTTATTTTTACTGACACTAGATGAGACATACATTAGGGTACTCTATTTTGGAAATGGGATTTTTGGTACCTTTTGTAGGATTTTTGTTATAGATCTGTATTTAGTAGACTATGGCAAAGACATACTAGGTAGGTGTAGACTTCATTGGGTACAGTTCTGTTACTTTTAATTGTTGCTACACAAGCAATTCACACCAATACTGGCTGGAAATAAGTAAGTGAGGAAATAAATATGGTAGGAAAACAAAAGAAAAAATGTATCCAAAAATTGTTGGTGTTGTTATCCCAATCCATTCACTTTACCATGAAATTATGTACTGTTACTAAGTCACATAAGTGATCAATAAAATAACCAATTGCTACATGAAATAAACCAAGTTTTGAATAATTTATGATTACAAATTTAATTTGCAGGAAGTTATTGGAGGGATATTGGACCTTGAACACAACTTATGGAAAAATCCACAACGGGAATATGGTGACTTACAGAGGAAGAAAGTGCTAGAATTTATTAAAGAATGGAAGCCATTTGACATAGCTACTAATAAAAATGTCTGATTTTGTTTACAAATATTGTTTTATTTCAAACCCATTCAGTTCATGATTTTTCATTTAACAATATTCCACAATGATTTCAACTGTGGTGTAATTTATTACTTGGCATTGTGTCATATCAGAATTTCAAGAAGTTAACTCACAGAAAACAATGGAGAAAACTCTATCAACGAGAGTAACACATTCACTGCCACTGCTTGTAAGTATGCACTTTCATGACTTTCGCCCACATGTGTGTTTGCAGTATGTGGCAGTGAATGTGTTAACTCGGCTAAAGATAATAATGAAGTTTTGATGCTGTACTGACTCAATGTGTCACAACTTATTGTATTACATGTTTTAAAATGTATACTGGTGAGAAATGAGGTTTATCAAGTATGTTGTACATCAATTTATCTAGCTTTAAAAAAGTTTGTTTGTTTCATCATGATTCTTCCTTCATCATTTCTTCTATCAACCTTTGCCTCTCTGCCGCTTGTCTCATTTTAGTTAGTACTAGAGATTCATAATCTCTGTCAGACACTAATGAAGGTCCTGGAGCATCCTTTTTTGTTGTCAATATGGGTTTGTCGTGAAGCCACTTCAGAGTGAGAGGATTATCTGGTAAACCTGTAAAATAATAAATACATAATTTTAAATGTGAGAACATAATAAAACCATGTTTGTTTTGTAAATTAAGTTTCCTCTGTTGCTCAAAGGTTGTCTCTATGTGGTTCCGCAAGGGGTAGGTCCACTTTTCTACTTCACCATCTTGTTTGTAAAAACTAATATTTCATGTTTTCCATACTTAAAAGTAGTACAGTTTTTTTTTCAGTTTATACTATTAAATAAAAGTATCTAGATTAGAAAACATGCAAAAGCAATTAAATAAATGTAAGAATTTGAACTAAAGAAGAGACAAACCTTTTTCAAAGTCAATAGCCATCTCTGAAGCTTCTTTAGTAGAATACTCCACTAAAGCAGTACCCTTCTTCTTAGAGGATACAATTAATGCTACAATATCTCCATATTTCTTCAAAAACTGCCTTAATTTGGGTTCATCATATCCACCATTGCTTTCATCTGTTTTGTCAGCTTTCCATTTAATCTTAATTCTATTGAGGCTGGAATCCCACACCGGCTCATTGAGCCGACCAAGAGTTTTCTGTATTTCGTCTTTAACCCTCTGTTGTTCTTCCCGCAGAAGTCTACTACCTTCTTTCTGAAGTCTTAGTATTTCTGCTGCCAGCTTTTGTTCATCTGTAAGATTTGACCCAAGTCCAGCTTCTCTCTCTCTTCTTTCTAAATCTTCTTTAAGTTTCTGCCTCTTACTGTCTAATTCTTTATGTCGGAGTTTAGCAGCTTCCTTTGCTCTTAGTACTTTATCGTAAGCGGATCTTGCTGCAGCATCTGTAAGGATCTCCAATGCTCTGGAAAGTTCATGGAATGTTTCTGCAGCTTTTGGGTCATCTGGATTTTTATCTGGATGGCATTGTAGAGCTTTTTTTCGATAAGCTTTTTTGATCTGAAAAATATTGCATTAACATTATATTACAGGAATTTTCAGAAATTTAATACATAATAAGGGTTATCTTTAAAAACTGATACCAATAAGTTAATTGTGTTTGTATTAAAATAATAAAGGACTACTTACCTCAGATTCTGTTGCGCTGATAGTAAGATCAAGAATAGCATACAAATCCACCTCTTCTATCTTTATTTTGGCCATGATATATTTGCTATTTTATATGATATTCGAAGTTAAAGTTAAGCTAAGCGAATCCAAGCAAAGAAATAATGTGCAATTTGTGCAAATTAAAATTTTAGTACAATACAATCAAATCAATGTGTCATTTTTGACAATGTCATTGTCAGTGATAGCTTTTTTTATTGGTCACAGTTGTGTGGTTTTGGCATCAAGGCTTTCTCGCCGAAAATGAATTCTCTGAAGTGGTTATTCCGTTGAAAATCAAACTAAACATGAATATTATTGTTTTACCACAAATATAGTATAAGAGATTTCGTAAAAATAGCCATGTTCAAATAGCCAATCAAACTATTCATGCTACTAATTAAACTGCTTCTGTTTCTTTCAGACATTTCAAATGGGCGATTAAAAGATAAGCCAAATCAAACAAATCTTCATATGTCAAAATAAATTTGAGGTTAGGTTATGCCTTTGAAGATTGCTTTGGTTACTGATTAGTATAAAAATACTAAAACATTCAACTAATTGACTAAAATTAAATAGCCTGGAAACCTGTTAGTGGCATCTCTCAAAATGCTGCCTCGTACTTTAAGTAAGTCCTTTAAATAGTTACACAACATTGATAAAATAAATACTTTTTGTTACTATTATGAACGATTTGTTTTATAGGACCTCTGCGAACTGGATTTTCATCCTTGAGAAAAAACACTACAGTGGCTCAGGCCCCGCAAGCTGAACATGAAGGTATGATTTCCATTCCTATATATTTTCTGTACTTATTAAAAGTTACTTACACTGAGCTTTTTTTTCTGATTACGTACGTACGTACATTCGTACACTTACGCCTATATTCCCAAAAGGGGTAGACAGAGCACACGAAACGTGACATAGACAAAACCATGATTTTCAGTTTTTCACGCTTCGCAGCCACTTTGAAAACAGATTGAAGGGGTAGTATAATGGTGACAGGTTGCTAGCTTAGCTTGCCGCCTGAACCATACCTAGACCTATATCCTAAGTCGCCTCTTACGACATCCACGGAAGAATTGGAGAGATGTTATTCTAGATTACCACACAGGCACCACCTTTTTCTAATTGGTTTTTTGTCTGAGGCTGAAGAGATAGAGAGAGCTACCAATACAACATTATTTATACTAGGGTTTTGAAATGTAATAGGTATAGTATTGACCTTTTGTATAACTTAGGTAAGATCCATCTCAATTTTTATTGGCTCCAGCATCATAACAAACATTCATTATTTGTGATACAAATATTTGCCTCAGCTAGGAATCAAGTCTAACTTTTCATTTTAGTAGATATGTAAAAAGAAAAAAATCATGTGTTCAATGTGCGTAAATGTGAATGAAGTGAGAGAAATATGCCAGAATATAAGCTGTTGGCACTTTGTTTGCTTACCCTGCAGTGAATAGTGCATGGTGGTTGAGTAGGAAATTCATAGGGTAAGCAATTAATTCATTGCAATTATTTTATTTTCACTTTGGAATTTACCTGAAATTTTATTCTGATGAACTATTTGTTTGAACATAGATATTTTATTTTTAGGGTTGTAATGATAACAAACTTGCACCTAACTCACTGTGTCTCTTTCTCTTTGCAATAGGAGATAGCTCAAGATGTTCCTATGTGAGTCCAGTAAGGATTGTGAACTGCATATTGCTTTGAAATAGTGTTGTCTTTCTCACTCTTCTTTGTTTCGCCATTCTTTGGTGAAGTAAAACTATTTGTTTTTTCACATTTGATTTTATAATTGATTCACTTAATAGAAGAATTCAAACGTAGGTAGCGTAACTACATAATATATACCTCGCTATAATAATCATTGCTTATAGTATAAGCCTTATACAGTAAAGTTACATAGTGGGTTTTGTCAAATAATAGTTTCATATTTGTTTTATCCATTCTTTGATTTAGAATAGCATATCTCCATTTCTTCTGTGGATGTTGTAAGGGAGACTAACTAAATAGGTTTAGGTATGTTTTAGGTGACTAGATAGTCACCTGTCACTATTATACCTCTTCCATCTATGTTTAAACTTTAAACCTAAAATTATGCTACAAGTGACTATGAAAAATGAAATTTGTTATGGTTTTGATTTAGTAATATTTCCTAATAAAAGTAAATTTGTTTTTTTATTATAGTTTATGCTTTTGTTGCAGAGCCCACTCCATCAAGAAAAAATCCCCTAGATCATCCAGATTACTTTCAAGTCCACAATCTATTTACTGTAAAGGATTTGTTTGACGCCAGAGTGCATTTTGGACACAAGGAAGGATCCTTAAATGATAACATGAGACCATATTTGTACGGATCCCGACTTGGCCACCTGATCTTCGACTTGGATACAACAGCAGAGCATCTACGTAAAGCCCTGAATTTCACAGCACATGTGGCGTACAGAGGTGGAATTATCTGTTTCTTCAACAGAAATGCACTAAATGCCCATTTGGTGGAGAAAACTGCCAAGGAATGTGGAGAATATGCCCATACTAGATTCTGGAGGGGTGGTATATTCACCAACGCTAACCACCAGTTTGGTGCCGTCACAAGGTTGCCAGACTTGTGCATATTCCTCAACACACAGAATAACATCTTGAATCAACATACTGCCGTGCGCGACAGTGCTAAGATGCTTATTCCAACCATCGGTATCATAGACACCAATTGCAACCCTAATTTGATCACATACCCTGTCCCAGGAAATGACGACACTCCTTGCGCTATTGAGCTTTATTGCAAACTATTCAAGGCGGCCATTAAGAGAGGCAAAGAAGCAAGAATGAAGTTCCTACAAGAAACGGAGTAGAAACAAACAACAATCGTCAATAAAATTTTATTTAATTTTTTAGAATAATAGGCAATAAATGATATGAACTTTATACAACTTCTTTAACAAAATATACAAATTTACAAGTACTAAACAAACATGGATACAAAATTCTTAGAATAAAATGTTATAAGTTTGTCCTTTTTTCTGTACATATTGCAAATACCTGTCATGATTTTTTAAAACATTCATGATGTATTTATTGTTACGTAATTCTAATTTAACAACAATCACTTTATGAAAAATGTTTAAAGCCATTCCCGAAAAATCCTTTACAAATACTATCCCAGGAGAACCTTTCGCATCATATGCGGGTGAGGATTGCTGTCCACCTCCCGACTCTCCCAGCTTCCGGTTATGCATTTAGAGCTGCACAGGTACTGCAGAAGTGGGATCCGGTACTTCCCGCAAAAGTCAACGAACTTGATATGTTCCACGCGGTTGTCGAAGAACACACCTGAGAAAAACATTAAACAGCTGTTCAAAGACAAAACCGTTACATTCTGAAGGTAAACAGCTACAGACGTATGGTAAAATTGGTAAACTACCCGCAAATAAACCGAACCAAGGCTCATGTCAAACTGGTGTTTAAAAAGTTGTATTTTAAACAGTTCAATGATTTTAAATTCTAAAATGCGTTGTGTTAACTATGACTACATTTCGAAGTCTGGCGTGGAGTCCCAGGGAAACAGTTCTATGTACACCGGCACTCGGAAACGTAAGTCATTTTAGTCTTTGTTTTATCTGCGAAATACTTTACGTTTTATCTGGCTGTTATTGCGTTGGATCCAAAACAAATGTTAAGTTTGCTGTGTCATTGTTGTGCAATGATACCTACTAGCGGTATCGAAGTTGCTAGCCAGGGTACGTTCAATAATATTTTCATTGGTGTTCTTTTTTGATCTCACCTTTGCACTTTGGGTTCACGCAGCACTGCGCAGCGCCTAAATAGTTAATAAGGTCCCTGGGCACTTCGCCGGGTAAGATTGGGATTTCATGCAGCTTTATGGTTCGGCCTGCAAGCTCCAGCAGGGAAGGGGGCTGCAAAGTCATGTCCCGCACGAACCTTACTACGAGAGGGTTGTCGCGGAGACTCAGCTGAAAACAAATATACAGATATTTGAATGTCGCTGTTTATGTTTACCGCGGTGTGCTTTAGAACGGAAAGCTCGTATTTTTTTTTAGTTTTTTTATTTATTTCTTTATTCACTGCTTTTAGTAGTAGGAATATACTCCAAATTGCATAAATTAAAGATGCGAATTGTGCAGGAAATAGGTCATAATTAATTGCAAGATCTGAAGCTACTTAACTAAAACTTCAAATCAAAAACGTACCTAAGTAGGTATATAATTTAACTTATAAAAAGAGCAATACTCATCTACTTGTGATTGTGACAATGAAAACTATAAATAATATCTGAACATCAAAAGTTAACATAGCCCCTTAGTTTTTCATTTCAAACTTCAGTATCTTAACCGAATATTGATCCGATTTTACTGAGACTTGATTAAGTTTAAGACCACCTCGTAAAAAATGGCATTGATTTATTCAGAAATACGGACACAGAGAAAATGGCGCCAGACTTTAAAATTCATTGAGACTTCCTTAACTCGAGAGTAAAACAAAAGCTTGCAGCAATTAGATATGCACGTTTACACACGTGCATAAATCGACGATAACTCGGGGGCAATGTTATGCGCAATTTATTATTGTTTACTACTTACCATGTTACAGATAATTTATATTTACAGGAAGGATACAATAGGTGTAACTTACATTTTTCCTGTTTGTATATTACGACGCAATTAGTGTACAAACTTAATTATGCGGACGGAAAAAGTGGAACAACGCAGTATTTCATACTAAAAATGAGTGGGGTCTTTGATAGTGGCGCTGTGGTAGTATAACCAGATAAGTTGGTGATTTACCTCAGTCAGGCATCTCAGTTTGATGATTTGTGTAGGCAGAGTCCGTAGTTTGTTCCTGTGGATGAGCAGGGACCGTAGTTGGTTCAGGTGGGCGATGCTGTTCGGGAGATGTTCTATGAGGTTGTCACTAAGGACTAGGGCTTGTAGTGACGTGAGCCTCCCCACTGCGTCCGGCACCTCCACAATTTGGTTTCCACCTAGCGAGAGTATCTGTAAACTGTCGTAAAAAAAATGTTAGTTTAGTTGGTAGGTGTTAGTATGAAAATATAAAAAACAATCATAGTAATATGCAAAAACATAACTAAATAAAGAAGCAGTTAACGTGGTTTATTAACGATTCGGAATCACCTTATGATTAGTGATTTAAATACGCTAGAATCCTAAATACTTTTGCACTCATCAAAATCAAGGTACCTACTACTTACGCTTCAATGCTTAGGCTCATTGCTGCCGAGTCTAACATCAAAACGGTCTAAGGGGATGGGATATGGGATAGCGACTATTGATTATCCAGGAGCGATGAGCATAAGTTACCTAGTGTGTATGGTGCAATTTTCACGACTGTAAGCTTACCACAGCCACACGCATGAGTCGTTTCGCGTGCGGTATAGACTATCTGTATCTGTCACTTTCTGAAGATTTTAGTTAGACAGTGACAGCTATAGTCTATCTCGTGCGCAACTCTACTCGCGCCCCGTCGTGCTAAGCCGGCTGCTTTAAAAAGTTTCATCGCCTAACACTGGCAGGTTACAACATTTTGAAACTTACACGTTTAGTTTAACTTGTCGTTTTAGATTTGCAATAAAATTACAGTAAGGACAGTACAGTAGTATGTATTGTATTGTTGAGCAGTGGTATGTATAGGATCCCATTGATTGTGCGTCTATAGTTAAAATTAAACATCAATAAACGTTGTTATGAAAATACCTACATCCTTAGGTCTCGCCGGGACGGGACGATAACATAATGCTATACAACGCTATCGTTGAACCGTAAGTATGTCTGTATACTTAGATAAGAACTCGCGAATTAATTCGTGATGTTTATGGCGTGATCCAGTTTCACATTTCATCGTTGATACGCACTTTAACAATTAGCGTGCTTGAAAATTTCCTAAGGAATACAAGGAAATCGTTTAACACTGCCTAAAACATCCAAACAAACATCCAAAGTTTCGTGAGGTGTCTACCTAATTTGGGAATACAGATACGGACAGACGAGCCAATTGATTCCTAACCCATCGTAGAACTTATTTACAGTAGTCATCTTAGCATCATTGCATTGCTCGACAAAGGATATCTTTATTGCGTTTACAATCATTCTGCGGTGTCTCAGGAATCAATTCGTTCGATTGCGCAGTTGCGAATTAGAAATCCATCTTCAACTCGCGGGCTTCACCGAGCCATTTAATAAACAAAGAGCATTCCAAGAGAATAAACCTTGAATTGGGACAAACAGAACATACATCTTTGTTGATAGATGTAGGTATCTTAGCTAAGTAACGGCCCGAGTCATACCTACAGTTTGCTTACGCGCACCGGTAATGGGCACTTTAATCTTAATTTAAAGATCATAATGATTGTGAATTGGTTATTGTAAAATAAATGATTCCTTAGTGGGTGTTAAATTAAAGTCATTGTCCATTACAAAGGTGTTGTTCTCTAACGTAACAAATGAAACAAATGAAACTAGGTAGTCGACGAGCTCGATGTCGAGGTGTCAATATAAGCAGTCATATGTCATATTGTATGGAAAATTTGACAGTTTGAGTTACATTCGAATAACACCACTGGGTACGTTACCTTACCATAGTAGGTAAAGAATTTGCGAACTACTAAATAGTTTTGTTCACGATAATTTAAATCCTGGCGACAAAATAAAGCTAAAATAGAACCGTAAAATGTTGTACGTAATTACATTTGTACTTAGCATCCTGCGCAAAACGAGTGATGTTAAATAATGTGTACTTAATTGTTTACTTTAGCACTTAAGTTAACGGTTACTTTAAACCGCGCAGCGCCATTGTGAATCAAACGATAAAACTTCGTGTTTATATTTATACTGGCCGGTGACCAACTTTAGTACAAATGTTACCATACCAATTTCGCTACAATACAAACATTATTTAGTACAGTCCCCAACAAGTTAGGGTAAGTTCGCACATAGCTTTTCCAGAGCGTCTAGTGTATTCAAAACGATGATGAATTCGATATCGATTTCGTTTGCGAATCGCGGAATTGTATGGAGACATGTCGACCGCGGCACAGTTTTGCAAACTTTCCGTTGGCGGCGCTGTCTCAGTTTCCATACAATTTTCAGTTTCCATACAGTTTTGTAGGTAGTTGAGTAATTGCAGCAAACTTATCAAAAGTTCGGGCTCAACTAATTTTAGTGTAAACAAATACCTATTTGAACTTTGGTTTACAAATTTAGAAGAGGATAGTTGCAATTTCTCGGTTCTTGTCATGTCTGTCTGTGGTATGCCTTACATACATAGATACATCTCGCTTGTGTACTCAAGTGGGGATAGACAGAGCACACGATATACCATGAAATGCTACCACGTAAGACTAGAGTATTTCACGGTTCGTTGCCACTCCTAGCACAATGTTTATTTTTTAGAGAATTAGAATAACAACAGGTAATTAAGCAGAAAGGTATTATTCTAAACCCGAAGTATCGCAGTGAATTCGTTATCGTAGTTACCCTACGTTTGGTACAGGAGATTTTATGATGAACTAGGATCCCAACCCTAAATAATATCTGAACGCTTTACTTTTAATTTGAAATTGGTGTGATACCTAGTGTTACATTATCTGTGGTACGATATGATCTTTTTTTAATTCATAATATCCGTTTCAAAGGACCTAGGTACTCTTTTCAATTTACGTAATTTGTGCCACGCAATCTCTATTGATCTTTTTATTATTCAGTATAAATACTTTATCTGGCTTATAATCTGCCCCAGACCTATCTCTAAGCTGATTGTTGTTTGATACGATTCAGTTATCACTTATCACTTGTCGCCATATTGGGGATCCTAATACCTAGAGCCGGTCGAGATAATAGTCGTCATGTCACGTCTAGATCTTGCCAGACGATGCTGTCCAATATGACATCTGAATTACCTAGGTTAGTTAGTTAACCTATAGAGAAACAATGTTCGCAACCCCGGTCCGCAAATAGTTTGTTGATTTCAACATACTAAATGTCACCGTCACTGTCACAGAAACTGTACAGAGCCAATTACCGTAGAGAAAAAGCCACTAGCGTTACGCGCGATCTTGAACCGGCCAATAAGAGCACAGCGATCACTTCAATTGTTTTGCGGAATAATTTCCGAACAACCAAGATGACATTAGTACTCTATAGGTTCTATCCTCAATGTCTATGCCCTCTATGGAATTACCCTATACTCCGTCACATAGATCATTAGATAATAACGGTTAAATCCTCACACATTTTTAAGTAAACCCAAGGCGTCACTTACAATAGTGATACCGTTTATGCTGAAAACATTGTAATAAACATTAATACTTAAGTGTTACTGCAAAAATTACATTCAGTTACTATTGGATTCCTGAGAAAAAATCTATTTTTTTCCGTCCCGAATCTAATCTAAACCTAAATACATCCAAACTCAATGAGAATAACGTACACATATTTCAAGCCTATCTTTCCAAATAGAAACAGAGCTAACGAATCGTTACAGAGACAAAACTATGACTATTTCACGTGTCGCAGTCACTTTTAGCATATTTTTTGTTTTCAAGTTAGATAAAAGAGGTAGGTACCTAAGTATAAAATAAATCTAAACCTATTTTCCTTAATCGCCTCTTACGAAATCCAAGGGTGAAATGGAGATGTGTTCTAAACGCGACACCGCGGTACCTAACCATTGAAAAGAATGAGTTTACGTAAAGTTCTAGGATTTTATGACCCTTTGTGGCCTTTGTGATGATGATGACGTAACTTATTTACTTGTTTGGCAACTGATTTATGTAACGTTGATAACAAGTGAACTTGGAGCAACGGTGGTAATTGTACTTTTCGAAGGTACAGATAAATATACAATGAACTAATTAGAGAAAAGTACTTAAACGACAACATAATGATCTAATAACATGATAATACTCTCATGTGACGACTATCGGCTGTGCATTTTCCACGTCAATACACATAAATACAGATTAGATTAGTCGTGTAGTTTGCCGTGTGCCGTCGGGCTTAGAATAACACTTCTCCATTTCCACCGTGGATGTCGTTTGAGGCCACTAAGGACACAAGTTTAGGTATGTTCTATACAGGGTCTAGGGCGTCAGGTTAGGAAACTGCCATTATTATACCTCTTCGATTTAATTTAAAACTCAAAAATATGCTAAAAGTGGCTACGTGACGCGAAATAAGTATCTCTTAGTCATCGTTCTGACTTGACGTGTCGTGTGCTCTGCCTTTCCCATTAGGGATCGGGAGTACAGGCATTATGTACATACATAAATCACACATACATTCCATTTGTTTACAAATTCATGCCGTTCTTCATTCCAGTAAAATACCTTCACTTAAGTAGTCTGGTTACTATTCTGTTGAAAATTCTACAGTATCCTGTGTGGTGTCGGTATAGAATAACACCTCTCCATTTCTTCCGTGGATGTCGTAAGAAACAATAAAGAAAAAGGTCTGGGTATGCTTTAGGCGACAGGCTAGCAATTTGTCACTTACCTTTCCATTGAGTCTGTTTTCAAACCTAAAATTATGTTAGAAGTGGCTGCGAAATGCAGCAGGTTTAGCAAAGCAACACGCACGCGTGATAACTACCTGTCATTTTCTGACGGCTCTAGTTAGACAGTGACAGAGGTATTTTGCGCGCGTCTCTACTCGCGCCTTGCTGTGCTAAGCCGGCAGATGTTGATACAGTCACGAACCGGGATTGTTGAGCCACTTGCCACTGTTCGCAATTTAGACGTGTAATCAATGGTCGATGTGACTGACAGATGTCAGCTATTGGATTAATATGTATTACACGACCAAGTTACTAACATAGGTAAGTGGCTCAACAATCCCTGTTCGCGATGGTACATACCACAGATTTATATCGAACTAGATGACTCAAGTGTATGTACTTTGCGTGCCAAAATGGAGCCAAAAGGAGAGCAATGCTCCTCTTTTGACGCGATTTCATTTAGTATTATAACACTTAGATTAGGTTTCACTGCCCAGAAACAGGATAATTTGAATAAGGCGGCATCATCTTTGAATGGGTTTCACTCGGATTGTCAATTTTCATAACTAAAGCGCTCATGTGATGATACCTACCGTCGAGAAAAAGTGACACGCTTGGTTTTCATATAAATGCAGGAACTCGCGGTATCTAGTCTACTATATAAAAATAAGTCGTGTTTTCCTTCCTGACGAAATACCTCCAGAACGCACGAACCGATTTGGCCAATTCTTTT
>BHDV01065337.1:117196-300688 GCA_005406045.1 Adoxophyes honmai | reverse complement strand
TTTAAAAACTTAAGGATTTATAGCTTTCTAAAGCATTGGAAAAACATCAAAATCACCGAATTTTGTGTGCACGCTCTTAAGTAGTGAGGGTAAGTTCACGCATCGCTTTCTCGTGAAACAGCGGTGCGTGATTTACCCCCACTACTGAAAACCTGGCCATGTTACATGCCGGGACCATAATATAATTCACTTCTAATCATTGAATGGTTTTTCAGATCGCGTTTGTTTAAGACGCATTATTAACGACGACGAAGATTGTACCGAAACTGGTGAGTACGCAGTTCCTCCATAATTTACCCTTTAATTGCCGTGTACCTGACACTCCATAGAATTTTGACGCCTATCGACGTCAGCGGCAATTAATGCGTTAATTGAGCCATGGTAAGTACCTAAACTAACCTAAACAACTTCCCAGTTATCGCTTTAACCGGGATAGATAATCCGACTGGCAACTAAATGGCTTTGTTTGAAATCAAACATATGCTTTAGTCACCAATGTATGTATGCTATGTTAATATCATCTATTGTTTAAACATGTTCGACTGTATCACATATGGTTCACCTGCGGGTGAAGCAATCTTTACCTACTTGCCGAACTGATAATGTAGACATTCGCCATAACAAAGACCCTTGTACTTGTGAATCTAAACATTGACGTATCGCACGCAGTAGATAACTATAATGTCAATATCGCATATACCTACAGTCGGACCGATTGATTTCTGATCCACCGCGGAACGTTGTCACAATAAATGCGATAAACTTTTCCTTTGTCAAGCAATGCAGTGTCACTATGACGTTTACTGCAAATAGGTTCCACGATGAGACAGGAATCAATTGGTGTTGGTACATAAATGGAGGTTCATGTGAATAGCTCCAGAGCCCTATCTAGCGTATGCTTATCAGTGCGGGCGCTCAACCTCTAACCTAATGACGATTAAAATTTGCACGACTTTCAAATTATGATAACCGAGTTGGGTAATAAGTCGAGTCTATCATCATAATAGCCTCAATAGCTCGCTAATACAGAGTTATTTTACAACAATGTAAATCAATTAATACAATACAAGACTTGCTTTATTACGCAGCAGTCGGGTGCCTCAATTTACTTTAGATGTCTTTTGTTAGATAATACAAATAGAATATTCGCCGCCCATCCAATAATCGGCAATTTAGTGACGCATATTTTAATACTGATAAGCATGTTAGCACGGCCAAATTGGATGATTTCATGTCACCGACAATCATCTGAATATTTTGCATGTGGGGGCTTCTATTTGATCAGGCTAATAATAAATATGTACAGCTTATCAACTGGGAGATAACGGCACGCTAATTAGTGAATTAAACAGTACAGTATTTTTTAACCTAAGTAGCGTGTGCAGTTTTCGAATTATGTCATAGGTAGAAACATACGAAACGTATTTTATTTGGATACTTATCAACCCACCTGTTTAATTTCCATATATCCTTTGGTACATTGCTTATGTTATTTCCGCCCATGTAGAGGTATCTAAGCGACGTCAGTTCGATTACTTGTTCAGGGAATGTAGTGAGCTGGTTTCCGCTTAAGTTCAGTTCTTTGAGCGTGTTCTTCGTGGAGCAGAAGCATTTTGGTAGCGACTCGTTGGTCAGCAGGTTGTGTTTGGCGATGAGCGACGTGAGCGGGCAGTACTTGAGGATGTCGGGCAGAGTCTTCAGCCGGTTGTGGCTGACGTCCAAGATCTTCAAGTTGGAGAACCTGTTTATAGTATCCGGCAGCGCGGCTATTCTGTTGCTGTACAGGAGGACTATCTCGTAATTTTCCGCGCAGTCTTTCTCATCGACGATACCGCGGAGTTCTAGCGACACGCCGCCCGTGTCCAGCAGTTGGTTGGATAGATCCAGCGTCTTTTGTTCCCGGCTGTCGCTGTCGCAACTGTCAGATGTGTAGCACTCCATTTTTTCGATGTTTTTATTTTTTTATCCTTTGTGATGCGCACTGGATTTCAACTCACATTATGGTCGAGAGCTACGGTGTGTCCGCGCGCATGTTTTCGCTGCGCGCGCGCAACTGGCGCGGCGCCCGTCCCCTCCACTCGCGGCGGATCTGACTTGCTTTGATTACCTAATTGGAGTCGCAGCCCTAGACGTGTGGTCATGCGAAGTGTTGAATTAAGTTTCGTACATGAAGGTCATATTGCTCTATCCTCTTATTTGCATCGATAGTTAAGGCCAATGATTTTACCTAAGTATCCCTATGTACAGTGGCCTTATTTATGCAATGTGGAATAAAATACTTGATGAATTTTACATTGAAATTATTAATTCGTTGACTGCTCCGTTTTAGATAATACAATTTCTTTCTACGCAATAGATTTTCCTAATTTGAACTATGGAAATCTACTTTTTTTCAACATTTTTAATTACATACCTGTATTACTTAACATACCTGCATGGTTTTTGCTGTATTTGCTAACGGTACATACCCGTGGTATTTCAAGTAGGTATGATACCTAGTTCTTAACATACATATATAGTTAGTTAAACAATCTTACATTACAAAATTACTTAATATACAATTATGATTGGATTTTTAAAATCACACTTTGCTAGCTGTGTTTTAATTTAATATATCATGTCGTAAAGCTAGGCACCTCGCACATACTTACACAAACTGTCAAATTTCTAATAAGTTGAAAATTAGTTTCAAATAATATGTTATGTATAATATTAAGATTTATATAATTGTAACAATTGTCACATTACTATCTCTGGGATAGTAAACTACACCGTACCGTCGATAGATCGAATATTGGAACTTATAGATGTAAACTCTACACTAACTAATCTGTTGTAAAGTTCAAACATTGATGTAGGAGGGGCCTATCGGCCCTTAACATGATTGCGCACTTGGGAAATGTTCGTTTATTAATATAAACCATGTCACAAAGCAATAGAGTCCTTTTTCCGTGAAACCCTACATAGAGGCAAGTTGAGGACACGTGAGCCTGCAACAAGGGAGCACATTGTCTCGCTCACTCCTCTTGTCATTCTTGCCAGCCTAAAAAAATCTTTACGTCAAAAAAAAAACATCGCTCAAGAAACTTACCTGAAAAATTCATACAATAATTTTATTTTAACGGTTTTGTGTCAAAGAATTAGAATCGCATTAATTTATTTGATTTTAATATACACTTAATTTAATAGACAACATATTCACTATCAAGTCTACTTTTTTTGTAATGGTAACCCCTCAAGTCGCCATAATCCTTACATTGACCATGAATTTTTGCATTATGGGACAGTATTATAATTTAATTTAATTTTACCATTTAATTTTATTATTTTTGCGTATTTTCAAATATGAATGATTATAATTATTTACAATAATTAAGACCCAGTATTAAGTTTACCCCTAAGGTAAACATGTCGAGCTAAACTCGTTTTATTTAACATGAGTTATCCGATAATTTTCAACAAGAGAAATGGACGACTAATTTTTAATAATTGTAAAGCGCTTTGAATTTACTACATACATACATACATATTCTCACGCCTGTATTCCTGTATTCCCATGAGGGGTAGGCAGAGCACATGGATTCAGAAATCCAGTGCCACGTCTAGCAAATTCAGGGTAAGCAGATGGTTAAACGTGATATTGCGGTGACAGGTTGCTAGCCCATCGCCCACAACACACTAACCCTTTCCCAGAGTCGACTCTGAATTTTGAATTTACTGATTGAAGTAAATAAGATTTATACGCTTGTAGATGATCAAATTTAACTTTTAAATGTGCATAAAAATACTCTAACCAACCCATCTGGGAATTTAAGCGTGATGTATGTAAGATTATGACGTTGAATGTCCCATATTGCAAAAACTCATTGTCACCCCAATTAGAAAGGGACACGCGCATCTCTTCTTATGGTACTTGTCTTGGAACGGCCTTTAGTGGGGACCTCGCAGTCCTTATTTACTTAGTCCAAGAGTTCAAACACGACTCGCGTCATTTTGGCAGAATGTTTAGCATTGGCAGTGTTCTTAAGCCCATTTGTAAAAAAAAACACATAGGCGGATGAAAAACGCTCTGTTTGCGGCAGACCTAAAACTTACCATAAACAGTAGACTTTGACTGCTTTACCTTTGGAGTAGATTTTTGTTCATTTCTACACACTAGATGACTCTGCCAGTCTCTAGCTTTCATGTGACGTCACCTTCGTTCAGTGATCGAACGTCCGAGTGAACGCCGAAACTAGCCGAACTAGTACAAGTCTGAAGAAATCAAGAAACTAAAAATCTGTCGTTCACCTTAGCGATGTAAATTTTGAAAATTCAACAAAATGATAATGTAAAAGCATAATCAGACAATCTTGGTTTGATTTCGATTGTATCTTAGTGATATTGTTTAGACTATTACACCCATAACTCTGTATTTCGTCGGCTAAGTGAGAGAGTTCAGTGCGAGTGCAAGGGTGGTAACGAGAAATGTGAAGTATCTATGAAGTTCAGGATTCTAAAGCCTTTTATTTTATACCTATAATAATGAGCGGACGCCCTAGGACCACGTCATTCGCCGAGGGCAGCAAATCCGTTCGAAAGACATTCGACAATCAACCGCCTAAACCACTTGGAGGGGTAAAAATCAGCAGTAAGTATCCACTACCTAACCATTCTTTTGTCGGCCATCGTGATTTCCTATGCCTGTGACGTATCTCGCTACTGACAATTTCAAATATGGCTGCAAACTGCCACAATTCATCCCAGAATTAGGGTTCATTCTTACAGTAATTAGAAATAATCAATATCGGCAGCGTTTTATGTCCGAAGCATATCAAAAATGGCCACAGCCTGTGCTTCGTTTCTGCCACATATGCCTCGGCGTGACAGTTAGCACGTCAAAATAACTAAGTTTCGTAAAAGTGCGTAGTATTTTATAATATCCCTGAAACATAGGAAGTTATATTTCCGTTGCCGCCTCTTCGCCCTGCCTTGGCAGCCGTCGAGTCCATTTTGTGCAGTTGCTAAGCAATTTCTGGTTAATTACTAGTAATTCTGTTATCTCTTTGAGGTTACTTCATGACGTAATTAAAATAGTTGTAATTACCAACTATCTCTTCTAAATCTGTGAACATAATATTCAGTACCCATTTAATATACTATTCATACAATATTTGACAGCCATATGATCAAATTTTCTGTAATAGTTTGGTGACTGTAGCTTTCTTGTATGCTGTTTTTTCTATTCCAAGGAATTACATAGCTATCTTTACCTAGTTCATTTATCATATAGACCTAGACATAACTAGGAGTGACCTGATTAAAATATTGAATTTTATTACAAACTTTTCATTACTAATAACCCATGTGCTAATAATTAAGGTGTTTTATTTAGCATCAGACAGGCGATATATTAAACTGTTTTAACACATTCAGAACCAAGGACCCGGCTCCCGGGTTCTTCAAAACATTCGCCAGATACCGAGAACCCGGGAGCCGGGTTCATTTTGTACTGGCTATAGACTACTCGGTTCCGCGCAAATGTTTTGATTTTAGGCGTGGTCGTGAATGTGTTAATTTGTAATAAAATTGGAAACCCTGAAACTGTTAAACGTAGCACAGGATTTTTGAATTCATGTGCTCTGCCTATGTAAAATTGCTACTCCATTTGGGGATACAGGTGTGATGTTTAATGAATGTATTTGTTTGTAAAATTATTGGTATTTTTTCAATATTCATTTATCCATGTCCTATATGAACACAATCATTGCCAAGGTACATTGCACACAAATTGTAATTGGTAGCCTAATTCTGAGTTAAAAAAAACAGGTATCTGAAAATGAGTTAGCAATGCCTTCATGCTGATTTACTGACTACTGCACTTAAAGTTATAAAAGTATGAACTCATCAAATGCGAGAAGTGAAAAATGTAGTGTATTCCAGTCTCTTTTGTTATGTAATAATAATATCTAACAGTTATGCTGATTAATATAAAAGTACAAAAAGATATACTAATACAAGGATTTAAAATGCCAGATTTTTTGTAAACGTTTTATTATAATATGTACTATGACATGCAAACATGACTGTGGCTTGTGAGTCCCATTTTCTTCAGGAATAGGCTTATATGTTAGTTAAATAAGTATAAACAGCTTAAGCTTAGAAACAGTTTTTTCTTAAAGTGAATGTCACAACATTGATATGCACAGGTTTTTAAGTTTGAAGTTCCTTTATCAATGCCATAGATGTCCAAACTATTTTCTGAAAGACCCCTTTCAATGTTTTACTGATTTTTGTGTATTGTGTATTTAGCCATTTGGGTTGGCCCTGAGTCCGATCCGACTTGGACAGCCTCTGATCCATATCATTGTTGTCTAGTGTTTGGTACAGAATATTTTAGCTGTAACAAAATAGGCAAAATGACTAAAAAAAGTCCATTGTATAGTATTTACACTGTTAAAATAAAAGCTGTTTTTTTTTTCGTTGAAAAAAGAAGAGTATTCAATGCTTAGATTTTACCTAAGAGTGATGACACAGGCACTACTAGTTAGTATTAGTCAATTTTTATTATTAAACCAAAAAATATGTGCTCCATATTTTTATAAGCTTTTATTTATACATACATACATACCGTCACGCCTCTTTCCCACAGGGGTAGGCAGAGACCACTTTGTTCCACTTGCTACGATCCTAACATACCTCCTTTTCTTCATTTTATTTATGTTCTTTTATTTTTGTTTAAATTTTATTATCCAAGTTAAATTTGGTTCACATTCTGGTTACAAAATGAGCTGAGATTTTGTGAGCTAGTGTAAGTCAAAAAGCACTCTAGGGCTACAGACAAAAAGTTGATTGTTATGTTAGTCTAATTAGGCCTGAAATTTGGTAGGTACATATATCTAGTATGGTAACAATGAATTGCAGTTGGCAAAAGTACAGTAGACAAAAGAAGCTTTTATTAATAATACAATTTTTGTTAGTTAGGTTATTCTGTTGTTCAAGTATGCTTTAGTTAGATGATAGGCTGACAACCTGTCACTGTTATAACATCTTCTATCTATTTTTCAACCTAAAATTATGTCTGTCACTTTTCGTGTGCTCTGCCTACCTCATTTGGCAACACAGGCGTGACTGTATGTATGTTATTCCATTGTCTAACTGACAGATTAAATAAAGTGATTTATCTTCAACCCAGTTCTCATAATTACATATTGATAGTCTAATATTTAGTTGACAATGTTGACGTAGTATTCGTTACAATTAGTAGTTAAAAGTACAAGTATTAGTCGTTACATTAGTTGTTACAATTTTTACTTTAAGGCCAGTCGTTTAAAATTGATGTTGCATTTGAAAGCACTGATTCTATGAGTACTAGTTATTATTTGGGATGTTTAATGTATAGAAATCTCTCCTACAGTAGAAAAGACAACACTGTTAGTTAGGTACATGTGTTATTGACAGGTTTCACTTGCATAGGCCAGCTCATTAAGACAAGATTAAAAATATATGCAAATATTTAAAAAGCATGCTGCACAAAAATTTAAGATTACTTTTTTTTTGATAGATTGCACAGGGTTTGGTCAGTAAAAGTAGGTCTTAGGTCTAATCATGTGGGATCAATCATGTTTACAGTTTGTCCCAAAATCAACCAATATTCTGTCAGCAGCTGACAAGAGTTTCTAATTATCTCTTATAAAATTGTGTTTTAAGTTTCCTGAAAATGGCATAGTTTTGAAGTATATGTATAGTTGGACAAGTTAAGCAACTGTAGTGTTATTCTGTCCCATAAATCAGGAGGCAACTGTGGTAGAGTTGCTTAGGAAAAGGTTGTTTTAATGTACAGTATGTGCCCCCACTTAGGTATCCAGGCAATTCGGTGTTTTGAACGCGCACCACTACTAATACAAAGTTTGTCTAACTATTTTTAGCAAAATCAAAATGAGGTAGTTCATGATATTAATATTTCGCTAAAAATAGTTAGACAAACTTTGTATTAGTAGTGGTGCGCGTTCAAAACACCGAATTGCCTGGATACCTAAGTGGGGGCACATACTGTACTAGGTCCTGTTTGAAATTTGTTTAAAGCTGTACAAATTCTAACTCATGGCAGACTAAATCCTAGAAAATCTGGACTCTGGACTCAAAATCTAGACTGGGTGACTCAGGAAACATCACTATGGCAACCACATACATAAAATAGTTGATAAACACAATAGAAGAATAAAATAAAAAACACCAGCTCCATTTTTAAGTACCAAAGTTGCAAATTTAGGAATAACTGAAATCTAAAAGAAAAAT
Organism: Adoxophyes honmai; assembly: GCA_005406045.1. Lineage (NCBI taxonomy): Eukaryota > Metazoa > Arthropoda > Insecta > Lepidoptera > Tortricidae > Adoxophyes > Adoxophyes honmai. The sequence continues at coordinate 292,411 of BHDV01065337.1, read as the reverse complement.
TGGATTCTTACATGACAATATAATTAATTTCAGGACTTGAAAAAGCAATGACTAATATTTCTAATTGTTTTCATCACAAAACCTATATAATTTGAGAAGTATAGTCTGGTTTTTATAATAGTTTTGAAAGTGTTAAGTTTTACTCTAAATTCTAAATGAACCTCACAATTGAAACATTTCTAGATTTTCTAGGTAAGGTCAGGCAACCTTACATATTTCTCAAAATTATACGAAATACCTGTGTGTGAAGGAGTCAATTATTTAGACTTTTTCATAATTGGTATTGGTACATAGATAATATAGTTATTAAATTTACCTCTAAATATATCAAATACCTTCCTATTAAAGTGATATTTCAAATGAGATCAACTGCAAAATGGACTCTCGCATAACATGTTCTGTATCAGTATCTATTTACCTAGTGCGTTTGAACATAGTGTGCTATTTTTTTAACACACTAACTGACTAACATCTAGTGCTGAACTCTGAACCCAGTGCCTATTTGTTGTTTAGGTATTTTTTGAGTGCTTAAATGACTTAAGTATTTTTTAAGTACATACTACAAAGGTCTGGTCATATTTTTTATCTAAATGACATCAATTATTTATATCATTAAGAACAAAAGTAAAGATCTTTTATTTATTTAATGATTAGAATTTAATTAGATTAATGTATTTACTTATCTATTTTTTAACTGTTTGTCATTTGTGTCTAAAAATAAATAAATGTGATGCAATAAAATATATGACAAAAACAATTACAAATACCTACATTTGTAACAACGAAAATCAATTAAGAGCATTAAAATAAAATAAACAACACACCTGTATTTGCATAAGGGACTGCCACACAAAACATTAATCAGAAATGAAATCTATGATTTTTGTTTCCACCCAGTAGGGTGGTATTCTGTAGACTTTAATGACTTGTGAGTGTCTTAGCATACCTAATAGCCACGTGTAGCTACTTGCTCACTTACATATCTAGGTAATGAATAGATCAAACTACTTTTGCTCTAGTAGGTACCTACTTATTCCATCTGTAATAGGTAATGTGGTATGATTAAGATAAGTGGCAGAATTTACGTCTACCTATCGCTAGGCGGAAAAACGCTGTTCTATGACAAATAACGTGGATTATGTAGGTATTTAATCCTGAATCAGAGTGCTATCGAATGTAAAAATGGCCAATATTGATCAAGATAGCTGATAATGATAACTAAAGTAGCACATATTTGACTTGCATCTGTAGACGAAATTATTGTTATTTAATCAATAATTGAGATTTAAGCGAAATCAATCGATCCTATCTAACTATAATTAATTATCAGGTAATTTTTCATTTGTACTGTATTAGGTACATTTCTGGAAATTCTAAGCATTTTCGTCAATCTGATTGCGTGTTTGAGATATACATTGTGAAGGCTAATGCTACCTAAATTTAGAAATCTACCGTTTTTTGATAAATGAAATTAGTCGTGTGTCGTACCGTTCCTACCTAGGTATGTATATTCAATTGCTTCAATCGTATATTATAATATTTATAATGTATAACCTGATGAAGCAGCCTAATCCGGCAATACTCTGTTGTTAATACCAAATAAATACTTGTAATCATTGTGCCAACACCTAACAAATTTTCAGTAACAACATGCCGGGCACCTAATAGTGACAATGTCATTGAAATAAAACGCTCTACGAAGCAATCTATTTGATTGTTTTTACACAACTTATTAACTTAACCAGTTTTGAGATGCTAAGATAAACCCTTCATTCATCTATCACACCACGGAGTTGCGAACCTCAGTTTGGCATTCACAAAATATCCTATCACTATCAGACGCATAGTTCCAATTGCTAACACTATTCTTCCCTTGCACTTTGGCCTTATGCGTCTTTTCTAAAAGTCCATAGATGTTTGTCTTGTCATGGACATGCCTAAGTTATTAAGTCTTCAAATTACATTCTTTCGGACCCAGCAACGTGACATGCTACAGGCTGTCGATCAATTGTCACGTTAAATTCTTCAGTTACACGCACTTCATTAGAAATACGCATAAAAGAAACATTTATTTATTTATTTATTTATAAAATTGTCCGTCTTTTGAATATCTTAACTAATCGACACGACGACGGGTGTCCGAGATAAGTGCACTGCATGACTGATATCTTTGTTCTAAAGAACTTAAGATTCGTACGAAACAAGAGTATCTGTGGAAACGTCATTGATATTTGTAAATACGTGAAAATTTAAACGAGATTGTTGTTATTAATCATACCTAAATTGGTTCTATTCCACGTACGGTCAAGGACTTTAATTCATGAGCCACCATAGAACCTTCTCAAAGAAAAAATCATAACGATTTCCCTTGATAATTAATGGGATGTCACTATGACGTTTACTGTGAATTGGTTCCATGGTGGCTCATGAATTAAAGTCCTTGACTGTACCACGTACTAAAAACTACGCTCGACTACCCTGGGATAAGTAGAAGTAAAATCAAAATACCTAGTTACGGGACAACTATTATCAAGCGTGAGCCTCTCTGCACTTTGTTTTGTTTAACACTTGGCAGGAAGTTTTACAGTACTTCTAAGAAAACGAAAAGATTACGCGCCAATTAAAGTGTAACTATTCGATTGAAAGTGTGGCGATTTTATGCATACCATAGCTAGCAGGCATAGCATTTATATTTATATTTACTTCTTATTACGCCCTTACTGATTTACCTATACCATTTCTAGACTCCTACTTACCTCAGCAGATTTTTACAAAAATTTATGGTTACTTTCCAGAGTATACTTTTTTGCAGAACTTCTTGAATGTGCGTGACCTAGTTCCCCGTGAATCCGTGTCAGGAGACTTGTGGACACGGCCAGCCTGAACGCCGCTGTTGCATTGCGGACGGGAGACGCGTTAAAAAATTCACCAAGCATACACTTCACGGTTATACACCTAGTCGGACGCGAGTTTTGAATTTTTAATAACATGGCAACTCAACCTTGGTGCGTGTATTCGCGGTTGACTAACGAGATCATTGTTACACTTTGGGAGACGCGCTCGATTATGTAATATATGTTTTACTGAAGGTTCATTAATGAATTATGAAAGCGTTTTAAACTGGCCCATGACTCTTATTAAAACAGATGTGTTTGTAATAAGTGTTTTTGGGCGAACTCCATGAATCGCTCTTTGATCTGTTGTGTTTTAGCAGGTTAATGAATAAACCTGTATTTTACAAGGTAAAATTTAATGAACGAAGAATGTTATTAGTGTGCGTTTACTTAAATCTTACTGAATGTAACACATAATTACATCGAGTCGAACGTTTGAATACGCAGTTCCGAATCGAACGTACCTAGTTGTTTAGTTGGATCTAACGTCAAATACAAGTGGTTTGTTGGGTGGTATCGCGCGTTATCAGTGGTTGTCGACGATCTCGCTATCTCGCGGTCGGCGTGACCGCGCCGCGCCATCCTGCCATTCGCGGAAGCACCGCGCTAACGCACTCTCGGTTTTCGAGGCGCCTTTCGCTGAGCACCGGTCACAGTCGAGCGACGTGGTCGCAGCCAGTGCATGTTGCAAAATTGTCGATTGGTTCGTTAACCCACTTCCTCAGTTCGGTGCCGCCCCGGTCCGTGTCCGGCGTTCGAGTCATTTGAAAACAACCCGCCGTTTAGTTGCAGACGCGTGTCGATCAGTTTCCGATATAACCATGTGATTTGACTTGAAGTGTGCTGTCAAAAATTGTGATGTGTAAAATTGTTCGCGGTGAAGTGAAGGAGCGAATGCGCTCGGTGCGGTGTATATCTTGCGTCCTTAACTCTCATCTGTGTGGTAGCGATGTTGCGCCGGCGAGGCACATACACAGTCAACGCTGATCCCCAGGATCGGCCGAAGACATCTTTACCTATTTTGGTGAAACGATATGGTATGCATTTTGTTCTCTTTTACGACGTTCTTTTGTTTTGATTATACGTGATCAGCTCTCTTCGCTTAACTATGTAGTGAGTAATCTTACGATCAGCTGACTGACTAGTTACGTAGCCCATATGGCATGTTATGTATGCGTTTACGTCCAGCAATAGCCCATTACAAGTGTTATACTCGGCCAGAGCTACCTTTAAACTCGATAAGTGTGGCGAGAGTGTTTTTTCATCTAGTACTATTTCACAGATTAAACGTCTAAACGTTAACGCACACCACTTGGTTATTTATTTTCATAGAGATCCTACATAACCGAATAAATGACACTCACTAATTCTTTTATCAATTCGCGATCAGAAGAGAATTAGTATTCATTTGAATGTCGTTTATTATTGTACCTAATAAATACGTGGGCTCCTGCAATAAAGACAACTATAGTTACTAAGCTTGTATGGTAATTGCCTTCGTACTTTTAGATATTTTGACGATAAATATCGAGCACAAAATTTTATGACTGCAATAAGAAACTACGTTACAATCTTCAACAAGTTTTGATAAGATATAGGTGTCCCCAGTGGATACAGCTAACCAACGATGGTTTGTCGAAGTATCGATTCGACCTGCACCGCACAGGGCATTAAAGATGCACCCGTCAGTTGCAGCGCGTCTTTCTTTACTTGACAATGATAGCTGGGCATCCTAAAATTTTGCTTGCTTTTTAGGTCATAAAAATATGATGTTGTGACTTAATTTCCGTCATATATCACTATATTGATGCTCAACACAAATGGCATGACTGATATCTCATCGATGTTATTCTTCGATTTTCCATTATCCGTATTACAAAACATTTATCAATAATATAATAGGTATACCGCATAGTTAGAGTGGAATTTGAAATAATTGATCGATCTTACCCGTGTAAACACTTTATCGGCATCGTTACATCAACGAAATTAATAACAAACATGCAGTCCATCCTTATAATTGAAAGCTTCAAAGAAATTAGGTACTGATTGACTACCGACGCAACCTTTTATAGCTTGCCTAATATTGTAATTTTTAAGAAATAATACTTGGTATTGTACGAAAATTGAAGCGTTATTCATTACAAATTACTCTAAAAAGTATTAAAAAACCTAACTTGGTTCGCATGTGTACTAAAAAGTTGCCGAAGTTGTGTGCGAAAAAGCCAATTTGTCATTTATCCAACTCGTCCCCTTCATTTTTCATCCCATACCGCAACGCCCATTGGAAGCGTTTGAACATGAACCAAAAATAACTGGCGGCAGGTACATTTTATGTGGGGTTATATTTAATTAACCTGGACGGAGAGTGGAGGATGACTGGCTGCTCCGAAAGAACGTCACGCTCTTGCTCTCGTTGAACATCATGTGCGACGCGGTGCCGAGCTGACCTCTTGCGACTCGTAAACATGCGACGACTTACGTCACGAGCACGGCCTCCTTTGGAAATACGCCCAGAATTATTCCCTCGCAAACATACCCAGTACGTTAAATATAATTCATGTGTTATAATTAAAAAAGGCATTGCCTCCGTTCTAAGAACGCGGCCGTCAATTATTTTTGAGCGCGCATTGTTTTTTGTCGTTTTCTGTTTCTTCGAGCAAACAACGCAAATAAGTCATTAAGCTTGAATTCGTAGTCCTACACTCATAATGAATGCGATCAATAGGAAGATGACTTCATTTGATATGTTTATTTTTGATAATACGCGTATTATCAATAACTGTCGTTAAAACAGAGATAGTTGTTTTATCTACTGGACATACTATTAGGTAGGCCAAGAAGGCCATTTTTTGCTAGCGTGTTGGTTTTCTTTAATATAAAAGAATAATACAGATTTTTGTGTTCCCTCTTCGAGAAATTGGAGACTGGACCTAGCTCGTCTATAAAAACTTGTTACAGCCAATTTCTAACACGGAACGACTTTGAATAGGTTCAATCTAACAACGAAGGGTATGAGAATACGAAGAGAGCGTTAATATGGCATTTTCCGAGGTGAGCGATGCGTCATGTAGCCGGCGCGACCGGTTCGCCCTATTATCTGCAGTTAGTCTGTCGTGACAGCAGGGCCTAGGTACAAGTTAACATCTTAAGCGGTGAAAACTTAGCTGCTGTATGTTAGTCATTTGTTATGTTATTCGTTTGTAAAATGTAATATCCATTGTTTTATTTTAGCGTCCACGAAGCGTCGTCACAATAGCTTAACCTCTACTCACCCCAAAAACAATCGGAAATGTGCATAAACGATAACTGACGAAGTTTTATGTCAACATTTTTACTTATACTTAATGCGTTTCTATTCCAAATGTCGGAGCTGATCCAGGCCATGGAATTGGTATTCTTGTTGGTTAGTTCGAAATAAATAGGCCTCCTCCTATCCTAATAATTTGTTTTACGATCACAAATCTATCATGGGCTAGGTTTAAAAATGCCAAATTCCTCGAAGTCTAGCTTGTCCTAGAAGCAGGTGATGTTTCAATAGGTACTCTCCTTTAACAGAAAGCGAATAGTGATGAGCTGATGAGTTTTAACGCCGAGAAATGTGACGAAATTAATTCAATACAAATACAAACTTCATAGGTACAAAGCGATTGTTTTGACATCTCTAAAATAGTTGCTGTTTTGACCAAGTAGACTTCTTCACAGTTATGTAGAGTTGAGTTTTAAGTATATGATATGTACGCTATGTCTAGTTCAGGTAGTTTTTCAGGAGCGCCCGCTTAACGCTCGTGCCTTCCGACGTCACCCCCGGCGGCTAGCCGCGGGACAAAACGCGGTGTCGTCTTTCAAGAACAATGGTGTTGCCAGGGATTAGCGAGGAAATGCATTGTGCCTATTGTTACTATGTAAACTTACTTGCATTAACTCATATTTACTGTTTCTAATGTAGCTCGTACATGACACGCGTCAAATAATCGTACCAAGTACACGCCTCTAAAGCTTTTAGCTTAAATTGGGGAACTTTCGTATCGACCTACGCATTCACCCAGAAATTGTCGCGAGTTTCCCTACTATGTCCACCCACTCGTGCCACGTCGCTGGGAATATTGGTTACCGAGTTACAATATGCGTTGGTAATCTTAATTTTAGCGACAGTATAAATATTAATAAGCTCGACGTTTTGCGTAACTGCGTTGCCTATTTTTGCGAAATTATTGCGATGGAAGTGCGTACTTAGTATAAGTGGCAGGTACTTAGATTTGCGAGGGTGGCGTACGAAGTTTGTAACATGAAGCCAAAGATACATTTGGCGACAAATGTCGCTTAATGTATCATTGGCTTGACGAAATTATTGTTTTAGTAAGTAGGTAATTCAAGGATTCCAAATATTAAGTACCCAAAACCCAAACACATTGTTACAATGATAAATATTTACTTATTATTCAAACTTGATGTTTTATCCGACTTGAAAAAGTAGGAGGTACTTATTTCGTCGGAATGTTCTTTTTACCTACCTATGATCCCCGATGCAATTTTTTTCTTTCATCGAATTAGTATACCTATGTAGCTTATTTGTTGCTTTGATCTTTGTCAACCCACCATCCCAGTCACGTAGAACGTAGGCAGTCATCTAAAACTCGAATCTGTTTTCTTAGGAAACCTTGCACTCGTGCGGCTTTGCGCCTTGTTCATTTTATTTTTATTTTTCAAAATTCACCTCGAAAAAACTTCAACCTGTCTATTATGGTCATAAAAGCAAAAAATCCTGAAAATAAATCGTGATCAAATGATGATGATGAAGGTGCATAACAGATATTGCGGTTAATTGACAAAAGTTTAAAATAAATTATTTTTTATGTATCTCTTTTATTATTTCATTTATTTATCATGTATGTATATGTATATCTAGATATCTCAGAGGGCTTTATGGACTGAAAAAAATGTACTTATTCATGTTGTTATTACTCGAAGGTCCCTTCTTAATCGTAGGAACCCTACCAACTCCGCCGAAAGTTTTAATCCAATTATCTTCACTCTATGACTGCCATAATTCTATTAAGACGTATTATTAGCCATGGCCACGTAATTAACTCGGGTCAATTTATAAGAGTTCGTTATGTTGGCAAAAAAACCCAGGCATGCTTTCCCTGTATGCTTGTTATTAAGTAAACAATATACATAAAATTCGCAAATTGCACTAGTTTGGTTTGTTGTGGTCATTCTGTTTACACAGTCTCTTAACGTTTCGTTTTGTGACGTCACCTCTGATTATCACTGGTTGTATAAAAAGCTGGGCACGCGCATAGGCGACGTGATATTGGAGCGATCAAACTGCTCTTGTGTGATCGGGCTGTTCAAGCTGTCATTCGTTAAATAAAATACTTTCCACTTTCTCTTATTAGGCTTTGTTGAATTTAAGTGAGCTTGTATTTATATTTTTTTAATAAACTTCCGTCCTTGACTATGCCGTATCGCTGTACTACCGACATTGAACACCTGTGCTTCGGTTTTTAAAACAAGCAAATACATTTTTTAATACCCTTGCATCGCGCTGGATTAATTTAAATTGGCACTCCAACACAAACTGCAATATGTAAATTATGTAACTTTATGATAATATAAATAAATTGTACGTTAACTTTATACACACCCAGCTAAGATGCTAATAAAGTTTACGATACCTCGCTGCCGGGGAAGTGGACAGATTGCATTATCCCACTTAGTGACGACGTCATCACTATTGTTGAAGTACTCGTGAGAATTTCTTAATCACCTGAATTATCTAGTTCATGTATCAGGCGTTCATTGTAACCTATTTCACAGAACATCCGGAATATTGCAAAAACATATATTTAATCCGTCTGTAAGGCTCATTAATTGTTAAAGAAGAGAGTGTAGTTACTATATCATGCTTTGTTAAATTCAGACCCATTCTTAAGTATCATGATTGTGGCATTTAATTAGTGGTACGACAATGGCATGAAAGTGTTTATAGACTTGATCAGGTACACAGTCGCGTTGTTTGAATTAGCACTAGAAGCTGTTAGCATCTAAATGTATGTGGTCGGCCTCTGCGGGCGGGGCGGCGGTGCCGCCGCGCGAGAGCCGTGCTCCGCCTCCGCCCGGCAGTCTAGCACGACGCGCGCTCGCGTGCGATCCTTCAAGCTGGAGCGATCCGCAGGCCCGGTATGCGTGGACAGCTTGGCAGTCTCCGATGGGCCCGGCACGGTCGTGGCCCTCCGCCCCGTCGGAGAAGTGACTGCCAGATCCGAACCCTCCCTGCTACGCTTACTTGACAGTGACAAAACTGGACAAATAAGCCGCGCATGTGATCGTCTCTCGTCTTTTTGTAAGAAACTTCGACGTACCATCAGTGAGTGTCCGTACCATCTTCCTACATCAAAACGCCAGTGATCAATTATCCACATGCCTATTGTATGTTTCCGGTAAATCGTTGTACTGCGCTCGGTCTGGTTTCCCTGTTGTATCATACATGTATGTCCATTTCAATGTTCTAATGCTGCTTTTGTGTTTTGCTGCGACGCGCAGGCGACGTGGAAACTCCTAAAAAGGCCGAGCTGGCTTCGGAAAAGAAGGCCGCTGCGTCGCACCGTAAGTGCTAGATGTGCCGCACTTCATACTTAGCTCGGCTGTAGTGTCGCCGTCTCCTCACAACCTCCTCACCATCATCACTGTAATCCATCGTGTAGTGCCGATGCGGCCATCCTCTGCTCGGCCACGGGGCAGGGCGAGGATCATCGCATATAGCACAGATCACTTTCATCTATTACATAGTTTTTGTTCATGTGTGTTGTGTGTTCTGATTCTGATATACTCTGATTAATTGATGTGTAGTTTTCAGTTTGATTGTTTTCGTCTAGAATGTAAATATGTGTATTGAGTAAATCGATGCAATTAGTTGATGGTTTAGCTCATGCGTCTACGTTCCACGACTGAATTGACGTAGCGGACACATAATAACATACCTAATACAAATTAGAAGCGACCGGTCTACAGAGCATTTCACAACAATTCGTGCCACTAAAACGATATGAGATTATAAGTGATACATACTTTAAAAAGTTATTCTAAGCAACTGAAAAGTGATCTTATGCGTAAATTAATGTTTGATGATCGGCGTGCAGTGTGTATAATATGAGCAATTGAGCATACAAACAACCGTTGTTGTTGTTGGTAGAATTATCTCAATCTTAACTTTAATATAATTGTTTATGGACGACACACTATCCGCAAAGTTTCCACTCAATTAATTCCCATGAAGGCACTAATAACGCACTGCTTGTACTTTATATTGTAAACACTCGTGCCCAAAAGCGTAATGCTGTAGGCACGATGTAGTAGGCAGAGCACACGAAACGTTACGTAGACAAAACCACTACTTTTCACGGTTTTTTACTGCTTAGTTTCGATTAAAAGGATAGGGTGGGGGGTTGATATTCTCTACAATCCCCGGAATCTAACTTGATTGTACGCGTCAGATGCCGGGAACTGTATATGTATATGAAATTTACCGCACATTATTGAATTACCAATAACAAGTGAACATAACCGCAGACAGCTCAGAAAAAATTGCGTCTTTGTAGCAGCATCAACAAAACAAAGTTTGTGTTTTCGTAAACAATTAATTAAAAGTGTTATCCTACAGTAAACTAGTTAATGTGGTATATGTTTGTGTGTGACGTGCACCATCTTTGGGGAATATTCTGTTTGAATATATGATAAGCAAAGAGGGTTCGTTTGTTTATTAAAACTTGTACCTTCTCTTTTACTATAGGTATTTCGATCTTAACTATTTCGCCGCAGTTAGTTGAGATGGGATAGATTCCTAAGCAGTTGAAAATTGTCAACCATTGAGCGTAATTGGGGCAGTGGGTTATAAACAAGAGTTATTTATGGAGTCAAATGACCCAACTAGCTCGATATAGGCTGGCCGGTCGCGGAATAGGCAGCAATTCACAACTCATGACATTTTCCTAGTAACTTCCTACTAGCCAATGGCACAGGTACGCAGCCACATAAGTGCAATGTACCGAAGCTTCGTCTTCACTTTCTAACTAGCTATTACTTACACGTGATCTCGAGAGCCGATTGCACGCTAACCTTATATTACACGGGCGGATAACATTCACGATTATCCGTCTAGTTTTATCGCGCACTATCGTTTTTAGTTTGCACGTCGTAGATGTGGCATGAATTTATGAGAAGTCAGTGCATTCAGGATATCACCCTTGATATTATCCTAGTTGTCTTTTTAAACATTGAGTCTTTCATGGGATGTGTGGGGGAGTAGTATACACCACCTTAAAACACCTAATTCTCTCTGATACATATGTCTGAATTTAAGATATCCTGTATCGCTTACTCGACATAAGGAAAATGATACATCTTGTATATTTGTGTCGGGCTCCATTTCTTCCATGTATGTCGTAACTGGCGACTAAAGAAATAGGTTAAGGTATGCTTTAGGTAACAAGCTTGCAATCTGTCACTATAATTCCTCTCTAACTTAGTCGGCCTAGGCACCTCTTAAATGTCAAGAATGTGGTGCATACTTGGGCGACGCACATTCTCGAGCCAGTGATTTTGTTAAGAGCTTTAACTGTAAGTGATGTTCGTAGAAACGGGGCAGTGTTTAGGGTCACAGCCAATCATTCCCGAACGTAGCTGTGGGAATGGACTCAAATTAATTAAATTTTATATGAAATGTGAATTAGTCTTGGTTTTGATTTGACTACTGCCTACCCCGTTTGGGAATACAGGCGTCATGCAGTATGTGTAGACGTTATGTTCTTATGTTATTTTACTGTTTCTAATAAGATTCACTGTCGATGTATCGAACATTTATTGGGACGTGTCGTAAGAGACATGTCGAGACAGAGTATAAAAAAGTCTGGAGAAAACGGTGATAGACAAGGGTGGAGTGTATCGCTAGGGCTTGCGTCAATAAGGGTTGCTATGGGTGTGGTGAATTGTGCCTTGAGTTGTTTCAGGGCGGGTATGATTGATTTCGCTCACCCGAAGCGTCATCGGCTTCCAATCCAAAACATTATGTAAAACTTATTCGGTTCTAACTTTTAACTGTTTGAGTGCCTGTGTGGTGTCGGTTTAAGAATAACACCCCTCCATTTGTCTTTGTCGTAAGAGGCGACTTAGGAAATAGGTTAAGGTGCTGTCACTATTATACCCGCCAACTTGAAGCCTAAAAGATACTCTAAAAATGGCCATGAATCGCGAAATAGTCACTTGTTTGTCTATGTAGCGTTTCGGGTGTTTTCCGTACCCCTTTTGGGAATACAGGCGTGTAGTATATGTATGTTGGAGCTTCGATGCCATATTCGATTAGATTGCAAAGGTAACTTCACAATTTATTGGTTGATCGTAATTTATTTAGCGGTGTTGGCCTTAGCCGCACCTCGCTCCTGAACTTGGTACAGCCACGGAGTAAATTTACTGTTTTATGGACCTTTTACCTACGTAGTTTACTCGCAAACAACGATAAACTACGTAACTTACCCCAGATATTATGATAGTTTCTGCAGTGTGAATACATATTACTCTGTAGATATGCGATGCTGATATGATAGCTACCGTAAGTGGGGTGAGTAGGGATACCAGAGGGGTGATGTCGTTATTGTACACTACACCACTCTTACCTAAATAATTTATTTGATGGTTAATTCTTATTTCAAATGCAGTTATAGTAATATTCAATAATCCAAAAGTGTCGATGTAAAATTTACACAACTCCCCTTAGTATGAAGTCCCGTCTCACCCCAACAACTCTTGGGGTGTTTTACTATTTTGTATCTCACTTGAGATTATGAAATAAAACAGTTAAAAACATAAAAAGACTAACGACCGGAAGATTTGAAATATTTAAGTTTGCATAAAATTAAAAAGAAAAGTTTTTCGACGCTGGAATGTCAGCCTGTCCCTACTGACCCCCATTTTAAGCTTCTCTAAACTTTGCTAATAAAACTATTTCCCTTGATAACTACTATCGACAATAACTATGACGACTTGACTTAAAAAGGGGAATGCTGGAATTGGAAATTAATCGTTTAATTATTTTCCCTAAACAGGCAAAACTTACAAATGACTGTACCAGATTATAGATTATAAATATTATAATTCAGATGACTACACACAAAAAGACCTATAATCGCGGCGAAATCCTTTGTCGATAAAGAGTTTGTATTAGATTTTTTATTCCAGCAAGTTGATTAATATGTGATTACTTTATAATTGCTGATTGATTAGTTAATCGCAATAAATTATTACAGATTAGGCTAAACTCCGGTAAAGCCTTTAATCAAACACAGCTCTAAATACTGACCAATGATCATCGAAGTCCAGGTGGCTATAGCACTACATTTTGAATCACCTATACCTGATTTTATACACACATACATCACGCCAGTATTACGTTGCTAGCCTACTTAAATCTATTTCTTTAATCTCTTCTTACGACATCTACGGAAGAAGCATTAAACACGATACTACACGGAAAATAATTTTATTTCAACAATGTTTTAGCCTTTTATTAACTTTAGATGTATTTTATTTATTATAGTAAGTAATTGATACTAACAAAACCTACTAATTGAAATGTACTGATTTTAAAACAATAAGAAAAATTCGGCCGTAGCCGTAGGTATAAAAAAATGCAAACTCCTGTTCAAAATAATGCTTCAAACAAATCTACCAATATGATTATTACTTTCTATGATTTTCTTTTTCCTAGTTAAATAAAATTAATACCAGCGTTTAGTATTTTACTGTAATACAGATTGACTAAGCTTTATAGATTTTTTAGAAATCCCTCTCATCTGTCTGCTGTTGGCGATTACGATTTTTTTTACTTCCGAGCATGTAATATTGCGTATACCAGTGTAACGGAACAAACGAAAATTATTTAACTTGCCAGTTTGTTTTCGTCCAGCCGTCCAACAGAACAACCAACATTAGTAGAAAACCGATATCTTTTTCTTAAAGATGTTTACGATGAGGTAAAGGGAGGGCGCTGTCGCAGAGCGAATGGTGGGGTGCTATTTGTGATGTTTTGCATATTTGCTAACTACCTAGTTCACTAAACAAACCACTAATTCTATTAAATGCTTGTATTGAATACAATGAAGCTGTATAGCAAACTGGAAATTCTGTATCATGATACCAATATTATATGTATATTTTTTAGAATTTAATTTGAAAAAATTTAAAAAAGAAACATGTTTAATGAAACCTCGAAATAAATTAAAGTATCTAATTTGTTTATCCATTAACTTATCGGGTTCGACCACACCTTCAGTGTAAAACAGGTCGTACAAAATAATCCGTCAAGGTTTGTAGTAATTATTCAATATTTATGTAAAAAAATGGAAAAAGTCTCCTGTAGATTCCCTGCTTAAAAAAAAACTTAATAGTTGTTTTATTTAGACTCGCTTACTTGCCAAGAAAAATTGTCAGATCTTGCCAAGAACAATATGGTTATAATTTTTAACCAATATTTTTTGTCTTAGCTAAGCAAAGGATGTGACTGCATAGACGGTCCGTATTTTTTATTTCAATAATGAATAAGCCAAATGTTTGAGAAATGTTGAAGGAACTTACGTTCTATTTTTATGTCAACAGCCTTTGTCTAGTAAATTGAATGGAATTGACAATACCAAGTTTTGTCTAAGCTAATGAGCGGACATTCTTTTTTGATCGTCTGTCTTTAAGTTTTATTATGTTGAAATAGTGTTGTAACGGCGGTCTCAGGTATTAATTTTACTGCCACCTTTTTGTGGCTGTGACGCAGAATGCAAAAACCGATTCCACGGTGCATTACATCTCACAGATCTCTTAACTTTATGATTTCAGTGAATGAAACGTACATTAATATCAACTGTCAAGGATAGTAATGGACTGTAGACAAAGACGAAGCGAAACTTTGGTGAAGGTGACGTTCATTATGATTATGACGCAAAGTAGGAAAGTAGCATAGGATTTACACTAAAAATAATCTAAATATCCGATCCGAATTACGGTTTTACCTGTAGTAAATTAAACGGTTAAAGTTTAAACATAATATCGTAACCTTCTTTCTCAAAATAATTCTCTTGCCAGTTATAAAAATTGGCGTTGCGCTGGTTCTAATTCCAATAACCGCACCTGGAACAAATGTTGAAGGAACCTTTATTCATCTAAATCAATTTTGCTGGCAATGACGTTAATCTGGATTCTAGATTAAAAAAACTGTATCATTCAAACCAGTTTCGCTTTTGCACATAGGTAAATCTAAGCAAATATCGTATGAAATACTACAACCGCGATTTATCTGCGAATTAGAATTATTCCAAAGCTTAGTTCACTCAATTTAGCTAACAACATGAAATATAAGTCTTATCATAACATTATGGTAGAACCTACACTAATAGGTGAAAGACACAAGAAAAACAGTACAACGTGCTGTTTCCTCCTGCCAAGGGTTATGCGGAAATGTCAAAATACGGACCTAATCTTATTTTGGTCACAAATTTCCTGTTTATAGGTGTAACAACATACAAAGACATTTGTTTTGGAGGCCGTGTGGATACATAAATACACGAGAATGATTCCAATTACGTACGACGCGACGCTCTTGCGACCAACTTTAATTTAGAATTAGATCTACTAGCGTACGCAATTCTTGGAAGTGGTTTGTAGGAGGCTGATGTTAGAAATGTAGATCCTTGTGATAGATGGAGTGCCGGCCTGATATTGCGTGTTCGAGCGTAGCATCTTCGCGTAATAAGGCGTAATGCATCGAATGCACCTGCCACCTCGCTTAGAAGTTGACCATCCGACTGTAAATTCACGCCCCGTATATATAACTAATAATAATTTAGAACCCAACGTACTTGCCTACTTATGGTTACTTGGCTTCGAATGAACTTGTCACGGATCTGACAATGTAACGTTTCGTGTGCTCAGTCTTTTGGGAATACAGGCGGGATGTTTATGTTATAGGAGTAAGTACATCACTATATTATGCAGTGTTTTG
The DNA here is from genome assembly GCA_005406045.1 of Adoxophyes honmai. Classification (NCBI taxonomy): domain Eukaryota; kingdom Metazoa; phylum Arthropoda; class Insecta; order Lepidoptera; family Tortricidae; genus Adoxophyes; species Adoxophyes honmai. The sequence continues at coordinate 276,472 of BHDV01065337.1, read as the reverse complement.
GGTATACCTACCTAGTTAGTGTAAATGTAAGATTGCAACAATGTTGTTGAACACGTTTGCGGAGTGTTGAATAGGTACACCTGCTACTAGATACGTTTGTTGTCGGCATTTTCAGTTAGAGGCTTTATGTCCGATGTTCATGTGAAAGCGTTTGAAACGTTTTCTAAGTAAAAAATTGGACTAGGGACGTTATTATACGATAATCTTTATCTTATATCTGTGTTTATTACTCACAAATAATTATTTTTGAAAATATACGCATTTGCATGCTTATTAATATCATAGAGCGATGACATTTTAATCTCGATGGTTCAGTTTCAGAACTTTACTGGTATTTTCATTTTTATATAAAATATTTAAAAAAACGGTTATTCCGTACATAAAAATGATGGACAGTTGGAATCCGGACCGTTGCTCTTTAGCTCCTATTATCGCTTCGGAGGGTGAGTACAGTCCTCAATAACCGGAAGCACCGAAGGCAATTATAATGCACTGTTAACTGAAGGCCGCGTGTACGTCCGTGGTTTTTTACTTAATTTACCACGACAGGCTCGTGGCACGCATATTACCTACTGTGAAATGGATTCATTTGCGTCACTCACTCACTCAATTGCATTAGAGAGGCCATTCAAACAGTTGTGTAAGCCGTTTCTGTTGTAAATAAATGCAAGATGAAATTAACTGGTGTTGACTTTTTGTCGTAGTCCTGGAAAATCTTAAGTTACAAAGTTTTTTGTGACAGGTTTGTGACAATTTATAGTCTTTAATCATTTATTGCAACAATGAATAAAAATACGTTGTCATTTTCAATCTATAACAGGATAATAATAATCAAATGCAAAATAATCTACTTCGTCAGTCATAAAATAACTTCTTGGTATAGTATAACTGTGAGCTCTGGCATTTCATTGTGACATTTGATGTGAGAAGGTGAGCACAACGGCTCTTAATTCAAATGTTGCGACTGCTGTGCCTTGATACTCGAGCATCAACAAAAGGGATCGTTGAAAAGAATCGCGTGTCAACCCGTACTTTGTCTGCGTACGGCTGGGTTAACGTTTTTGTCCGTTGTTTCCAGGCAAGGACGGCTCAAAGGTGACGACTGTGGTGGCGACGCCGGGGCAAGGCCCCGACCGGCCCCAGGAAGTGAGCTATGCCGACATGAAGCTCATCGGTAACGGCAGCTTCGGCGTCGTCTACCAGGCCAAACTATGCGACACCGGCGAGCTCATTGCCATCAAAAAGGTGCTCCAGGACAAAAGGTTTAAGGTTAGTCTCTCTCTAGAGCTGTTATCTTTGTTTCTATCTGGGGTTGTTCCAGCGCGTTTAATATGTATGAAGGAGTATTATTGAAATACAATGTATCTTGATTTCATGATAAGGTAGTGTTTTGAAAGAAGTTCTTTGTGAGAGGTTTGTGTCCTGTGCTTGACAATAGGCTGACGATTTATTTTTCGCGGTTCTAAGAACGATTTAAAAATGTTTTTGCTTTTGAGCTGTGTTGCTAACTCTGTAACTAAATGTAATACATTTATAATAGAAACATTAATCATTTTAAACAAACTGAATGTAAAATCTTGACTTCATCAACAAATTACCGAAAACGCCGCCGTACATCTCCATATAAAATTTGAAGTGTTCCCTCGATTTCTCCAAGATTCCATCATCAGATCCTGGTTTCGTGCCAATGGGACCAATTTCGAGTTATTATACCCTTTCGATTAAAAAATAATAATTTGAAAATCGGTCCACGGGTCTCCGATATATCGAGTAACATACACAAAAAAAAAAAATTAGGGCGAATTGAGAACCTCCTCCTTTTTTTGAAGTCGGTTAAAAACATAGAGGATAGAACCTATAGAGAAACAATGTTCGCAACCCCAGTCCGCAAATGTTTGTTTATTTCAATATACTAACGTGTAGTGTCACTGTCACAGAAACTGTATGGAGCCAACAACAGATCTGCGTGCAACTCCTCATATTTCTAGATGTAAATTAATATACTTGCGTAATGACGTATTGTTCCATTCGTTGGTGTGGTAAAAACGGCAAAAATTCAAATTTGAAAACAGACGGTGTTACATTTAACCGGTAATTAACAGTAAACATGCATTTTTCAATTTATATTCATTTTAGTGCAGCTCAAGTTACTGGTCATTCAAAATGACACATAATTATGCATCTCACTTTCACCTAGGTGTCATCCCATTACTTCATCTCATTCTGTCAATACACAGTGTAACTAGAGTTGCGCTGTTAATAATCAAATGATGTATCAATATTTATAAGTATTTCGTATTTTACGGTGCCGAATTAAATAAATGTTAACATAACATAAAATCACGCCTTTGTTCCCAAATGGGGTAGGCAAAACACACGAAACGTGAAATAGACATATCCATGATTATGACTATTTCATGCTTCGCAGCCACTTTTAGCATCATTTTGGGCCAATCAATCAATCAAATCAATTTTCGAGGTTCGTGTTGAGGGGCCGAAGTCTTCCACTGCTAACAATTACAGTCCAGTGTCCCCGCGGGTTTTATTTAGAAAAAAACTGCTTTTTTGTATTTTTCAATAACAATCATTTTTGTAAAGTTTTGATTGTATTCACTTAAATTAAATTAGCTGTAATCCGCTGTGATTGAAAGTAGGTTTATTTTAGATTCATTTAACGAAACAGTTCACTGTTTACAGTAGGTAACCTTGATAAAAAATTTCGTATTTTTTAATTTTTTGACAGTTTTATTTTATTATCTCGGTCCAGATTAGCATTTTTTTTTTTCAATAAACCAAAAGATGACTGCATTGGTAAGGAATTAAATTTGTTGGTGAATTTTATAATCTTTTATTTTAAAAGTGGTTTACATTTCATTTATAATTGTACAAGAGCGATATTAATATTGAACGATGAGTGCGAAGACAGAGAGGTGAGCTTGTTTTAAAAATTGCGTTCCAGGACAATTAGTAAAAAATTACTATTATCGATATCGATATTATCGATACATTTGTAAACTTGCCCAACTCTAGTGTGGCGCGCGATCTTGGGCCGGCCAATAAGAGCACAGCGAGGTCTTCAATTGTTTTGCGGAATAATTTCCGAACAACCAAGATGACATTAGTACTCTATAGGTTATATTCTCAATGGTTAAAAATCAGTAGGTCACTTTTTCTATCGTCATCTATGTGAGTCTTCGAGGTGTTTACTAAGATATACATATACATCTTAGTTTCCCTTAACTCGTGAACATCAAACCGATGTTTGCTTTGTTAACTTAATGGAAACCAACTTAACGTGTTGACTGAAGCCTAATACAATCAAACTGATTTCACTGTCATTGGTCGGGACTGGAGGAAATTTGTCTGTGAAATAATTATATTTGTACAAAAGACACAGTTTACTTTCAACACAGTTGCACTGCGCGCGTGTGGTGTTGTTCAAGTTGCAGCCAATCAGTTTAACTGATCAGGTCGCCTTGAACTGTTTTTATGACTCTGATATTCACCTTGCACTCCCTAGCTGATTTACATCCATTGTGCCCGGTATTTTTACTATACAAGTAAAATAACACTAAGAATATTTTTGTCTTTTTCAGAATCGGGAGCTTCAAATAATGCGACGACTGGAGCACTGTAATATTGTCAAATTGAAATACTTCTTTTACTCTAGTGGAGAAAAGGTAATTGACTATTCATATATTTTAAACTCAATGAAATTTGTATTTTTACAGTCTTTAACAATAAATAACTTTAATATGTAAGATATAAAATAATAGAGACGCAGGTTTTTTTCTAATCACGAAGGTGTTTGAAGTTCCATATCATAAAAAGAAATCGATAATTAATCAGGCAATGGTCGATTAGGTTCAACTCGTTCGTGCATCAAGAAAAAATAATTTGTGGCCAGTTACTACTCTTATTAAACAAGTGCAATAGCACGTTTTACCCCCAAAACAACTCAAGACCGTATGTTAAATGTATGCTGGAAATTAAAAGCTACATAATATCAGATGGATGGAATGGGAGCCCTAAGCGCGCGAGCGAGCCTCGCCGTGGCCGGCGCCCTCCTTCTCTGAGCTTGACCGGTGTTTAAGCGTGTGTTATTTGTGTGTTTTATTTGGGGGAAGGCGGCAGTGCCCGCGGCAGTCAGTTCGTTGCTAAACGCAATGCAGTCTATTGAAGTCACAGTATGTCTCTAAACCAATCAGATTGTTGCGCTAGTGTGCTAACGCACATTTAGCTCTACCAGATTCTTGGCAATGGTTACCGAGAAATAATTACGTGTTTAAATAACGACAAACTTACTAATCTCGCTATTCGATTGTTGTCGCCTCAGGTCATTGTTCTAATAATGCTTAGATTTTGCACCACCGCACTAAATCCGTCTTGAGAAACGAAAGCTTGACAGGGCTCGGCCCTTATTGTATTAAGTCATAAAAATCAATGTGGCGCGTAACAAGTCATGCTTATGCAACGTTAAACCCAAGTTAAAACACGGCAGTTTACAATAAATAGTGCTCACGATAGAATTAGGGCGTACTTTTGTAAGGCGTGTTAAATCTAGTAGATATTAGATCAGGGCCCAAGTGATAGTATTACTCGGTAACCAACACAGCCATTCGAGTTTCCGCAGAGTCAAGATCCTGTCATAAACCATTTTCAACCATAAGCTTTACATTTGAACCGGATGAAGCTTCACGATTAGCAGTTGTATTATCATTACCATGACTGAATTCAATACATTCTGACATTATTTAAAATATATTCACCATCTATCCCGCGCTTGCTTATTATTTTTGGTTTTCCTGTGATAGCTTTGATCTCGTCATTGCCATTTTATGCATTTGCTCCCAATATTATTTGACGTATCATTGTTTGTAGCTCAAGATATGAGTTTAACACCATTACTATTTCAATATATGTGTAAGCTAGAGCCAAAAACCTTTGGAAGAGGTCCAATTCTCAGATACAGAGTATTATTGTCCTCACAAGGATATACCTCTCAGACTCGCAAAGTTCTTAAAATATACATTAACGCATATGCGTCTCATGTATAAGACAAAGAAGTGATGTCTAAACTTAGTTTGCTATTCAGTCATAAATCATTCTGTCATTGTTCATGATTATGCAACTAACAATAAGGTTTATTTTTTTCTTTTGTTGTGTTTGGGATGAGTTTTCATGCGTTTAACATTATTATTATAATTGTGGATTTGGTAATACGTGTACAAACTTGCTTTAAAATTAAAGTTAGTGTAAATAAAAATGGAAATGGTTGAATATAGAAATGGATTCGGAACAGTAAATAAACCCCAAAATAGTAACTATTAAATATTCGGTGATCTCATAGGCACAAATTACATTGTTTTCTTGTGTTTACAGAAGGACGAAGTGTACCTGAATCTGGTGCTGGAGTATATTCCTGAAACTGTGTATAAAGTGGCACGTCATTACTCCAAAGATGAACAAACCATACCCATTAGTTTTATAAAGGTGAGTCGTCGACATGAACGATTGCTTTCCCTTGTTTTCCGGCTCAAAGCCTGTTAGTGGTTTTAAATAGTTAATGTGGTTAATAGAGTTGCCTGCAGCGCTTGCATTTGTTATTTTTAGCGGTGATCGATAGCGATTGTTTCTGTTGTAGCTGTACATGTACCAGTTGTTCCGGAGCCTCGCGTACATCCACTCGCTGGGCATCTGCCACCGGGACATAAAGCCGCAGAATTTGCTGCTGGACCCGAAGACGGGCGTTCTCAAGCTCTGCGACTTCGGCTCCGCGAAGCACCTCGTCCGCGGCGAGCCGAACGTATCCTATATATGCTCGCGCTACTACCGTGCGCCGGAACTTATATTCGGAGCCATAGATTATACCACAAAAATTGGTGAGTGTATTTCGTTAGCCAAACATGAGACGCAAGTCTTTCTAATAAAATGAGTTGCGATTATTACAAATTTGTTTGTAACTAATTTTAGCCTATGATTTATACGACTGTTTTGTAAAATTTCAGACGTATGGAGCGCGGGCTGTGTAGTAGCGGAACTGCTGCTGGGGCAGCCTATCTTCCCTGGTGACTCTGGGGTTGACCAACTCGTGGAAATCATCAAGGTAATGACGACAACATAAAGTTAATGGGGTTTCCTTTCGAACTGAAAACTGTTTATTTGATCAAACTTTCGCTACAACATCTGAAATACTTTTGGATGTGCTGTACTAAGTTTTCATTGTTAACTGTTTTCTTTCCAGGTTTTAGGCACTCCAACACGAGAACAAATCCGAGAGATGAATCCCAATTACACGGAATTTAAGTTCCCTCAAATCAAGAGCCATCCGTGGGCGAAGGTGAGTTGGCTATTCAAAGACATGGACGTAGTCTTTAACAGTTTCGAAATCTTCATAAATCACTAAGATACTTTATCGACAGTTAGTTTTTGATGTGTATACTTAGTAGACTAGTTTGATCATGACGTAAGTAGCTGCATGATCTGATTGATTGCTTAGTATTTATTTATTTATGTATGTATATGATTGCGCCGTCGTTGCAGCATATGTTGGAGCGAATTAGCAAGCCCAAGACTGTCACTGACCACCAGCGACTCCGAGTAAGACACTGCTCTTAGCTGAATGTCTTCATTGCGTAATAAAATAAAAAGTAAATTTTATAAAATTACGTTTTGCTTATTGGCAATGTTTTGATTCAATTACTAATTTCGAAACTGGAAAAAGGTTTGGTAGCCTTACAATAATTCAGTTCCATGCGTATGTTCCTGTAGAATTTTTAAATTTTGTAGGCTGATGAGGGGTGTCCTTAAAGGATGGGCTACTGGTATGTTCATGTTTTATATTACCCTCCTCTTGGTACAACACAGCGGACTAGTTAAACTTTGACCTGGGAGAATATTATATATTTAAGCAATTAATAATAATAATTAGGGAAAAAGCATTGCCAATTTGCGTAATTGAAGCTGCGGCTACATTTTATCGGTTTGAAATTGTTATCAAGTCAGTAAGTTATTCTGTTCGAGCATATTGTGATAGCATTGTATGCAAATGAAGGCATTTAGTGTCAGTTGCTATTTATGGCCTTTGGCATGATCTTGACGACTTAGTTGTCTCCACCCTAATCGGTTGAAGCTGTTCACTGCAGTTGAGTGTTTGTTGGTGTTCAGTGTGCATTCGTGACGCTGAGTGAATTTACAATTAAATTCTAAAATGTTTTAATTCCTTCCAATAACGGCTCCAGATTAAAAATCACACTGTTGTTAAATTTTTGTTAAAGTATTCCATAATCAGGTTGAATTTTAAATACTTAGTGTTCTTTAACCATTAACATTTTCACTTGTCATTCATTCGTTTCCCTGTTGAGTTTTTTTTTTTCGATTGCTAACATCGGTTTTGTTTGGAATTAAACACAAAGTTTTTTAATGATAATTTTTATTCATTACTTTTTATCACCGAAAACCTACATAATAATGAAATTAATGAATTATACCACTGTATTGACACGATAATGTAATCAGGATGAATTTTTGTGTAACGTATAACGTACATGTATCCTCTGAATTAATCCTATAAACGAAATCTTTTATTGCAATTATGATATGTATAGCCTATCAATCGCCCAAAAATACTTCCATAAAACTTTAGCAACACAATAAAGTATTTGAGATTTTTAATTGTTTGGACGGTAATTTAAATGCTATAAGCGGCAGCCACTGACACCTTAAGACCGCCTTTGAAAACATAACTTATCTTGAAAGAAGGCGGACCTCGTACATAATGCTTAATTTGAAATCGAAATTAATCTTTAGTTGCGCGTTAAGAGTAGGCGGTAGTTGACATCGAGGTTGATTTGTTGTATAAATTTTCAAATAGACCGTGAATTAGGTATGTCTCACGTAATTCTGCATCCAAAGGGCGTTTGTGTACTACAACAAATTTTACTGTCTAGCAGTTCCATATTTTGTGCGGTACCGACCCCATTGGAAACCTGTTTCTTTATGTAAGCACCCTAAGGCACAGTACAACGGTGCTGGTCAGGCTATAATAACCTAATCCCAAGTTGCTAAGTCGGCAACTCTGGTCTCAATTCCCAATGGCACAGATATTCCGTGGATCTCGCCGGACGCCATCTCGCTAATGACCTGGTTGCTCGAGCACACGTATACTGTGTCGGTTTAGGTAGGGTGACGGCACCAGTTATGGACGGTTTAAGTTGACAAGCACCAGTGATGGACACTTCATTCATAATTTAAAGACCATAGAGTTGTGAATTGATTGTTTTAAAACAAATGACTTTTCCTTAGTGGGTAGTAAATAAGAGTCATTGTCCATTACTGGTTCTATGTCCATTACTGGTGCAGTCACCCTACTTAAATTAAAGTAAACAAACTTTATGTCAGATTTGACAGGTTAAGAACTTTTTTCGGATGTTCAAATAGTTTAGCAAAGGAATCTTTGTAATATTTATTGATCTGATGAACGTTAGTGTTCTAATTCCGATTGTTTCTGGTATTAGGTAAATTTAGGCACCAACAAAATATTTTTTATGTTTCCTTCCTTTGCAAAACTTTTTGAATATCCGAAAAAAGTTGGGTAGTAAACAAAAAACGCTCTTAACCTGTCAAATCTGACATAAAGTTTGTTTACTTTAATTTAAGTACCTAAACCGACTCAGTATAGACATACATTTTTAAATATCGGAACAAAACATTTACTTACAATAAAAGTGAAAATGTTCGAGATTTTTGTCTTTTTCGAAAGCGAATTCGAGATAAAACTCGAAAACGTGTACTAGGGTATCATGACTCGGTGGTAACGTAACTCTCTTGGCCAGGTGTTCCGCGCGTGCACGCCGCCGGACGCCATCTCGCTGGTCTCCCGGCTCCTCGAGTACACGCCGGGCGCGCGCCTCTCGCCCCTCCAGGCGTGCGCGCACTCGTTCTTCGACGAATTACGCGAACCGGCTGCGAGACTGCCCAATGGGCGCGCTCTGCCCCCGCTCTTCAACTTCACGGAATACGAGCTGGGGATACAGCCCTCGCTCAACGATTTCCTGAAGCCGCGCGCGGCGCCCGCGCACGACGCGCCCGGGGCCTCCGCCGCGCCCGATTTGGCGCACGATCACGACGTCACAGGTGAGAATTGACTAGTATAGTCACTATACTAAAGGCCGGTAGCGGAGCACAGCGAGATTCGAGCGTTGGTACGCTGCTATCTATCGCTGTCGCACGCTCAAGTGCGAGCGTGAGAGCAGTTACTGCACGCGTGCGAGAGAGATAGATAGCGGCTGCCCAACGGGCGCGCTCTGCCCCCGCTCTTTAACTTCACGGAATACGAGCTGGGGATACAGCCCTCGCTCAATGATTTTCTGAAGCCCGCACGACGCGCCCGGGGCCTCCGCCGCGCCCGATTTGGCGCACGATCACGACGTCACAGGTGAGCATTTATTTTGTACTGAAGGCCGGTCGCGGAGCACAACGAAATTCAAGCGTTGACACGCCGCTATCTACCCCTGTCGCACCTGGGGCAATATTAGTGCACGCGTGCGACAGAGATAGGTAGCATCTGGTAAACGCTCGAATTTCCCCGCCGCTCTTCAACTTCGCCGAGTACGAGATGGGGATACAGCCCTCGCTCAACGACATCCTGAAGCCGCCCGCGCACGACGCGCCCGGAGTCTCCGCTGCGCCTGATTTGGCGCACGATCACGACGTCACAGGTGAGTTTGACTATACTAAAGACCTTTCGCGGAGCACGGCGAAATTCGAGCGTTGACACGCTGCTATCTATCTAGCACACGTGCTCAAGTGCGAGCGTGAGGGCAATAGACTAGATGACTAGAAAAAACTATTTAGTCCGTCAGATAGACTACAAAAAATAATGTACCACCCATATTTTTTATTTTATTTGACAGACGAAAAATTACGATAATACAGAGCCTAAAAGTTTCGCATGACGTCACGTTTGAGTAAAAATTGTACTGATTTTTACTCGAATATGACGTCACGACCTCTCGACCCCCCACTCAGTAAGTTTGATGATCTGTACCTTTGTCGATGTTTAATTATTTGATAAACTAAAAAATATGTGTCTCTATTTTTTTCCATAATCTAACTTACGGACTAATTAGAATGATATGTTTTGAACCCTGTCATCATCCCTATTACTACACGCGTACGACAGAGACTGATAGGAGCTGGTCATTGGTCGAATTTCTCTGTGCTCCGCGAGCGGGCTTTATTCGGAAGACAACTTGGCATCTATGACGATTCTACATTAGTGTCGTGAAGCTTCGTGAACAGCCGTAAGGCGTAAAGGGAATTTATAGTCAGTCCAAAATTTTTGAGTTAATTAATTACATATCAAAATGCAACAATTTCATCTATCCAATAGTAGCATAGATATACGGTGTATGCCGTGTATGGCTTCCATAAGAACGTAAATTTTATATAAGTAACGATAAATGGTTTACCAGGCTAAAAGCCTTGTTAGATAATATTCCCAAAAGTATTATTTCTAGTCGCATTTTTCTCCATGTGGCTTTTTTCACTGGTGTTTTTGAAATAAACTTATTTTCCAAGTAGCATTTTTCCCCAATTAAAACCGACATAGAAACAGTCTGAGTGACTTTGGACCTGCGAGGCGATGAAAATTTAACATAACCTAAAGCGTACGTTCCTGTGTTGATTCAAGTTTGGAAAAAAGGCTACTGTGATTATAAGCTTCAATGACAAACTGTAGTGGATAAAAAACCATTACGGGAATAACGCGAATAGAAATGTTATTTTGGGTATATTATCTAAGTGTAATCATTCGAGCGTGTATGACAAGAGTGATGAATGTGAGTGAAGCGAGAGAAGTATGTCAGAATAGATGCGAATGGCGCTCTATTGTCTCTGCCTACCCCGCAGGGAATAAGGCGTGACGGTTATGTTTATGTATGAATGTATGTATGTAATCATTCCAAGGTTCAGCACTCTGTCTTAAACTGTCACATAGTCCATGGAGATAATGACCAAAATGTACATGTTGTTACTTTTTTTTTCATCTAATGGCAAGATATATTTTTTTGCAAGTATATTTTTGAAATGTCATAGGACTTCCAACTCTTTGCAAACTTTCTGCAACACACATACCACACTTTGGCCTGCATTGCCATTATATTGCTCAGTGTTTACGAAGTGCTTGTTGTTGCGGGCACCACACACCACACTTTGGCTAGTGCTGCCATTATATTACTGTCGTGTTAACGAAGTGGTTGTTGTTGCAGGCGAGAACGCGTCGGCGAGCGGGCCGAGCGGCGGGTCCCCGGGCGCGTCGTAAGCGGCCGGCCGCGGCGCGGCGAGCCCGTCCTCACGCGAACCTCTCCGACACGGAATTTAGATGAGAGTCATTCGTTTGCTAATTAGAGATAGTCCTTTTTATTGGCCATCGGGGAAAAATTTTAAGCATAATAGGTGTTTTCGGCGAGTTATCGTGTGATACTGTAGTGTAATTGTCGATAAAGCTTGAGCTGTCGTAGTCGGTAAGAAGGGTAAATCCACTGTAGATTCTAAACCGTCGCGATGTGATTACTTTGTACTTTTGTAAGCTCAAATTGTCTCTTTATGTACATACCTTAAATACTGAGTTGAAAAGTAATATTTATCGGGTAAACGACAGATTATCATCTGGATAAATTGTTTTGTTTTATTTTCACTTGTTATTATTGTCTGATGTGTCGCACGCCGACCGCTTCCCGCGCAGGGCGGCGCCGGTCCGCGGGCACGATCTCGCTTGCGCCGTGTAATCAGTAGGGCAGATAATATTCTGTAGTGCATTAGTGTATTTATTGTTGGAACGTATCACTAACTCATAAAACTTACGAAGCGTACGCCTAGTGTTATTTCAACGATGAAACTTAGCAGATGGTACATTTTTCGCATTCATAGGGAGCATACTTGTAAATTTTTATAACTAGTATAAACTGATCTCTCGAGATAATGTATAATGTTTAATGATAACTCAGCATATTGTATTTGTATAAACAATTCAGAGAGTATAATTTTTTTAGATTTACTACATTATAGTTTTTTCCGGCGAAATCGTATCTAACAACTTTTTTTAATTGCGGTGTACCTTTTTATGTCTTATCCAATGCTGGATAAATGTAATCTATTTAATAGCACAGTCGGTGTCCTAATGTAACGACATAGTTTTTCGATAATGTATTCTATATTCAATAAAAGATATTTCTATTATATAAAATTTGTCATTGAAAACACTATGGTTATTAGTAGTCATTTATGAAACGGTGTAAAAATAAAGCTATTTTCATTGTCATAGTTTTAAGTACGTATGCAAATTATTTCGTTTTGCACTTCAATTTGGCATACAAACAAATTAGGCAAAGAAGGTATTAAATCTTCAAGCGTAGACTAACGGAATCTTTTATCCATGGTATAGGGTAGTGTCAACGCAGCGCGCAGCCACGGTGCGCCGGCCTGCGTCGGCCGCACGCCCGAGGCCAATGAACATAGCGAGTTAGGTTTAAATTATAGCGTTTCTTCGATTGGAATACTTTCCCCTTTAACTAAAAGCTTGCTAAGTAAGGGCGGGTTTAACGTCGAACTCTTTTTCAACATTTTTTAAAATGTGCTTTGTTGTTAATTATATTTTCTCATTATTTTCGGGCGATGTAGAGGCAGCTCGAATCTATTTGCCAAACCGCCGCCTTAGGCGCGTCGTTGCACGGCCTCGGACACGAACAGATCCGTAGCGCAATGGCGGTTCGTGGAAACGATTCTAGACGTGTAAAAAGTTTTTAAAAGGCAAATACTTGCTAATTAATAAGTAACAAATGAAGAATATTTTTATCTTTTACTTATAATGAAATTTATGTGCTAGTAGCATTTTTTAATTGTTTTAGCATGCATAACCGTAACTTCCAAAATCACTCATTTTACCTCTGAACTCAGAAACAATGACTTTTAGCTATAAAATGGTATCTTAAGGGATGTTTCATCGACGATCCATCGCCACTCGGTGAGCGCTCGGCGCATCGATTTCAAATCACACCTAGTGGAGCTTAGTTGTCGTCAATAAGGCTATCGATTTGCTGGCACTTTTATTATGTCGTGTAAATATATTATAATTATCGTCGTGGTATGACTCTGCCGCGCCGCGGTCGCCGGCGGCGCGGGTCCGCGCGGGCCCGGGAGTAGTTTAGATACGCATATTTTTATTAAGTCTATCTAATATGGATTTTGTAATCGACGTTGCTTCTAAAGACCCTCTGTGTAAAAAGATTAAGACATACTAGTGACCTGAATGTATGAAAATGATGTTTATTGAACTTTATCCCACTGAATTCTCACTTTCACGTTTTGCGTGCACGTTTACTACCTATATGAGAATTTTCCGTATATAAAACGCATAGTTCGAAATGGGGTTATGACTTATAAATTATTAAAAGTAAAAGGACTTTTTATTATTACTATTATTGTAATATTAAATTTAATAGCGAGTGAAATTTGTATTTGTTTTTAATTTGTTTAACTGAAATTGAATACATCGTAACACCCATATCGTTGTTAGTTATGAATGAAAATAACATAATTATAAAAGTAAATATTAAATGAATAGTATACATGGTTTTTTATTTTAGATGTAAATCCTACCCCTGTTCTCTGCTTGGTCAGTTGATCGATACTAAGTTAAAAAAAAGGTCTACATTTTCATTTTCACTTATGTACTCTCAGGACAAGCGCAATAAGTCATAATTCTTACTAATATTATAAATCGGAAAGTGAGTTTGTTCCGCTTTCACGCCGTAACTACTGAACCGATTTGAAGAACCTTGTCTTTTATTAACACATGTTGATCTTAAAACTACTTAAAAAAGCCATCCTTGCGCGGGCCACTTAAAATTCGTCCGTGGGCCCGGGGTCGAAGCCTTGGTCTAAAGTTTTATATCTCGCGCGCATCTTTACTCGTGCCTTACTGTGCTAATCCAACTGATTGCATCGACATCGATGGGAGGTGTTTACAATCTCAATTAAAATAATAAAGATGTTCTCGTAATTGTAATCAATTATCTTATAAAATATGCTACTATTTTGGATTGGGAAATTCTGAGAACATTCTATCTGGGTTGGTTTGGTACGGTATACGTATTTGAATGCCTACCTACCCTAAAGAATTTTTTATTAAAGGGAATAGATACCGTACAGCCTCATCTATTGTACATAAGGCCGAAGACAAGTCGATTTTTATATGACTAATTTCGAATTTTATTATCCTAAATTTTATTCTCCTGTCTCTGATCCACAGAACATTTTTATTTTGTAAATAACGCAGGGACCTACGAGCTAGGCGATCGCATCGGGATAGACTTATAACGGTTGGGCTCGGTGGTCAGAGTATTGGGTATATTAATCTATGATTTGGCTTGAAATTTTTCGTGATAATGTGTGTTTAGCCTTACTTTCTTTGGCTGTGTGCTTCAAAAATCATCGCTCTCGTGGTTGAAAAAAAAGTACATTGACAGCTGTTGACTGTCAATGTCAATGTCAATCATGACGATGAGGCGAGTCATTTTATTGTCCGTCAAATCAACGATACACAAAAATAAACATTGATTATTATAAATTCCCTTCAAATAACCCGATGAAAATGATTTATGTTACTTCATAAGTGTTTTTTGCTTGAGATCCAAAGTTTTTCACAAAGTCAAATCAAAATAGCAATGGTATAAAGTAATCTTTTTGACGTGAATTTTTCGGAGGCGTATAACATCGCCAAATATTAAAAATCTGTAGATAAATTGTAATTCTAATCATGCATGAGGCCTACGAGGTGTCCCACCTTCTAAATCTTACGGTACAAATAGAGGCTATTGCAGCTTACGGTAAGAATCATAATACTTCACTAGCAGTTTCTTACTAGAGAAGACAAAATTTGTATACCTAAGCCATGCACTATTTACTCATCCTATTTCACCAATGTTTCTTTCTTTGTCGGTATGTTTAATATATGCTACTGAAACAATAGATATGTTGTTAATCTACACTGTAATATTGTGTGAGGATCTCTTGTATTTGATGTGGCAATAAAAAGTTAAGTATGTTAAGATTAAGCTAAAAACTAAAACTAAAATCTAAGTGTTATGTTCTAGATGGCCACCTCATACTGGGAACCCGTCAAGGTCACCTGATGATGTATTCACTCTCATCAAACAATGGAAACCAAAAGTATGAGTTGCAGCTCTTACAGTATTGCAAAGGCTTCAGCAAGAAGCCCATTCAACAAATTGAAGTTATACCAGGTAACATGATAATAGAAGACTTATAATATGTCCCAATATTCAATCTATCCATGGTTTTGCTTACTATACTCCGTTTTTTTTTGGTTGAGAATTTCAACGGACACAATTTGAAATTATCTCTGGAATTCATTAGTAAAACTGGAAATGATTTATGCAATTACACTTAACATTGTTTGTTATAATGTTCTTAAATCAAACATCATCATAATTTGCGCCGATATCTTGGGATTACTCAAAAATTTGTAAGGATTTGACAGTTAAAATTCTCAACCCAAAAAAAACGGAGTATAGAGATATGAAAATATCATAACACCCATATACTATCAATTTCCTACCACCGTTATGAGTTAAAATATTAATATAGATATAGACCATGAATATGTCCTCATATTCCCGTGTGGTGCCGGGTTACAATAGCACCTCCCCCTTTCTGCCCGTGGGTGTCGTAAGAGTCGACACTGGGAAAGGGTTAGTGTATTGTGGGCGATGGGCTAGCAACCTGTCACTAAAATTTTGATTTAATTTCCTAGTTGTGTACTGTATATCTTAATGATCATGAATCTGATTTTCATTTTTTTTTTTAGTGGAATGCATCTGCTAACATTAGTTACTACATAAAATGATTTTGTGTTTCAGAAGACAATCTGCTGCTATGTCTGACTGATAATATTCTGACAACACATGACATTAAAGGCACTAATTTCCCGCTAATCAAAACATTCTCCCAAACAAAAGGGGCATCTTTATTTTCCATTGACAATAAGGTAAGGCAAAGTACCCGTCTACTTGGAGTATTTCTCATTGTATCTGTTACATTCCCCAACTGCAGATACTGTACATTAGAAACACGACTATCCGAGCAGTGAGTATTCAAACATCTGATTATCCGGACTCATTCATCTTGGCTATAAATGTAAATTTAAAAATATTTTGATGCTACTAGTCTTATTATTATGACAAGCTTATTCTTGCCTCCAACCGTGTACTCCTGCTTTGTTTTGTTCTAGGAATAGTATTGGTTATTGTTTAATTTTCTTTGACAGTGTTCAACTAAAAGGTTGACTTTTCCATTTATTAAAATTTAAATATTTTTTGATTAGCTTTGAAGTTGACTATCCAGATTTTCGATTATATGAAATGCCCCTGGTTTTATTTCATCCGGATATCGGGTTCCTATTGTAATTTTATATAATTTCTTTTTACCTTATTGCAGTCCCAAATGTCAATGACCGGGGAGTCAAACTCAGTGGTCCGTCTGTGTGTTGCGGTGCGACGAAAGCTGCAGTTGTATTATGGCAAGAATGGAGAATTCAAGCAGCATTTGTTTGATTTCAACATACCTGATGTGCCAAAAGTGTTAGCATGGGGAACTGAATACATTTGTGTTGGCTTCAAAGCTGAATATACCTTGTATGATGTAAGTAGGTAGTATTTATGGCAATATGGTGGCAGGTAACTCTTTTTTCGATAATAATGTTGCCTGATTCAAAGACATTTTCAAATCTTACAACATATCTCATATACTTAGTGATTAGTGTATAAGATAGAGGATAAATGATCTCCATGACAAATTCCATATCCAATGGTTATTCAATGGCATAATGGAACTTGACTGTCATAGTGATGATTTGTTAGGGTATTAGTATAGTTGTTTGTGGTTATGGTGGTTGGCAATAGAGTTTGTAAGATTTTTGTTGATATTTCTATCCTTGTTGTTCGTAATGTCTGACTGAAGCTTAATGTCTCTCTGTCATAATGTAATGTGTATCCATCACAGCTCTCACAAAATTAAAAATGCTATCAAATTAAAATAATTTTTAGATAACATTTATGCAACTTCATATCTTTTTTTTTTTCATATTCTGATAGAGATTTATGTAAAGTGTGAAGGAAAAATAAAACTTATTGAAATTAGTAGTAGCGTCTGAATCTTAATGGAAAATCTTCACCTTCACCCACTGATTCACAGACTAACTCATATCAAGTTCTTAAAACTATCACCGATCGATTTTAGTTTCCCCTCACTACTAAACCTAAGTACAATACAACACATATTCGACTGACATCCATTACACGCTTCTTTAAATCACACCACATTTCAGAGTAGCAGCGTAAAAACTGTGTCGCTTAGGCGCAGCGCAGACGACAGACTTTTGCGTGTCTGCGTGGATTGTATGCTTTGTGCGCAGGACTTTTTGCGCGTCGTGTGCGTTACCGCATATAACTCCAAAGGTTATATTTTCACAGATTAAATTGTCCGTCGTGGATAGTCTGTCGTCTGGGCAGGGCCTTATGCATATTTTATTTGAATTAATAATCAGTTTTACTTCCAGAAATGTTAATTTTATGTTCCATTGTTTTTCCAGCTCTCGTCAGGAAATCCCAAAGAGCTGTTCCCAACCAGTAGCTCTAGGTCGTTAGAGCCGACGGTAGCCAAGTACTCTGAGACCTGCTTCATGCTCGGTCGGGACCTCACCTCGGTGCTGGTGGAGGAAGCCAAGGAAATAGAGATCAGGAACACCGTCAAGTGGCAAGCGGCGCCTATAGCTCTCGGTAGGTGGGAACAAGGGGTGTAAAGTCAATTTTTCGTCTTCGGATATTAAATTGATAAGTGCAAATGTCAAATTTACAAATAAACACCACATTTTATTGTTAGTGGTGCTTTCGGAACAATCGAAATGTTTGCATTCATGAATTTCATGATACATGTGGTTATCGTAAATAAGCGAATTTATAAGTAAGTATGTATGTATATCCGTCAAGCTTATGCTAAAAACTGTATCTATAATTTTACGGGATTATAGTCTTTTACAATCATAGACGACAGACCCATAAGAGTACCAATGTCATTTTGGTTGTTCGGAGACGATTCCGCCAAACCATCGAGGCGATCGCTGTGCTCTTATTGGCTGGCCCAAGATAGCGCGTAACGCTAGTACCTTTTTCTCTACGGTTATTGGCTCTGAACAGTTTCTGTGACAGTTAGTAAGTAACAAACCACAAACCTTTTGCGGGCCTTTTGCGGGCTTTTGCGGGACATCGTTTCTCTAGTGGGTCTGTCCTCTATGTTTACAATCCTCGAAATGTAACTTGCCAAGGAAATGCGATGCGCAAACTTATACCTTCTGCTTAAGATGTTGCTGCTAAAAACGGGAGCCTATATCCTTAAAGTAAAAATGAAAATCAACTCGCCTGTGTTATATCAATCACAGCATAAGATAAAAGTACCAATGCTCGACGCCTCAACGCCCAGTAGATGACACCCATCTGTCACCTGTCTTACTATGACATAAGGTTGCAAGTGCCAAGTATTGGGTCAGTGTTGGGCACAGGGACGTTTACCTTACTATGTTATTCAAAGCAGAACAAATTAACCCATTTGTGCTTGGCAATGAAAGAATTAAAGGTGCTTATTGAATCGTTTCTTATTCCAGTCTGGGACGAGCCGTATCTCCTCGGGTTGATGCAGGACGACAACGTGGTGGTGCAGACGGTGGAGCCGGCGCTGTTCGTGCAGACGCTGCCGGAACTGAACAAAGCAAGACTCATGTACAGGTGACCAGTCATTCAATATCATATTTTACTACACATACATACATATTCTCACGCCTGTATTCCCAGGAGGGGTAGGCAGAGCACATGAATTCAAAAATCCAGTGCCACGTTTAGCAAATGCAGGGTAACCAGATGGTCAAACGTGATATTGTGGTGACAGGTTGCTAGCCCATCGCCCACAATACACCAACCCTTTCCCAGAGTCGACTCTTACGACACCCACGGGAAGAAAGGGGGAGGTGCTATTCTAACCCGGCACCACACGGGTTCATCACGGGATCATATTTTACTCTTTGGTATTTATACTGAAACATAAATATAGCATCTCTAAAGATCTCATGTTAGTAGTTCACATGAAACGGGTAAGTATCGAGTATATTGAACATGCTGTATGGCAAATTATCTAAAATTTAAGAGTCTTTCGCTGTCCAGCAGAACATTCTCCTTTCCCAGTGTTGCCAACACCACCGCCTTTTCGCCATTTTGGCATCACAATTCATAATTTTTGGATTATTTACTTCACGTACCTAAATGCGCTTTCTGAACCTGTCTATTTTGGCCAAGTTGAATGCCGAAGCTACGGAGTGCACCTCCCATGACTAGAGTTTGATTACAGAATCTGTAATCTGTAATACAGATGCAGCCGCGGACTGATGTTCGCGGCCTCCGTGGGCCAGGTGTGGTGCATCAGCGCCGTGGACGTCAACAAGCAGATCCAGCAGCTGCTCAAGGACAAGCAGTTCCAGATAGCCATCAATCTCACGGTCAGTGTTTATATAAATAATAAATAAAATAAAATAACATGTATTTCAGACAGGACAACACTCATTACAAGCATTGGTCCATAGAAATTGTTAGTTAGGTTTTAGGTTACAATTTAATCCTAATAGGCTATGTTAGTAAGACAATTGTGAGAATGTCAGAATTAAATAAAATAATAATATCAAATAAACAAATGAACAAATCATAAGAATTCCAATTCTCACAAACATAATAAACTACACATAACAGATTACCACAGGACAACAACATGTATTTTGTACTTATGTACTACTAGCAGTTGACCTAAACTTTACAAGTATCTGCATGGAGTGGCGTAGTATCTGTGTATCGTATCTGTTTGCAATGGTTGATGCGTAGCCCATCTTATACAAGATGGCTGGAAATCGGTAATTTTTTAACCGACGGTCGAGGAGTATACACGTCTGAAAACCCCTATGAAATATTTCGTGAAAACCGTAATTGTTGACCTTGGGGGGAGACAAATGTTTCATCGTTTTTCAGGTCATTGCGCCCTTTGTTTGACCTACCTTACGTCCATTACGCAAGTTCCGTTAGTCGGAGCGTACGCACCTGTAATCGTTCTACGTAAAGGACTGGCCAAAATTTTCAATTTTTCAAAAAAAAAAAAATGCTTCTAAATTTCGGAAAAATACTTGACAGTGGTTTTCAGACGCGTTGAATCGACCACTGGTTAAAATATTCACGGTCAATTTCGGCACACTCTGTGTCGGTGTCCGATTTTAACACTATTTGCTATGTGAATATCGTAAAAAGCGACTAACGGAATGGTTTAGGTATCAAACTGTCACTAGTGTACTTCTTTCATCTGTTTCAACCAAACTTTATGCTAAACTAGCAGGCCCGGCGAACTTTGTTCCGCCCAGGAGGATTTTGTCCGTCTGTCGTCATGCTACGTTTTATGGCACATCCCCCGGGAACGGAATAAAAAGTATCCTATGTCCGTCTTCTGATTCTAAGCTGCCTCCCCACCAATTTTCAGCCAAATCGGTTCACCCGTTCTTGAGTTATAAATGGTGTAACTAACACGATTTTCACCCGACTGTGACTACGAAACGTGAAATACTTAGTCGTGATTTTGACTATGTAATGTTTCGTGTGCGTTTAAGTGTTTATTTAAGTTACAATATATGTAAGCTACACAGCGTCAATGGTAAGTTGTTCATTTAAAGTGCACTCTGTTATCCTTGTCTATTGTTTTCCTGTTTTGAATTTAGTTTACTTGTGAGCGAGTTAAATATAAGACATGTTCATAGAAGTTAGTGGGACATTTTTCTTAATCACTGATGAACTTTGAGAAATGCCTAGTGTGTGTGAGAGAGAATGAAAACTTGGAAGAGCTGTCAAAAGTTTTATATTTTATTAATTGGTGAATTATTAGCTTATATGCTTATGATTATTTAAACCGCTAATTAGGTACAATTCGTTAATTAAAATGTTATTCAACTCTGATTCTGATTATAGTTTATCGCTTATCGGTGAAAATGTATTATAACTTCAAATGACGACCACACTGCGACATATTTTTTACTATTGTTAGTTCTGGTGTTTCGCATAACAGTTGTTTGTTATTGTTAGAAACATGGGTCGAAATAAGATTAATAAAAAACGGCAAGCTTTGATTGTACAGCTTATGAATGTAAGTTACATTTTTCAATACATGAGAAGAGACACTTTATTATTTTACTTCCAATAGATAATTCTAAAGATAATGCTAAATTTCGTTCACTTTCGAAAAGTTACACAAGGTCATGTAAAAATACATAACAGGTCACATTGTCACCAAACAATATTTTTGTTGTTTTACTTTGATACTTTTGAGGAGCTCTTTAATGTTTTCTCTCTACTCGCATTCATACTGTGGCATTTTAAAATAATTTAATGAAGACAATACAATACTGAAAATAATTAAAAAAATGGCTGACAAATTATCTGTTTTCGCTTTTGATCGAAAACTCCGCAAGGGGACGATTGAATTATTTATACGCGTAAGTATTTTGACTATTTTTTATTTAAAGATAGCATAGCATCTTCATCAATGTGACTACTAAAGATGCACAACACGAGATGAGAAGTTCGAGTTAACTAGATGAAGATAGCAGTATTTCTGCAACAGTGTACCCAGGGGTCAGGGAGAGGGGACTTAGTTTGCCTGTACGTTTGGAGTACGTTTAAACTGAACCATATTTATTTTCCTGTTCCCCATATTAGGCACAAGGAACAATGCGTTAATGGTTCTCTATTGGAAGGCATAAAGTTTTTTAGACTAATATTGTTTCGCATAACACTTTTCGCCGAAATTGTTTTTTGCATAATCATCATTACGCATATTTTTTAACGCATAACATTAAAAAGCATTAATACAGGAAGCATAATCGTCATCAAGACTAATGTCTATAAGCATAAGCATAAATAGGCATAATAATCAAATGGCATCATATCATTATGCCAAAAAATAGTAAAGTTTTGTACCAATGGCTCGTAGTAATTATTGCTATTCATACCAATGCTATGCATACTTAACTTATGTTTTACTAGCTTTTCGCCCGCGGCTTCGCCCGCGTGGAACTCGGTTATATTGCGGTATAAAGCACAACTATAAGAAAACTTCTCGTTTCAAACGACACACAGTGCCATCGATCTATCATCTATCGATAGATCATCGACCGATATCGATCTATCATCGATTGATATCGATCTATCAAGCAAACTATATTTTTGTTTTCCCTCGGGAACATCAATTTTTCCGGTATAAAAAGTACCCTATTATTTAATCCGAACTTTTATCTTTATGTCTGCAAAATTTCAAAGCAATCGGTTCAGTAGTTACGGCGTGAAAGCGGAACAAACAAACAAACAAACAAACAAACAAATAAACAAACAAACAAACAAACAAACAAACAAACTCACTTTCTGACTTATAATATTAGTAAGGATAAGGATTTAGGAACTAAATCGATGTCGATGGTGGTCCGCGAACTATTCCGCGATGTTTAGGCGCTTCGCGCCTGGATTTTATACTACCCTAACCTAACCTAATAATAGTAAATACATGGTAACAACGAAACTGAGTGTTTAAATTATGCATAGTGTTATTTATACCAAATAATTATTAGCCCAAACAATAGTATGCGTAATGTGTATTCGGCCAATACAAATTAGTCCAAATGAAATTATGCTATTAGCGTAGTATGCCAAAAAAGTATTAGGCCAAAGTATTATTATGCGAAAGTACTGTTATGCCAAAATTAATTATGCCAAATCAATTATGCGAAACAATAATAGTCTAAATAAAATTATGCATTCCAAGGGGATCCCTGCGTTAATACACCTTACTGGTTAAAACAAAGTTAATGCATACATTCATTTTTTTTACTTTTTTTTACATATACCATGCCTATATTCCCTAATGGTGTAAGCAGAGCGCACGAAACGCTACATAGACAAAACCATGGCTTACAGGTATAATACTTACAGGTTGCCAGCCTGTCGGCTAAAATATACCTTTATTCCTTAGTCGCCTCTTACGCCATCCACGGAAGAAATGGAGAGGTGTTATTCTAAACCCGACACGACACGGAAAAACAAATTAAAGAAACAAGTAATCAACAAAAAATATTGTATTCCCCCTAACCCTGAACTTCCTTAACTTAAGCACATAATTCAGCATATTTTTGCACACAGAATCTAAGCGACTGCCCGCCCGAAGACAAACGGCAAAAGGTGCATTCCATTCAAATGCTGCTGGCTCTGGAATTGTTCGACGACAAGCAATACTCGAAGGCTATGAGCCAGTTCGCTAATCTGAACACGGATCCCGCTGACGTCATAAAACTCTTCCCAGAACTGGACAATAAACCGGGAGGGAAGGACGGGAAACTGAAGGGCGAAGATTTGGAGAAGGCGTTGAATGCTCTCGTGAAGTATTTGCTTGAGTTGAGGTCTAGGAAAAGTAGTGCGTCTGAGGCGAGCGGGGGACAAGACGATCCGGCGCAGAGGAATGTGCAGCAGCAACTGGAGCTGATTGATATTACGCTGCTGAAGTGCTATTTGCAGGTACGCCTTGGTTATTGTGACTTGTTAATTGGGGGATTAAATACGAAGAGTTATTGTTCCGAATGCTACAAAAATCAGTTCTGATGAAACTTACTAGTTTCCATAGTTAACTTTCCTCTCTGCCCCTCAAAGGTTGGCCGTAAGAGATACCTTAAGGGATAAGTCCGCCTCTGCACTTCGCCATTTCATTTGTAACCTATATAAGTTTTTTTTTGTGCATTTCGTGTTGTTTCATTTAGTACAATAAAATGTTTGCTTACTTATTTACTTAATAGTCATAACATAAGCCTAAGAAAATTACACGCGGAATAATGTTTCGGATTTTTTGGATATTCCCTGGAAATTGTAATAAAAATCTACAGTGAAGCCGAAAAGAGATTTCGGCTTGTTTTACGAGTCACAAAATGTTTTGTAAAAGGCTGAGAGGGTATTCAGGTATTTCTTTGAGCCACAGATACACCAAAAAATATTTGTTTTGAATGTGTAGCTAGTGTAGGATTTACATTTCAGAGAAAATGTACACCTTCCATAACTTGTCACATTTTGTGATTAACATAAATTTCCTTACAATTAAATGCGGTCGATAAAAAAGATAGATCGCGTTAAAACAAATAATTACTAGATCGATATAGAGACCTCTTATCTCCTGATTCACTAAGATTTGTATACTGACGCTATGAGTCACCTCGTAGATAAACGACGCTCTGATCGCGCCTCTCTTGCGGCTCAACAACTGCCGGCTGGAGGAAGCGGAGAAGATCCTAGTGGCCCATGGCAAGCACAGTGAACTCTCCATACTGTACCAGACCAAGGGGCAGCACTTGAAAGCGCTTCAGCTGCTGAGGGAGCAGGCGAAACAGCCCGATTCTAGTCTCAAGGGTTACAGCATGACGAAGAAGTATTTGCAGCAGCTTGGTACTTTTTTTTTACTTTTAACGGATTTTAGTTGTTTCGTTGGTATATTAATCGATAAGTTGCTTAAAAAGTTGTTTGGAAATTGATTAATGTTACTTTATTGGAAAAGCAATTCCTGAATTTAAGGAAAAGGGTTTACAGAATAGATTTATTTTATAACTTATACACTTAGTGACTGGCTAGAAATCTGTCACTGAGAACATAGGCGTGATTGTATGTATGTAAGTAATATTACTTATTTAGTTTCACTTGTCCGTCAATCTGTAATCGAACCTTTTCTACAACAATATGGTTAAAACATTTGACAAAAAATGAAGGGTTATCAAGGGTTAAGTGGCCAAAAGCGTTACGCCAAAACCTACTTTAAACTCGACATTCGTTTCAAAAATACTATTTATTCTACAGAGACTTATTATTACTTTGTTATTTTTCTCTATTGCAGGGTCTGAGCACGTCAACCTAATATTCGAATTCTCCGATTGGATCATAAAAGACCATCCCGAAGAAGGCCTAAAAATTTTCACTGAAGACAAGATCGAAGTGGAGACTTTACCCCGTCCGAAAGTGCTAGACTTCCTTCTGAGAGAGCACAAATCCCTGGTCGTTCCGTACCTAGAGCACGTCATACACACATGGAACGACACTAGCTCAATATTCCACGATGCCTTAATTAGTATGTATAGAGAGAAGATAACTGATAAGAAACCAGCTAATATGACCGAGGAAGAGTTTCAGCATACAAAGGCGAAGCTTCTGGCTTTCTTAGAGAAATCGTCCAGCTATACGCCCGAGAGGGTGATACTGCACTTCCCCACAGATAGCTTGTTTGAGGAAAGGGCGGTCATTTTGGAAAAACTTGGGCGTCACGAGCAGGCGCTAGCTATATATGTCCAGATTCTGGGTATGTATTATACTTGCAGCTAAAAATTGTTAATTTTTAACAAGCGTTTGATTTTGAATAAACTCCATTGTTAAGTGTGTTAAGATCAGGAGACGGTTTCTATCAAACAACAAAAAAAAATGGTCTTTAGTATTTATTATGATTTTTCCTAAAAAAACATCAACCATTGGACGTTTATTTTCTTAATTTCGGTATAGATTCGGTGGGTATATCGAAATTATAAACAAAAGCCGCTTCTACCACAGACACGAAATTCATGACAAATCAAATGTTCCAACGCATTCGTAATTTCCTTTGACTGACTGACACGACATTGGATTTTAGTTGTCCATGTCCGTGGTTTCTAATGCTTAACTATAGTACCCGGCCATAAAGTTTGCACATCGGTCTCCTCGTCGAACATCGGCTTTGTAGAGCTTTGTCTCACTCTTACTAACGTGACGCCTTTAAAATTATCTATTTCCTAAGACCGATGTGCATACATTATGGTCGAGTACTGTAACGAAGTTAAATAGTATAAGAAAGTTATGACTACTAATTGATTTCATGTCGCGATATGTGCAGATAACGGCTATTTTAGCAAACTCTGATTCATACTTTTATCATTTATAACCATTTGTATTTTGTATCTAGATCTAGAAGTTAAAACAAAACACAAATGGATTCTGGTTCTCTTATCTACTATGTGTCATTAGCACGCAATACTTATATTTCGGCGGTGATTACCAGTAATATTCGTCTATGTCACTGTTTCTCGTTAGGGGTTGCACATTCGACATTCTGTCTTGTATGTTTGTCACATATTTGTCGTATGGGAATATACACAACCATAATTGTCTAAAACATATTCCATTGGTGGGAAACGCTTCTTGTGTCTATTTATTTCCGCCAACCTTCCTTAACTTGGGCTATCTGGGTCAATAAATCGCTGGGGTCGTCTCGCCGCTCCATTTTTTCCCTCTGCTCCTTCGGCTATCCATCAGAATCCATTCGGAGAACATGTCTAGTCTAGCCCAGTATGATTTTAGCTTAAGTCTTACTTTCACAATACTCCTTCATTACTGTGTGCTGCCCTTAGCCTAGAAGGCACTCATATACAATTATGCAACATTGCAGGTGACGTCGACAGAGCCATACAGTACTGCAACAAAACTTACGACAGTACGAACGAAAAGAACCGCGACATTTATATAATTCTTCTTCGGATATTGATGAACCCCCAGCAGAGTAGCGCTCTCACGGGGCCGCTGGCCAACGTACCGAGACACCCGAAAACTGCCGACCCTGATCTAGAGACGGCTCTGGACATACTGGCTAAACATGCTGACAAAATATCACCAGTCAAGGTAAAGAAAAAAATTGTCCTTGTTTTTAATTTTTTCTTCAATGCTGACCCTGAAGAATTTACCTATGATTCGTCTAAACTTGAAATTGATTGTCCTATCTGCTTTATCAAGTATGATTCATAACCGAATAAAATCGCACACCTGTATGCAGACTGGGAACCTGCTATAAAATTGCTACGCACTTTAGATTTGTTTTGGTACGACGCGATAATGCGTATTGTAATCTTGTAATCGAGAAGTGTGTCACTTATTAGTAATTCTTTAGGAGATACCGTAAACGATTATGAATCACAATTACCTACAGGGCTGCGTCACCTTAACAGTTAGCGAAATGACGATGCCACCAACGAATTGAAACGGTATTCGGCAATAGACTACTCAAACATATTTTACTGTGGATATTATTAAAACCGGTGTTTTCTTATCATTGCAGGCATTGTCCGTGTTACCGGACTCTGTTCCTTTGGCAAGACTGAAAACATTCCTAGAAAGTGCATTGGACAATCAACTCTCGCTAAAACGGAAGACACAAGTTCTGAAAGGGCTGCTCTACGCTGAACATCTGCAGGTAATACTAGTAGCTTTTATACTCCATTAAATGTATTAAAAATACATATTTTTTCTTTTATTTGCCAAGTAATAAATGACGAGGATACAGTTCTCTGAAGTATCGAGTGACGTTACGCCTTGATACAATTTTTACCAAGGCGTGACTTCACGAGCCCCCTCTCCAGAAGCTTAGTGATTTACCTTCGTTAATTTTTTTTTATTTGATAAACCAAGTGTCTCATTTTTTTCTATAATCTAACTAACGGACTAAGAATGATATATTTGACCCTGCCATCTCCCTATTACAGCGAAATTATTAATATTAAACTTTGTCAAATCAGGTCCAAGAGCTAAAACAGTATCACGAATCGAAGAGCGTGATCATTAACGACTACAACGTCTGTCCGGTTTGCAAGAAGCGCTTCGGCAACCAGAGCGCTTTCGTCCGCTATCCCAACGGAGACATCGTGCATTACTCGTGCCGGGACCAGCCTACTGCCCGGCCGTGACGGGAGAAAGGATAGTTACTGATGCCAAGGGTTGCCATGGTGACGTGTCTTGGATTACTGAACTGATTTGAAATAGTTGGAGTAGGACCAATCAATTGTTTTGTCTATCCTAGGTTGTTTGGAGTGTGCGGAACAAGTCGCAGGGCTAAAGGCTGGTCGCAGAGCATAGAGAAATTCGAGCATTGACTCTCTATCTCTGTCGCACGCGTGCAGTAATATTGCCCTCGCACTCGCACTTGAGCACGTGCAGCGCGCTGTACGAGCGTGAGGGCAATATTACTGCACGCGTGCGACAGCTCGAATTTCTCTATGCTCCACGACCGGCCTTTAGAGATTGTTAAAGTTATAAGCAAACTTGTTATTGTTTCATCTTCCATATAACACGACCTGTATTTACAGTATTTGTGTAATACACTGCTGTAATTGTATTGTTGTCTATGCATGAGGCAGAATGACAAAAACAGTTGATTGGCTCAAATACTTGGAATAATCCACTAGGGTAATTATGAGTCATTAGTTTAAACAAATTGCAAACAAATAACTCATAATCTAGCGTTACAGTGGCAGTTGTCCATTCCGGTAGCTTAATATGAAAAATTGTATTAGAACCTTATTTTTATTTAAGCTTGGTAGTCACTATGTAGCTAGCATGTAATCGGTATTGTTTATATGTAGTTAGTGCCTGTACATCCTCTCTGTTTAGTTGTAGCCACATTTATGAATTTTATTTAGTAGAGTTGGCTGTATATTTATTTTTCCTGTGAATGTTTATTTATTACCTTGTATAAATGAAGTTAGTTATTATTAAGTAAAGTTTATACATAAAATTATCTTAGTTTCAATTATTTACCGCGACCGGGGATTCCCGCATACCTTGTTTCAGTAGAAATTCTTATCAAATTAGATAATTTGAAATCACTTTGTTGAATGATCTAAGCGATTTTAAACGGCTCAGGATGACTTCGGCCACAGTTTCATTTCGTCACCTTCTTAAGTCGTCCACAGTGCCATGTCGTCAGCCAACAATTCCTAAATCGTCACCTTCCTAACTCGTCCACTTTCTGATGTCGTCAATACCCCATTTTGTCTACATTCCTATTTTAACCACAGTGGCAACTCGTCCACTTTCTGATATCGTCAATGTCCCATTTTGTCTACATTCCTATTTCGACCAAAGTGCCAACTCGTCCACTTTCTGATATCGACCTCAGTGCTACTTGGTCAGCATCACCAGTGCCAACTCGTCCGCCTTCCTATATCGACCACAGTGCCACCTCGTCCGCATTCCTACCACAGTGGTACGATAAAAACGATAAAGTAGTCTACTGCCCGTGTGGTGCCGGGTTAGAATAGCACCTCCCCCTTTCTTCCCGTGGGTGTCGTAAGAGTCGACTCTGGGAAAGGGTTAGTGTATTGTGGGCGACGGGCTAGCAACCTGTCACCGCAATATCACATTTAACCATCTGGTTACCCTGAATTTGCTAGACGTGGCACTGGATTTTTGAATCCATGTGCTCTGCCTACCCCTCATGGGAATATAGGCGTGAGAATATGTATGTATGTATGTGTAGTCTACTAAAAGGCAGTGCTTTTTAACCGACTTCAAAAAGGAGGAGGTTCTCAATTCGACCTTTTTTTTTTGTTTTTTTTTTTTTTGTGAATGTTACTCGATAGCTCGGAGACCCGTGGACCGATTTAAAATTTTTTTTTTAATCGAAAGGGTATAACTCGAAATTGGTCCCATTGGCACGAACCCGGCACCACACTTGCCTAAGTACCTAATAATAATTTTGCTAAGTGTATGTACCTATACATAGTTGACGAGTTAGCACTGTGGTCTAAATAGGAATGTTGACCAGTTGGCACTGTGGTCTAAATAGTAATTGTTGACGAGTTGGCACTGTGGTCTAAATAGTAATGCTGACGAGTTGACACCGTAGACTAATTAGGAATGTTGACGAATTGGCATTGTAGTCTAATTACGAATGTAAACGAGTTGATACAGAGGCCCACGTAGGAAAGCGGACGAAGTAGGGAAGTGACGACATAGGAATGCTGGCGAATCGGAACAGTAGACCATATGCGAATGAGAACGACTTAAGAAGGTGACGAAATGGAACTGTGGCCGAAGTCATCCTGAGCCTTTTAAACAATGGTTGTAAGAAATCGCATCGCCAAAGCGTTTTATTTGACCGTTAATTTACTTGTCTCGTGGGTATGTAAAATAACCGCAAATATTTCAACCAGTAGTCGGATATACGCTTCTAAAAACCCCTGTGTAGTTTTCCCCCGAATTTTCATGAAAACGAAAAACGAAAATCTGAAAATATTGCCCAGTCTTTTGTCCTCCGACTCTTAGTCAACAGCGTATCATCGCAATGTCGAACGATTGCAGGTGCGAACGCGCCGGCTAACGGGACTTGCGTACGGAACGTAAGGTAGGTAACACACAGGGCGCAATGACCTGAAAAGCGATGAAATATCTGTCTCCCACTGGCTCAATAATGCAAATTTTCAGGAAATATTTTACAGTGGTTTTTAGACGCGTATACCCGACGACTGCTTAAAATATGCCACCCTGTATATGAGTGAATGACTTGTCACTTTAACGCCATGTTTGAAAGCCATACATAAAGACTGAAAGGCTGAAAGCGACAAAGTAAATAAATTGACACTTATTGGTTGGTTTATAGTGTTCATTCTACATACCTGTTTAGCGTGTTGTAGAACATTAAAAAAAATCGTGATGTCTCAATAAATGTCACTTGTGAGTTAGGTCCTAATGTCATAAAAGATGCGCTTTACAAAAAGTTTATAGGTTTCAAGGTATGTACATATACTCTTTCATGACAATGAGACAAAAACATCTACTAATAGGAAAAGTTTTCACGTGGAAGCACAGTCGCAACATGTAATTTATAGACTAATTGAACTGTTCCAGACACTTTTTGAGACATTGTAGAAGTAATTTGATTGGGAATGAATTCAAAGTGGTCTAGCATTCCTTGGCTGTAACATTCGTTGAGATTAGTCTGCTGCACCGGTACATTATTGAAAAAAACAGGTAACAGCAAGAAATAAAAATAAAAAGCTAGATCAAATATTGTTTAAAATTATCTGTATCTCTTCACTTTCTACATTATAGGAATGAATCAAAGGATATCTAACAAACTTTCCACATTAGGTACTTAATGTTTAATTCCGTCAGAACTTTTATTGAATTCGATTAATCGATAGAAGCTCGAGTAAGGCGATCGGTATTGAGGTCAAGCGCAGTCCTATAAGTCACTCTAGGAAACGCGGTCCGATGCGCAGTGACATCTGGGTTGTCTAGGTAGACCATTCATAATAAACATTATTGCGTCTCGATGTCTTTACATAACAGACAAAAAAAAACGTAGGAAAACACTTGGCACGCCCCCGTTTATAGAGCGGCAAGCTAAAATAGTCGCTGCCCGCTTAATTTAGTGGTTCCCATAATAGCGTGCCCGTCTATCAGTCTGTCTTACTCCCGAAATATGGAAACTGACGAAATACCCCGCAGCCGGCGAAATTAGAACCGTTAATAACACTTTAATTATAATTAGCTTGCATGAAAGTAATCAAGTTTCGTGTGAACAGCTCTTTAAATATTTGTTCTATTTAATTCGTAGCCGCGACTCCCAGAGGCCCTGCATGCCGATCGCCTTATTAAAATATAGTGATACGATAGGCCACTGACCTTTCGTGTTTAGTTTGTGGTTTACATGTAGGTAGGTGCCGCGGACGCTATCAGTTCGTATCAAGGTTATTCATCTTGCTATTAAATTAATGTTTGTAAAAGGTAGGGTACTTGGACCTTCGCCTAGGTCAGAGATGTTTAGGTGTATGGAGCGCCGCGCTTACACCGCCACGTGCGGCGATCGGGAGCGTCCAAGTGGAACATTACGGTTGATATGTAATTATCGGTATCGTATTAATTGTCGGTGTGAACGCACCCGGTGTGACGCGCGCGTGACGCAGCGCCGCTCGAACGAGAGCCGGCTTGTGCGCGCCACTGCTGCCCGCCTCTGTGGCCCAATGGATAAGGCATCGGCCTCCTAAGCCGAGGATTGTGGGTTCGAGTCCCACCAGAGGTAAAATAATAGTTTTTTTGTTCGTTCCGCGAGGAATGTAGGGCGGAGAGTTTTATGAGGAGTTGTAGATGTGCGTGCGCATCATCGAATCTTATTGGTCGATAATCTTATAAGAATTTCGTATTTATGGACATATGCTGAAGTTATTATTTTTTTATGTTTTTTACTTTTGTCTTCCCGTTTATTAGACGATTAAAAAAACTACATATCTACATTTTGCACTCTATGATGTTTTTTTCATGGTCTGCTTAGTTCGTAAATTAAACTGGGCACACAATTCCAACTACACGTTTAGTAAAATTGTTTATTCTTCAAAATCCTAATTTTATTAAGTTTTTTTTAACAAAACTATGGTATTAAATTATCGCATTCACTTGGAACAAGACCATGGATGACATCATTGAATGACAAATAAGTATACCTAACATATTTATGTATGTATCTACTTTCGATTTCAATGTTACTAAAATAACATCACATAAGTATTGCAATACGTATGTGTTCCCAAATGGGCCAGAGAGAACATAAAACTAAATATTTAAAGCTAAATAAAGGAGGTATAATAAGGACACATTGTTAGCATAATACTTAGGTATAACGTTAGAAAATCCACGCAAAAAATGGAGGGTTTAATTCATGATCCGATATCAATATCACACATGGTCCAAAATAACTACAAAAATAAAACTAAAACGAGTAACAAATAGGTATGTAGGTATGTTGCAAATAAAAAACACAAACAGGCATTAGACTACATTTTATTCTTATACGCTCTCGCCGTTTGAAACGTTTCAGCGCACTGTCAAACTTTATCATTTTACCCAGCACCTGTCATTCCTGGATTTCATAACATCACGCCGGTTGACAGTGGCTTGCATTACATCTGACACAGATAAAGATATCGCTCGCAATATTGGCGTCGGTGCGGGGAGCGTTTATAAAAGTCCGTATCGGGGGAAAGCTGCTAGATATGATGTGTGATAAGGGTATTGATAACGGCCGAGGCATCGATCAGTCGGCCCAATCCCCTGCAGTCCTATGGAGACGAGGCACTCTAGCTGTCCCCTCGAACTCGCGATAAGACGCACTCTTGGCCCTAGCATCTAGCGTACCTAAATCAGTGAATAACTCAAGGACTGCGGTGTATGATGAGAATGATGGAGGGTGAAATGGGCTACGGGGATTATTACAACTACGAGGGCGGCTGGGCGGCGCCGGAGTACTACGAGCCAAACTACCAGATGCGGCAGTCGCAGGAGGAGGACTACCGATATAATTCCTATGCGTAAGTACGGGTTTTTCGTTTTTTTTTGTTGTCTGTCAGAGTTGTGTGATCTCTAATTGTCTGCTCCTATGTAACACGCAAAAATTGTCTGGCAGAGATCTAGGGATAACTCCATTTTTAGAAGTATTTTATACTTCGCGTTTTTAACGTGTCTGTATCTCCTTTCTGTACATGAACCAAAGGGTTTTTCTACCTAGACTTCACTACAAGTGGAGATTTTAGAGCCATTCTAGAGTTTACCCAACTAATAATATTACTTAGATACTTTTGAGAACTATATGACAAGTCATCAACGGCGATTTTTGATAATAATCAATCCAACCTTAATTAGATACAAAACCAATGATGTCACAGAAACATTACAAGCCTGAATGAAAATAATCTAATACTTAATGGTTAATATTTTTGTAATTGATTCTGAGTATTAATCGTGGCATGTAAATCAACATGCGATGACAATGCAAAAATAAATTATTGGTTAATAGACGCGATCCCATAATAAAATAAATCACGCCTGTACTCCCAAACGGGGTAGGCAGAACATAGAAAATGTTACATAGTCAACAACATGACTATTTCATGTTTCGCAGCCACTTCTGGCATATTTTATGCGATCCCATTGTGTCTTTATATGTTTCAATGCTCTATTTATAAATAAAATAATGTATTCTGTATTTTTATTTGAATAGGCATAACTTATAGATATTAAAACAAAATAGACAAGAATGCACTTTTTCACTTCCCACAATACATATTTGCAATCACCTAATAATAACGTATGCCAAATAAAAAATATAAATGCTGCTATCCCATTAATTCAACTTACCTGTTGATTATAACTAGCTGGCACCGAAAAACGGCTTTAATGAATTGATACAATTTTATAGGTATTTAAAAGTATCTGAAGAAGAAGAAAAAAATACTTTCATATTTGTCTCTACATTAGATGAACATAACTCACCGAGACTATTACCCAGTATTTTTTTTTGTATACATTGGTTTCTCTTCAGAAACTATTACATATTATCATTTAAAAACCACCAGCAAGCTCTACCAATAGCAGCTCTACGTAGAGTATCTTCTTAGATTGGTTTAAATTAATTCAAAAAACTTTTATTCAATATACGAGTGCATCCCAAAACTTTTACATCTTCCAATTTACAAATGACTATTTGTTTTACTCATTCTTATAACTCTTATAAGACGTAACTTTCTCATAGCTATCGCTGTGCCATTTCGTCGCAAAACTTCAGCCAGACTGTCAGTTAATTTTTATTGATACGATGTTAAGTCAGTGCAGTAGTACCTATTCATAAAGTGCAGCTATTCACAAACAAGCAGAAGTAGCGGAGTTAGTTTTCATGCACGCGAGCTTACATATTATTTGGCGAAGGAAGCGCCGACTCGAGCGGAGTGCTGCCCCGACGGCACGGCACGAGTCCAACTGTTCCAATTGATTCTGTCTAACTATTTCATGTTCTATTGAAATGTTTGCCGTCTGCATATGTCAATAGTTTATTAAAAATTCTTGAACCCAAGAATTTACTTTTGGGAATTATTTGGCTCATCCTTGCCAAATTGTAGAGCACCGGTTTCGTGGTCGTAATATTTTCTGAAATATTATATCGTGATATATTATGGTAATAGTTTCTGAAGAGAAACCAATGTGTATAAAAATGTTACTTGTAGGTGGTTTTTTCTCATGTCACTGTGGATTATCTACTGATTTTTTTCGTTGCTAAATTGCAAATATATTCTTTTGCTTATTTGGTTTGTAGGTAGATAGTAAGTAAGGAAAGTTGGTCTTTGAAGGTGGTCGATTTATTTAAAAATACATCACACCGTGAGCCGTTTTGTTGGTTAAATTTAATTGTGTTTTAAGGCTCATTGTTGTTTTTTTTGCATTATACATACTCGTAAGTGTATTGTTTGAGCTAATCTTCCGTCGGCACTACACTTATGCTACCGTGATATTATGTTTTCTGCGTACCTTATTCTGTAACCTCCGCATACAGCTCAGATTTAGTCGGGTTTAATATTCGATAGAGTAACAAATACCTAACGTCAATATGATGTAGATACGATGCTTTTTATTAAACATCAAGAAAAGAATACAATTTAGATTACAAGGATTAAAAAATGACAGTAAATATCTAGTAATCACCATAATAAAAGCGTTTTAAAGATAAATAAGTAAGTACAATACATACGTGCAATCACGCCTGTGTTCCCAAATGAGGTAACCATGTGATACGACATAGATACATGATTATGACTATTTGACGCTTTGCAGCTACTTCTAGCATAATTTGAGTTTTAAAAATAAGAGGCAGATATAATAGTGACAGGCTGCTACCCTGTTGCCTAAAGGGCACCTACACCTATTTCCTTAGTCGCCTCTTACGAGATCTACGGGAGAAATGGAGAGGTGTTATTCTGTCCCGAAACCACACAATAAATAAAATAAGTACCTAGCAAACAGTAATGGACACGGTGGTTCCCCGAATAATCTCATTGATTGAATGATGTCTCGGGAAACGTCCATCAAATCTCTAGCAGCATAAGCCGTGGTAAATGTCAATGTAAATAATATTTTCAAAATGTTACTGAAAAGTTTTTGAGGTTGTACCATGTTTGAAAGTCTAAATAAAGATTGTTCGGGATTTAGGCGACCAACTTTTTTTTAGTGAAGTTATTTATGTAAATTTGACGAATTATTCTACGAATGTGTTAATGTTAATCCTCGTTATGTACCTAGCGGATTGTGGTGTTAGTTGATTATAATATCATAATGATTAATTCACCGATGCTACTGATCGCTATCTATGGCGGTATAGCACCAAGGAATCGGTGATAGTGACTTATGAAGTCACGTAGCATTATGAGTCATTGAAGCTTTTCGTTACTTATTTTAACAATCGATCAATATTATTACAACGAATTTACGAGTTGCGAGATAAGAATGTTTTGGACAAGACAGTCTAAGCGGCTTACAGGGTGACTCATATTCATAGATCATGGGTCTTAAATTATGTCCAATGTTTTGTAGCAAATCACCAAAGACGACTGCATAATTCTACCTATGTTTGACTTTACATATATCACGCCTATATTCCCAAATAGGAGGAAGAGTACGCGATACGCTACGTAGATAAAACCTGACTATTTCACAATTCGTGGCCGATTAATGTAACATAACGTTTCGTGGTTTAACTTTGAATGTGTTTAGAATTGCCTAGTTTAATACCTAATAATAATAAAAGAGGATAGACACTTTCGTTCTAAAGTCTAGTGCCGGCTGTAAAGACGCCAGAACCCCAAGGAAGCTAAATTAAATGAGCCTGTGTTCGCCTTTCCTTGGTCGCGTGCTGGCGCATATTCGGCGGGTTGCGTGCGCTCTCACCGCGGTGAAGCGCCGCATGAGCACCATCGAGCTCGTAATCCCGCAGCTGGCCGCTCTCCCAGGCCTCGCTCCGGCCCTTAATTGGTTTGGATACCCTCTTCGCGATAGCGTGCCACCGACCATTTAGACCGTGCGCCTAACCAGATTGCCGTAACGAAATTTCCCATCGACTCTTCGCGAAGTCACAAAATTAAAGAAAATTCACGACTCGCCGGAGCCATAAATTCGCGTTAAGCACCATAGGTGCCGGTGT
Organism: Adoxophyes honmai; assembly: GCA_005406045.1. Classification (NCBI taxonomy): domain Eukaryota; kingdom Metazoa; phylum Arthropoda; class Insecta; order Lepidoptera; family Tortricidae; genus Adoxophyes; species Adoxophyes honmai. Next base: position 239,479 of record BHDV01065337.1, on the reverse strand, counting down.
GGTGACGTGTGTATGATTGTTGTTTGTTTTTGGTATCTTATCTGGGTCAGGAGCGCGGATTGACGACCTGTCTATAGCTGCTTTATCCACGGTTTGGCTTTACGTAATACCTTCACGCTCAAAGTTTTTTTTAAATCGGTGAGATTATGCAAAGTTCAGTTTGTAGAGCCGCAGGTACTGTAGGTAATGGCAGCAAGTTAGTTTGGTCATAGGGTAGTTTTTTCTGGCGATTGGCGGCGCGTGGTACGAATGGCTCCGCTCCGTATATATTCAACTTTCACACAAATTACTTTCCTATCGTGCCCGCTATCAACCCCCATTATTTTATCATTAGCCATTGCGAATACGAAATGATCATCTTTTTAAATTCGGCGCCTAATGATACGTTGGGCTGATATAAATTAAATGGCACTGTAATGCACTAAAACGTGACTTGTTGTATGATTTGAATCCGACCGGTTAATGTCCATTAAATGAAACAGATTAGCAAAACAACGGGTGGAGTTATAATTATGTCTGCTTGCTTCGACATTTTTGGTAATTTTGGTTTCTTTATTACGAAGGCGATCGTTTTAAGCACGTCCTACACGAATGCCCCAATAGTGCCAATGCGAAAATACAGTCGAATTGAGAACCTCCTCCTTTTTTAAGCCAGTTCAAAAGGCTGAGGCTTACAAATTGTAACTGCGCAACTACATACTATATGGACTACAAACTAGTAAAGCAACAGTGTTGCTCGGACGTCCCTCCCTAGTACAGCTGGCCGTAAACATTTGCTCCCACATTGTGCACCCGCTAAGTCAGGGGTTCCAGTTCTAATCTGGACCCGACAGGTGTGTTTTGGAAATCCATTAACCGTAATTCTGATTGCAAATGGTCTTTAATGAAGTTTTATCATACACGCCGATGTAGGTGTTACTTCTTCCTACTATCGTTAGCAATGAGCTGTTCAATATTTTCAGTTTGCTAACGATAATCCGTTTTTCTTTTTGATCTCTATTTTAAATATCACTTGACATCAATTAAGTAGTACCGTTTACTAAATTTTAATATGCCGTTGCTCGACTGTCTGATTTAGATTTGCGATCATTTAATATTCGGCTGTCCCAATGTTGCTTTTACCATATAGGTAGGTACTCTAAGTAGGTACTTACATTAGGTCGCAGATTAGACCAGTCCATCATTTGCCATAACTCTGTTGATATTTCAACATTTTACTTAGTTGTCATCCATTTTCTTGAGTAGATGTTGGTCCTTTGCTGTGGCATTATAGCGCTATTAACCATTAGACCTGTGAAAAGATTCCAACTCCATAACTTGCCAAAAATATACGTGTTCATAAAACTAAATGATCAAAAACGTTTACAAATTGGTTTGTACGCCAGTTAAGATTAACATACAGGGTGATCGGTGTTATTGAGTGGGAGTGCCGCTCGCCGGCGCGGAGGGCGCGCGCACCTGCCCCGACCCTCAAATCTGGCCCTCGCAGCTTACCTCATACGCCACAGTATATGGAGTAGTTGCACATCAAACATTGCTATTTGCTACCATAATTATTGCAAGTTATCTATGGGAAAACTGTTATGGTTTTTAATTTTGAAACCACGTGAACGAATGCTCTATCCCGGATTTAAGGGGATGCTTTGGGATTCCGTGGAGCGGGTGTGGGTGGAGTGTTTATACTAGTTTTACACTAAGTGATTTTTTTTGTCAGCTTTGAAAAAAAAACATAGTTACATAAAAAGCCGGTAGGTATTCATACGTAGAGTCAAATTTAAAGTATGTAGTTATGACTTGCAAACTGTTAGGTACTGAAATACTTAGGCATTTTTGCTTGTAATAAGTTATTTCCATACTCAAATCTAAGCCATATAAAACGTTCAAGCATTTCTATCCTACAGTCAACCATTTAAGGGACATAATAGAGCAGCGGTCGGCAACCTTTTAGCAGACAAGGGACACAAATCGGCGAAATGGTGTAAAGACAAACCACACTTGCGTATTTTATCACTTGTAGAAACCGAGACAAAGAAAAAAAAGGACCAACGAATAAAGGTGTATCAGGCTTAATACTTTTATAGGAAATTTTGATTCCTTGGCGCCTGTTACTTTTTGTTATATCGCATACCATGCGGTTGCTATTGTTTCGATACGGCTCATTACCTGCCGACTACATAAGATACGACTTATCAAATTTGCAAACAAATTTAAACTCCCCTCGCCCATTAGCAGAGATAATAAAAATAAAAAAAAATCTTAAGATAGAGTCGCAAAAAGTTACAGATTAATTGGAAATATATTAAATAACAACATAACTGTATAGAAAAAACAATAAAACTTATAAATATCTTACACTAAAAACAAACTTAACTAGAACTAAAATTAAATCTAAAACTAAATTAAAGATAAAAAAATTCTCCCAAATCGCCGCCAAATAGGGAGGGTGCCCTTCAAAGCTGGCAGCATTGCCACGTGGAAATTACAAAAATAAAAAAAATTAAGTCTAGAGGAATGTGTAAATTTTTATCTTGCTTATCCAATATACTTTTATAAATTTCATCTATGTTTTTCGTTGAAAAACGGAATATGCGGGGAAAAAATAGGTAACTTGGTTTTGATTAGGTACCTACCAGCTCCGCCAGTCGTAGATGATGCCTTATGAGCTATATCATTTTGACAGTGGCAATTTATCATGAAGATGACCTGTTAATCAGGAAGATCAATACATTATCGTTTTACCATCGCACATTATCATGCTACAAAAATCTCTTTTTGTTTTATCTCGTCGCTACACATCCGGTGATTCACGTTTAACGTCGATGATAGAAAAATGATGTTTACCACACCTTAAATAAAAAAATAAATACAATGTCTTTTAGGAATAATTAATCACTTACGTCTTAGTTTGATAGATATTTAGCTTACTCAAATGGATTGACTAGAATATTTATTAATTATTATCATACTTACAGATTATATATTTCTTTTATGAATTATATATGCAATGAATTAAGTTGGAAAAGGTATTTTTTAATAGACAATTTACTTACCTTACACGCGAGTTTCGTTTACTTCTGCATATACTGTAAATAAAAGCGATGAGCACGCAACGATGGCTGCGATAGATATTTTAAAAACTCATTCACAATAAGTCAATTAAACAATTCGTGGGCCGCACGCCACTTATTGCTCGTTCCCTATATAAATAATCACCCTTTGTTGTCGGTGCCCTTTCACAAAAAACGGCGAGCATCGTGGTTTGAAACTTTAGAATTATGTTTATATTTTCTGTAAATCACACAAGAAACTTTTGTTCGGATTTACCATTCTCTCGAGTACCTAATAACTCTTAATTTAACAAGTTCAAATATAAAAAAGCGTTCTTCAGCCTATGTCGGCATTATCGTGATTGAAATCCTCAGAACTTATATGTTTTCCTAAATCTTAATTATTTAAAATATCTATTCTGACATACTAAAACACAGTTTGCTGGGTAACGCAGATGGTATACATAAGTATACTCATCTAGTGTTGTGGGTAACTTAATGCATTTAAAATCTATTGTGTTAGTAGACGGATCAACAATACATATATTTTTTGACAGTTTATTTGATAAACACTTGGAAAAACAGTACGACCAGTCGAGTTAGACAATTTTGGTTTTATTTAGATTTACGGGCGGTTTATTTCAATCAGCTTATCGAAACGCGTCAGATGAAGATAAAGGAACCTAATCTTCAATGTCACGCTTACTATAGGTACAATACACATATTTATCACGTAGCTCTCTAAACACCACAAATTTATATTAGGTTTAAGAGCAAATTTTGAAAACAATCGTGGTGCACACGTGCAAGTTGTAAAGTGGTAAAGTCTATTCTTTCGGCAGGTACCTGTTCTTAGAATACTTAGTTATTGTTTCTCCGATTTAAGTACTTGCACATGTTTGCGATTTGAAGACTGCTAGTTTGAAGTTGATAAAAAATGGTCAATGACGGTCTCAACCTCAACAGATGGTACGGCCTGTTTTATGTTGCTGGCTGGATTTGAATGGTGCGTTTACGAGTAGGTAAGTCTGTAGTACCTTTGCACTCGTAGAGAAATCTTCTTTTACTAGGGTGTGCAAAAGCGAGTACCTAGCGGTAACAGTCTCGAAATAAGTGAACAGTGGTCCAAAAAAAGACAAATCACAAATTTTATTACCAATATAAAATAATGCAACACGCAGGGGTACATCTAACGTAAGATAGGGTCAACAAAAGGCTACAATTCATTGCCAACGATAAAGCGTTGTGCAGCAAAAACTCTTAAAACATGGGCTTACACGGACTTAATAAAAACACTCTAAATGAAAATCGTTATTCGGCCATTTATAGCGGCGTCCATAACGAACCCGGCCTCAACAATGGGCTTAACGCGCTCACTCATTACAAAAAGCGACATAACATAACGCTGCGTCGAAAGCTCTTTTCACAGAGTATGATGCTCCAGGTTTTTTTGTTGGGAAGGCTTTAGGCGCGGGCCGGGATTGGCCGGCGCGGGCTCCGCCTACCCGGGCGCGGGCTGCGATTGGCGGGGGTCAGTAGAGCACCCTCGAGGCTGAGTAGGCTGTCGAGGCACGAGGGCGGCGCGGGGTGTTGTTCACCCCGAGGGCCACTCGAGGGTTGTTCAGTGCAGCCGCGGCGTCGAAGGGCGCAGCACGTGTCACGCGAGTGCCTGTGAAGCCGCCACCATTATTCCGAAGTCGAGTTCTCCCGGGCGGGAGATGAAGTGCGAGGAGGGCGAGCGGTCGCCGCCGCCGCTGCTGCCACCGGCGTCGTTGCTGTGGAGCCCCATCCTACTGCCGCCGTGGGGCCCGGCCTTCCTGCCGGCGCTCTACCCGGCGGCCTTCCGCTCTGCTTTCCCAGGGTGAGGACGGGGTGGTGACAGACACACCTTTAGAAAAAAAACTAAAATAACTGGAGAAGGTTTACGTTAATTTTTGAAAAGGAAAAAGGTCTGCCCTAGTGTTGATTAGTTACTGTACCTATTACCACTGTAGGTACAGTAAATAGCCATAATCTGTTTTATGCGCAAGTACAATAGTGTTCGTGTTAACGACTGTTTCTACTTGAAAAAAAAGCGCGTTGTATGACTACACTGTGCGTTGTAGGTTTTGGTGAAGATTTCTAATACCACTTTTAGCAAAAAAATCTAACAAATGCCGTTACGGCGTGTTACTCTCGATGAAGGGTCGCTCACTAGCCCGAAACATGCACGTCTAGCTAAGCTCTCTGTTCTTACGTCTGTTCATCCGTATTATTTCAGCTACCATACCTGGATCTATTGCACAAAAAACTATCTCTTACATAACGATGTCTTTAGGTAGAAGGAACTTTAAACTTGAGCACGCCAAGTGTCTTAGACTAAATTTAAACGTGACTTAATTTAGGAACTAAAGTATTTAAAATCGTAAGTTGCGACAAGTCCGCGTTCAATTACACTAACTAGTTTTTTTTTGTCCGTCGTCTCCACGATGTCTCTAATATAGTCATCGCCGCTAGTGTCCGGCACGTCTCACGCACAAAGCGTGTGACAGTTTGCACCTCGCGGAGTCCTGTTTACAACCTGCTAAGGGCCCTCGAGCCTCCTTTGATCGGGTCACGTACGAGACGACTCACATTCTCAAACTAAACTATGCTGACATGTATTATAGGTGTGAATAGATGTTCTTGAGCCACAGGATGGGTTACAATTTGGGTAGAGTCGATTATTCGCTATCGTGATGTCTGTAAATTTCTTTGCGCGAGGCGCGTATCAATTTGCTAAAAGGAAATACTTTCATGGGTTTTTGTGGTTTGTTAAAGACTCGATGTTCAAATTGATTTAGGATGGAATGAATGTCGAGTACAGCTACTTGTATTTCTTAAATGTAAAAAAAAAACATTCGCTCATTAACAACCAAACAAAAACGTTATAATTATAATGTAAAGGATCCAGTGCCCGACGCTGCACGAGCAGTCAACATTATCAATACTAATTCAATGGCAATAAAGACGAAAAACAGGGTTTTGATCATTTGAATTATACCTACTATCGAACATTTGACTGTATACGTTACCAACTCATAGTAACATTGACAATTATGCAATATTCTATTTTTTAAGCTTCTAGATATCTTTTAGCCTGCCATAGTATCTATCCTATTTCATTTTTATACTTCAACACCTTGATTAGTTAACTCGTATTTCAAACAATAAAATATCCTTTGCACTGCACCGTCATTTGAAACTTTGCAATCTAGGTACAAATTGGCATTTTATTTCATACTGTTCCTTTCCTGTTCAGAAATGCAAAATAAACAAAACCGTTGTTATTAAGAAGTTAAAGCCGCTTTGCTTCGGCCGGCACAGTGCTTACTATGGACTAGTTCCTTTCTTAAGGTCACGTTCCTTCGAGAGGTGCTTCGTTTATAAAAACATTTCAATTGATGGAATGTCGTACTTATGTTTTCTTTCAATCAGTCGTGTACGCCCTCGAATTGATTGTAAGTTTGAGTAGAGTTCGAGACGTCCTTTCATAAATAAGTAGGTGCTTATAAAAAGACAAGCCTTGTGTAGAGGTTTTATGGAGTGGTTGCCTTTTATACCTCGTTGGGCCTTTTAAGAAAATACTTCGAAAAATTTGTAAATTTACTGAAAGGTATTAAAATTTGAGCGCGTTTAAATCTTTTAGAGGAAAGGTAAAGATATATATAAGTTGACGTATTTAATATATCTTTTTCGTCTAACAGTTCCAAACTTGTACCTACCTAACTATTCAGTAAAATATAGAGCAGAGGTCTGGTAGAGTTTTTAGAATTTCAAATACCGTATACCATAACAAAAAACAAAGCAACGAACTTTATTTAGTAAGAGTAACCTTTAAAAAATCTACTCTGAATAATATGCTTATATAAACCACTTGCAGGAAAACGTGTTCTTCCTAGAAACAAACCCATAAACAAACGGGTTAGCATTAGCAGACCATACAAAACGTAATAGTCAAAACCTGTTTCATGTTTTCATCATTAAATTTGATTACTGCATTCCAAGATAAACTGACAGTCCTTTTTTGTCACCAGATTGCTGGACAGTATGAAGATGCCAGGTCAGCGGCCAGGGTTCCAGATTTCGGATATCCTGGGCCTGAACGAAGGCAAGGGCCTGGAGCCCCCGCCTGGTGCGGGTCCTGTGGAGCTGCCCCCGTATGCTCCTCCTCATCACTACCCCCACGAGCTGCTGAGGCACCACCAGCCCTGGCTGTCGCTAGACCACCATGACAATAGTGGTATGTTGATGTTCGGTGTCAGTTAAGCCTGGTTACCATGCCATAGGTACTCAAAAAAAATCATAAATACCTTTTTTTCCAAAATTTTATATCAAAAGACAAAAAATGAGTCCTTTAGGAAAATTTCACATACATACATACATACATACATATACTCACGCCTGTATTCCCAAGCGGGGTAGGCAGAGCACGTGAATTCGAAACTCCAGTGCCACGTTTAGCAATTTCAGGGTAACCAGATGGTCAAACGTGATATTGCAGTGACAGGTTGCTAGCCCATCGCCCACAATACACTAACCCTTTCCCAGAGTCGACTCTTACGACACCCACGGGAAGAAAGGGGGAGGTGCTATTCTAACCCGGCACCACACGGGTAAATTTCACTCTAAAATAAGTTCGCGTACTTACCTAGGTATATAGGAAGCGTAGAATTTGAATGAAAACATGTTGCTTTTTCTTTTTAGATGTTTTCTTTATATCCAGCTGCGGACATTGTCTGGGCGTTTGTGTGTTGTGTATGTAATTGTTTTATTTCCACGGTGACATATTTCTTGAGACTCTCCCTAGCTGGAAAAGTTATAGAGACAAACTATTTGAGTGATATATATAAATTTGTATCTGAATGTAAGATAGATATGACTCCGCTGATTTGTTTTAACTTACCTCTATGTAACCCGATCAGTTCATCAAAAATCGGTTTGAATTAAGAACACAAGTTGTAGTTGATTATTAAATTCTAAACTTGATATGTGTTTTAATCAAATTAAGCGGCAGAAGAGCATCGTTTTATCAGCTAATTTTACTCGAATGAAGGGCTCTCGTGCCGTTTATGGCCGCTGTTGAATGCGCGCGAGTGGAGCCGGCGGCGCGCGGCGCAAGCTCTAGTTCTTCTCACAGATTTATATCGAACTAGATGACTCAAGTGTATGTACTTTGCGTGCCAAAATGGAGCCAAAAGGAAGAGCAATGCTCCTCTTTTGACGCGATTACATTTAGTTTTACAGCACTTAGATTAGGTTTAACTGCCTAGAAATAGGATAATTTGAATAAGGCGGCATCATGTTTGAATAAGTTTCACTCGGATTGACAATTTTCATCACTAAAGCGCTCATGGGACGATACCCACCGTCGAGAAAAAGTGACACGCTTGGTTTTCATACAAATGCAGGAACTCGCGGTATCTAGTTCAATATAAGTCTGTGGTGCTTCTACTAACAAAACATTGAGCACTTCTTTAAGTTGGATAGTAAAATAAAATAGATGACGACTGTTTCTTTTCAAATATGTATTTCGAACAAGTGTTCAAGAACCTACACAAGTCGATGTTTTTTTTGTTAATATATTTCCATGTTTTTTAATTATTAGTAGTAGGCAACTTGTAAAAAAGTGTAGTTGTATCCGTGAATAGATAAAACTTTAAGAAGCTTGCAATCTTCTGTCAATCTTTCTGATTAAGTAATATCTCACCAAGCTCATTCTTAGGACAGATGATATCTAAAAAGGTGGTAAAAGTAAAAACAACGGGTATAAACGGCTTAAAACAATATCGTTTCCAACCGGCTTGAACTTTAGCTATAGGAAACTGACCCGCCTATCAGTTACACGGTAACAAAAGATAAACGTTCTAAAAATAAAACCGCATGCATATCTTTAAATTTGACACTCACGAGTAGGCAATCGAATTATCGTCCGTGTACGGCCCACTCGAAAATAGTATTCGGTAGTGGCGCTCGAGAGCAGAGATTATTTTTTGAAATGCTCCTCCATTGGAGTGCCTTCACACTAATCTGCTGTTGTCATTAATTATTTTTATCGCTATCAAACACTTTTGGCGCTCGTTTCGATTGTGTTTACAAAGCCGGGACTCTCTGTATTCGAAATAAATTAAACCGGGTCCATTCGGTCCCTTTTCACATTATTAAAGACATCCTTATGTATCTAAAAAAACATAGCAACGATAACTTTTACATGGACAACAATAAAAAGCACTGAAACTCAATTAAAAATCGTTTAGAACTAAAACAAAAGCCGTATTACCCTTTTTAACATTGCTAACTTTGATTAAACTTTAAAGACAGTTAACCAAAGATTAAACTCTGGCTAATTCAAAACCCCGAACCCCTCGCAGGGGTTGTCGTTCACGCCCCTGGGCCGCAGGGGTGCGTGGAGCAAATTTGTCACCAATGGGCAGCAGCGGCAGCTGTCGCCTATCAATTACGCGATGTTTGCGGCTGTTAGGGACGCTATTTGTTCTTTATTCAATGACAGTTATAGATTTTATTGTGTCACTGGCTGGGAGCGAAGGTTGGGTCCTCCCCGTCGCAGAGATTTGAAGCGATTTTTTTTTATTTTAATAGGTTTTCTTTTTACCCAACTGCCAAGGAATATTGTTTTTTTTATTATGGTTTTCTTCGATTGTCTGATTTTTATTAGATTAAGCGTTTTTAATTAATTTTTCGGGTATGAGCTGTCCGCAATCTCACATTTTGGTTAGGTTCCTATACTTGATTTCGAATCTACTGTTATTAACATTACATACCTCCATTTGCACGTCAGAAGGCTATACAAATATTTCAAAGTGATCTATTTTTTTTTTCACTTTTAACCACATTTTTAGTGAGTTATTTGCAAAGCTTGCTTTGTACCTAATTGTACCTAAGCTATAAGAACAACGAATGTTAAAAGATTAATCTTTTTTTTTTCTTTGTTTCAATCACACATCGAAATCAAAGTTAGTTTAAAATACAGATTTATGTTCCCACATACATGTCAAAACATCACGCTTGTATTCCCTAATGGGTTAACGAAACGTTATAGGTACAGACAGACAGAACTTTGATTATTTTTGTCATCAGTGTCGTTACCACTTTTATACTAGAGACCTTTAGGTATTTAAAAGATGGTAAACAAACTTGACGTGTCTTTTTATTTAAACGTACACTTATAAATCAAAATCTTTACATTTTACAATTTAGGTATGAAAAAATCATTTACTTGAATTGTATAGTGTAGTGTGACGATTGATTTTCATTTTTAGACTGTGTATTTCAATAAAAAGACATGTCAAGATTGTTTACCATCTTTTAAGTACCTAAAGGTCTAAAGTATAGAACAATTTTGTTATAAAGTTAGATAAAATAAGAGGTACCTATTGCAGATATTATTAATGAGAAGATTCTAGCCTGTTCTCCAAAACATAAGTACCTTCTAGCTCATTTAGTAAGGATAAGTTTATTCCAATACTTTACTAAACACCTATCCGCCAGTTGACTCTTCATTCATCGATTTTCGCAAAAACCATTCAACAACAATACACATGGATGTAAACTGTAGTCATTGCAAAGCACATGAGGCAAGATCATTGAACATACCAGCTGCCTGGGGGTGGGAGTGGCCGCGGCACGCCCCCCCACCCTGCGAACGGCGAGGGGTGACTGGAACAATGTAATATTGGCCCTGATTCCTCCACGATTTGTATGCGAGCCGTCTAGTTGGAGTTAAATAGAGCGTAACCCCACGGGATTAAGTGGAGATTTTGTATGCGTCGCTAAACAGTGGCATGTTACTGTATCTTTGATGCTGTTAAACTTTGAGGGTGTTAAATTTTTCCCATGGTGAGTGAACGCCAGGGATTTTATCGCTTGTTTAATAACAACGATTAAGAGAAGTGGAATATGAGTTATATTATGATTATATCTCCGGTACTTACTTAGGCCCTATTGACACATTATTTAGCTGACAAATAATGTAGAGCTAATTAGGACCAGAGCAGGCAAGATAACAGTGCCGCGTCAGCTCTAACCTCAATAAGCGGATTGATGATTTAAGAACGAATTTAAGGGGTTATCTATACATTTGATTCTAAGCTTATTTTTCTTGTCCTCAGGTATTCTTGGTCAGCAAGCGAGTCCGGACAGCACGTCCCGCGCGTCCGAGCTGTCCTACGTGGGCGCATCGGCGTCGTCGCCGGCGGTCACCGACGCGCGGCTCGAGCCCGACGACCACGACAACGACCACGACCTCGACCACGACGACGACGACCACGACCACGACCAGATCAACAACAACAGCAGCGACCCCAGCATGGTCCATAAAAAACGAAAGCGACGCGTCCTGTTCTCCAAAGCGCAAACATACGAGTTGGAGAGGCGGTTCCGTCAGCAGCGGTACCTTTCCGCGCCCGAGCGCGAACACCTGGCCAGTTTGATCCGCTTGACTCCCACGCAAGTTAAGATCTGGTTCCAGAACCATAGGTACAAGACGAAGCGAGCGGTTCAGGAGAAGGGCGCGCATGATTTGAACGTCGGTGGTTTAAGTTCGCCGCGACGTGTGGCCGTGCCGGTGCTGGTGAAGGACGGTCGGCCGTGTTTGGGGAAGCCGGACGGTTTACCGCCCTTAGGCATGTCTCTGCCGCCGTACCAGCCGCTGCACCATCAACCGCCGGTGTCGGCGCACGGCCCGCAGCCCGCGCCCTGCTGGTGGTGAAACAAGCCGTCACAAGCCCCAACGCATCCCTTGCCACGAACACTACGAACAGCAATTTCAAGAAACAATTGAATAGTATGATGCTTCATGTACGTGACAAGCGGCTGTTCAAGGGCACGTGGCGCTTCTAAGTGTGTACTAGTCCACACGTCGCCGCTCGTTGATTTGGATGAATTGTTCATGCCAGAAGAAACTTGCTGCGGCGGTAAAAATCAATATTTTCTAACGTCAAAATTGTGGTTTGGAACGTGTTAAATTATTCAGTTAAAAAAACTCGAATAGTAAATTAAATTAAGTTAAGACCTACTTACTATTTAATGAATTGGATTATAAGGTATCTGGAGTTCCTACTTAATTGTATTTAGATATTCTACTTAATGTCTTCAGTAGGTACTAAATTAAATGAATTTCGGCAAATCTGTATTATCATGCAAGTCGTTATTGGCGAACAGTACGCTGACGTAGCTCCTCGTAGTAGGCCTTACCTAGTGATCGAGTACATTCCATCTTAATAGAAGTGTGTATATTTATGTATAAAGCCATTGACAAGTATTAGATTATTAATATTATGAGAAATGACCAGATTTTATCAGAATGCAATATTTAGATATAAGGTTCAGTATTATTATAATCGTGTATAGTGAATAATTATTTATATTCCAAATGACTTACTTATTATTTTACGTAACTGCATAAAGTATGATGTAGTTTAAGAGTTATTAGGTTTAAATTGTACATATTTTGTATATAGCAGAAAATGTATACAGTTACGCAAATAAATGCCAACCGATACCTATCAGCAAGTCTGCATCATCGCCTACCTATCTTATCTGGGGAACAACATTGTACGGCGAGGTACAGGCTATCTGTCTACACATTCATCCCAGAGTGAAAAATATAGTTACCATCAGCTTTATGTGAAAACTACAAAAATGTTTATAGCGCTGGTACGAAGATTGCGTCAAATAATTAATAAATTATTATCAAAAACTAAATAAATTGATTGAAAACAACTTCGTATTTTTTTACACCCAGACTGCGTTGATAATATTGCTCCAAAATTGCAGAACAAGAAGCAGTAAGTAAATGCCTAGTAGTTTTTATTCGTATTCTTACGGATGTTATAATTCCCAATTCATCAGACAAACAAACGGTAAAAAAAATACGGAAAATGTTCTTTGGCGTCTCAAGAATACTTTGACTGTAACCTAAAGCGCTGACAGCAGTCACAGCGGCAGCAGCAGTTGTGTTGTAAAAATGTTTTTTCTTTCTTTCTTTCAGTAGGTTTCTTAGAAAGGGCATAATTCGAACATTCGTTTGTTTTAACAAAATATCTCGAAATGAATCTTTGTGTTCTCCGTCAATAATTCCATTTCAATGTTTAAGAATCAGAAAGTTAGAAAAGTTAAAAAAAAATGCAAATAATATACCTATGACCAAAAATTATCAATTTCATCGAGACCTTTAAACAGTTTTTAGTTTTTACAGTCTTGACAAGCATAAGTCCAAATGTTAACTTACTCGTATTAAAAAGCTGTTAAAATTTCCAGTTTCTGGGTTGCAAATATTGTGAAATTCTCATAAAACTCAATGTACCCAGGACCAGTTACTTACCCACTGTAGTTGCCGGTGCCAGTATTGTTTACTGGTTAAACATTTGCCTCTGCCTTTATCTAATCGAGCTGCCGATAGCTCACGACCCGATTACGGACGTAGGCGATAAGTCCTCTTCTCACCTGTTCTATTTTACACCAAGACGGTTATCTATTCGCTTGGCAGGTTACCTAGAATGACTTACGCGTACAACATACATACTCGTGTCTACTACAGCAATTATTCTAGTAGGTACATACATACATACATACATATTCTCACGCCTGTGTTCCCAAGAGGGGTAGGCAGAGCACATGAATTCAAAAATCTAGTGCCACGTTTAGCAATTTCAGCAGGGTAACCAGGTGGTTAAACGTGACATTGCAGTGATAGGTTGCTAGCCCATCGCCCACAATACACTAACCCCTTTCCCAGAGTCGACTCTTACGACACCCACGGGAAGAAAGGGGGAGGTGCTATTCTAACCCGGCACCACACTGGGATATTAGGTACAGCAATGACGAAATCGGATATCATGGAACATACATAATGTGCATTCGAGCCAATTGATTCCTGATCCACCATAGAATCAATTTCTATTAGGTAAGCGTCATTGTGACGTTGCATTATTTACTCGACAAAGGAAAAAAATATTACATTTTTTGTGACACCGTTCTGCGGTGGGTCAGGAATCAATTGGATCGAATGCACATCTTGCCTGTAGATACCCTTAATAGGGTAGGGTAGGCAGAGAACAAGAAACGTTACGCAGACAAAATCATGACCATTTCACGTGTCGCAGCCGTATCAAGCACAATTTTAGGTCTAAAATTAGATGACAATAAAGGAAGGTTAATATTGGCATAATATTAACCGATTTCCGATTTCCTTAGCCGCCTTTAGTGACATCCACGGAAAAAATGGAGAGATATACCTAATTCTAAATACGATTCTACACATCAAGAATTCTACAAATAGGAACGAAACGTTTGGCAAATCAGAGGAATATTGATTGCTATTGTAGTTATTATTAGTACCTAGTTAGCTTAGGTAGCTTTTTCAACAGACTTCAAAAAAGGAGTATTTGCTTTTGCATCTGCTACCGAAAATAATTTTAGATCCACGTGGAACGTCGTAGGTTTGCGTAGACTTAATTAATAATGTACCGAAAAATAAATATTTCCAGTATAAAAGAAACCAATCTCATCTAACCAGTAATTAGGCTCGAGACAACCTAAACCGAAATGCAATAGTAGGGTGTGTTTCATCTATTGTTTACCTAGAAAATCAGACGTCAAAATATGTTTATCGCATTTACAGGTTTCAACGTGATAGAGCGACTATTTACTCTATGTTATCCATGATGTACGCCTACCTGTACTAACGAGCAGTAGTTCTGACGAATGAAGCATTCGAAGAAACCTAATCGGGTCTTCAACAAACTGCCTACATTAGTCATCATAGACAGTAGTCAACACAAGTCGTGGCATACGGATTTTAATCATGTTTTTAATACATACGTACATACAATCACGCCTGTGTTCCCAAATGGGGTAGGCAGAGCACACGAAAGGTGACACAGACAAAACAAAGGGTATAGCCGGGTTTGTATGGCGAAACTGCCTTTGACGAGAAAATGGTTTTCCTTTGGCTCGGATAATTTTCTTTATATACGTTGTATTTTCACCAAATATCAGCCCCTAAATCGTCCAGATTTCTGAGATAATTAAAAAAAAAGGAAAATCGTTTTTATTTTTTTCCCACTAAAGTAGTAGCCCGATTTTTTTGAAATTTGCATACATCATGTAGATAATTAAGAACTTTTTACATAAAAAAAATTACCATGAAATTTTATATTTAAAATAAAAAAAACTATTTTAAATTTTTCAAAAAAAATTTTTTTTTATTTGCAGGGCGGCGACACCTACCAATTTTAGATATTTTGTGAACCATTTAATATTCTACCACATATATTTTTTTCAAGAAATATCAGTTGGAGCAACAGGTTCAAAAAAGCGAATTTGTAACCTCTCATACATAGATTTCCCTATACTACTAGGTAGGGTAGACAGGACACAGGACACAGGACACACCCGGTTTCGGCCACTTTATTAGTACCACATAATTATATTTTATTCAAAACTTACCTTTCTCGTTACTGAGTAGGTTCGTAGGTTTCAATGACAGTAATTGAGGTAGTCTATGTACGGACAAAATGGTAGTGAACCTTACTTGAACTTTCTTTCTATATTATAATTTTATGATGTGTAGAAATAAAAACGGTGAAATATAACATCATGAATGCTAGAAGGTAGTTATTTGAGGCTGAATTACTATTATAAGTACCTTATCTAGCCCAGCGGGCGGGTAGTGTGACGCACAGTGTGATAAAAACCCTCATTTTGTTTCATGCCCATGTTTTTCAAAATTACTATAGTTCTCATCATTACAAACGTTAGACTGAAACTCCCACGTCGATACGACTTCTACTTTTTTTGGAAATTGATGTCAAAGTTTGCTTATACCCAGGTCACGAAATGTGAAAATATATTTTTTGCTCCGAAACTGTACTTTCTATTAAAGTTTCGATTATAACCCTCAAATGTGCGTATAATGTTCTACTTTTGTGTAAGTATTCACAAGTTTGCCTGAACTTGGTAGCAATTATCAATAATAAAAGCCTTGATAATTAGTAGTACACAGTTCGATCTAATCGTTTAGCCAGTAAAAAAATAATCTCGCTAAATATTTACGTAGATGGTACATAAAAGAAATTGATAATAATCAATAAATTGATATCACTTGTTAAAATACTTAATAAAATATCTTCACCTCAACAAAATACCAAAACTATACATAAGATTATAATACATATGCTGCTGCATACGTTTAATTCAATGTTAAATGCACTTACATTTTCCGCCAACGAAAGTTGAAATTCATTATCCAAATAATGTATGCAATATTTACGTAACAGTTCGCAAATTAATTTATCACACTGAAAACGTAAGTTTTTTGGGGATTGTAGGAAAACTTTTCTAATAAATCCGTATTTATCCATTGATAATTTCATCAAATTCTATCAGACTCCGCTAACGCTTAGTGAAAAATAGGTGCTCAATTTCCCGCCATATTTATCTTAACTTTTTTAAAAATTGGAACGCCGAACTGCATTCAGCCAATATTATAAATAGATAGCGGAATCTCACCTTCGAAATTCGAATTTTCTGGAACCTTGAACTCAATCTGTTTAATGTAGGTGCTAGCTTTAATTATTAACTTTATTTTTTATTTAACCTTTATTGTACAAAAGAAATCTTATTATACAAAACGTGGACTTAATACCATGAGGCATTCTCTACCAGTTAACATTTTTTTTAATACTCAATACTCAATACTCAATCATTTATTGCATTCCACAAATTGTTTACAAAATGGTGTTAGGTAAACTTAAGTTAACACCCGCAGTTTCTTATTGATATGAAATGACGGACTCCTGAATAGGCAAACTCTCTTAAAGTGGCCGAAACCGGGTGTGTCCTGTGTCCTGTCTACCCTACCTAGTAGTATAGGGAAATCTATGTATGAGAGGTTACAAATTCGCTTTTTTGAACCTGTTGCTCCAACTGATATTTCTTGAAAAAAATATATGTGGTAGAATATTAAATGGTTCACAAAATATCTAAAATTGGTAGGTGTCGCCGCCCTGCAAATAAAAAAAAAATTTGTTTGAAAAATTTAAAATAGTTTTTTTTTATTTTAAATATAAAATTTCATGGTAATTTTTTTTATGTAAAAAGTTCTTAATTATCTACATGATGTATGCAAATTTCAAAAAAATCGGGCTACTACTTTAGTGGGAAAAAAATAAAAACGATTTTCCTTTTTTTTTAATTATCTCAGAAATCTGGACGATTTAGGGGCTGATATTTGGTGAAAATACAACGTATATAAAGATAATTATCCGAGCCAAAGGATAACCATTTTCTCGTCAAAGGCAGTTTCGCCATAGAAACCCGGCTATACCCTTTTTGATTTGAAAAGTGATGGAAGAGGAGGATAGTGACAAGTTGCTAGCCTGTTGCCTAAAGCATACCTAATCCTATATACTTAGTCGCCTCTTACGACAATGACGGAAGAAATGGAGAGGTGTTTCTCTAACCCGACATCATAAAGGGATTCTAAAGGGACTTGTTTTAATACCCTTGTTTTAGTATAAGGATATTGGAATATTGAACCCGTGATTACCCGTGTAGTTTTAGGTTGAGAATGACACATCTCCATATCTTCCGTGGATGTTGTTAAGAGGTGAGTAAAGATATAGATTATGTATGACTATGTTTTTGCCGACGGCCTAACAACTTTATCACTGTTATACATCTAAGGGCTCTTAACCAAACGAGAATAAAATGAGTCTTGAGCTCTTGAGGAACAAGTCACACTTTTTAATTTCGAATTATTATTTTTTTTTATTTGAAAAAAATACCGGCCGAATGCGAGACGAGTCCGTACTAAAACCTGCAAAAAAACACGATTGATGTATGCGAGTCCACCGTAGGCCACGTAAATAATAATTTTACTTTATTTTTAGAATTTGTTGGATATATTGGCAATTATAAATACATAATCTGTGAAAAAAATCAACAGTCATAGTCACAGTCAGTCTAGCTAGAACAGTTCGTGAGATACACCCTGTATGTAGGCTTAGCACGGCAACGCGCTCTAGTCTACCCTACCCGTCTTTTTCTGGCGTCTCTAATTAGACAGTGACAGGTATAGTCTATCTCGCGCGTATCTCTACTCGTGCCTTGCTGTGCTAAGCCGGCTGGTGACGGACGGACGAACGGACGGACGAACGGACGGACGAACGGGCGCGCAGACGGACAGCGAAGTCAAGTAATAGGGTCCCGTTTTCACCATTTAGGTACGGAACCCTAAAAATTATGCTAAAAGTGAAAGACGTGAAATGACTGGCGGGAAACAGTGTTTTGTTGATGTAACGTTTCGTGTGCTCTATCTACTCCATTTGGGAATGTTGGCGTCATATATGTAGGTACGTGAAAAGTTTTTTTTACAAATGCTTTAATAAAATGCCGTCTTACAATGAAATTATCCTCGCATCGAAGGTGTCTAATTGTAAGTTTAGCGAACTCATTTGTTCGCCTACCGAGCATTGGGTACATCAGAGGCGATCGGCAACGTCCCGGCAAATGCCTCACAAAGAGCTAATCTAACGCCTCCGCGCCGGGATTGAAAACTCTACCAACAATGCGTTGTCGTAGTTATTAAATAAATAATAACACAGGCACAAAGGGCTCGAGTCGTCGGTAGTCACAATGGGCAAACAAACTGTGAAATAATTTCGATAAATTCTCGAAACGCCTTCGATTGTGCGATTTTAAAAGGCCCAATAACGAATGGAAGAATCGAGCGGGTAAGCCGATTAGCGCATACACAAATATACATACAGCCTTTCGGGTGCTGACACAGCGCAGTGTCACACGTGGGATAGTCCGTTTTGTTCGCGCTCACTCATTTCTTGTGTGTATTACATGGCTATTCAAGTGAATGCTACTTAAGCTTCAAGAATGTCTCCATTGATCGATTTAAACTGGAAATTGTGATTAAAATAACACGTCTGTTGTCAAAAAAATTTTTTAGTAGAGTTTAAAATAACACCTCTCCACTACTGCCGTGGATGTATTTAGTAAGAGATAACTAAAGAAATAGGTTAAGGTATATTTTAGCCAACATGCTAGCTACCAGTCACTATTGTACCTAGCTTTTAATTTAAAACTGAGAAAATATGCTGGAAATGGCTACGAATCGAGGAACAGTCATGATTTTGTCTATGTAGCGTTTCGTGTGCTTTATACCTACCCCATTTGGGAATAAAAGCGTGATGTTTGCTTGTACTTAATGTATAGTACCCACTATCCTACCTACGAATATAAAGTGTGTAGAAGATCACACAATTTTGCAAAAAATAGAACACAGTAGTAATGAAGTACAGGTCTCTACCATTAAGTGGGTATGACGTGACGTAGCTCTTTATAGCCACAACCTGGACATAAAATACCATTAGCAAAACGTATAGACACGGATGTGCAAAGCCACCAATTTCCACCCATTGCTTTGCAACATGTAGCTCATTTTCCTTTGGCTGTAAACAGCACAAGGAAGTTGATAGTTCGTTCGAAGTCGGAGTTGTGATTGCGGGGTGTATTGATTTTTTTGGCGGCAGGTGTTTTGCGATCCTCGTGCACGGGGTTAGGGTGTGTTTTAGGTTGGCGGGTGTTCAGTGGTGAGCATATGAAACACAATATTGTTGATGTAAGCGCAATATCTGTATGATGGACGGCCGCGGCGTGTCGCGGCGGTCAGCGCGCAGTCGACCTGAAACGGCGATAACGCGCCGATCGGAAGAATAGCACTTTGCTGGCACCTGAATGTGTTAGGCACTTTCCGCTTTGGCTTTGGGGCACTTTGGTTAGGGGTACCTAGGGCGGGAAAAAATACGTTTTACTTTTTTATACTTACTAAGTAGGTATTTGAAAATAAAGCATAACTACTAAACTGCGTGTAAACACATTTAGGACTATTTGATCAACTTTTAAGTAGCTTGAAGATTGAGTCAATGGTAACGTTATAAGAATGAATCTTTGGCGTCGATTCAGTTGTACAGACTACGGCATCTAATTTGACAAGGTTTTGGAGTAGAGGGGATAAGTTCGCGCATCGCTTTACCACGGAAAAAGCGGTGCACAAACCTATCTACCCCAGCTACTTAAAAGCTTACCGGGTTATAAGTCCTGTACCATCGCGAACAGGGATTGTTGAGCCACTTGCCTATGTTTGTAACTTGGTCGTGTAATACTATTCCAATAACTGACATTTAGTCTGTCACACCGGTCATTGATTACACGTCTAAATTGCGAACAGTGGCAAGTGGCTCAACAATCCCGGTTCGAGACTGTACGTCGAGCAAGGCTAACAATGTCTAGTGACGGAGCTCTCAGCCAATTAAAACCTGCCTACGTTTACTTGTGAATAAATGAACCTATCGTAAGTATACATAAAAAGGGCCAAGATTAAATGGTTAAATAATTTATTTCGCTTGGAACTTAACTTACACGTTTCAATCAATTGCATACAACCCAGATATATTCAAACGACTTTATAAATCCACCAAGTAAATCAAAGTCGCTAAATAATTGAGTTGGATCTGAAAAACACCATTAGGGCTCCGCTGACACGCGTCACGGCCATTCTGCGGGCTCCCGCGCCCTTGCACTAGATTTATAGAGCGCTAATAAACACGTCACCAAACGAATATTAAATATAGTTCCCGCGATCAAACGTTTTCATTTGCTGTCGACACGTCATTAAGGATTTAGTTGGATTAGCTTTCTGTAGGTTTTGAATAAATTTTGCCTCCCTCTATGGGAAATATTCAAGACTTTATATTCTGTATCTGTATCTATACCAAGGCGCGGATAAAACATAGTGTCTTTATCTAACCTATGTATCTTTATCTAATCCTCTAACTCAGGGGTTCCCAACCTTTTCTTAGTCAGGGACCACTTTAATATTAGTCCTGTTGGCAGGGACCACAATGTAGCTATAATAAAATTCGCACATTGTACGTCGGCCGACGGCGCCAAATTTAAATTGATTCGCGGACCATATTTTGGCTTCCGCGGACCACGAGTGGTCCACGGACCATTGGTTGGGAACCACTGCTCTAACTGCACAATACAAAGTTCAAATTCCAGTAGTTCCAAAAGCGACACAAGTAATGTATAATTGAAATTTTTACTCAATGGATGGGGATCTTATACCTCAACCGGTACATAAACTAAAAAAAATATACCATAAAGAAGACACACAAGCAAGTGGACTAGGTACTTTGAAGGTAAGCCTTTGCCAATATCAGACAGATCGCAGATAATCTTTATGATAAGTAATAATCCCGTGTGGTATCGGGATTAGAATGACCTTCTCCATTTCTTCCGTGAATATCGTAAGAGGCGACTAATGATAGGTTAAGGAATATTTTAGGCGATAGGCTGACAACTTAGAACTTAAAAAAACATGCCAGAAATGGCCACGAGACATGAATTTGTCGTTAATTTGTCTGCCTGCTCTATTTGGAAATAAAAGTGTGATGCATGTATGTAAGTGTAAGTTTGAGAGGTGTTTAAATTGTTGAATCTGTATTGCCGTTTAACCGTTAACATAAACATGTCAAACTTAAGTAAGTACATTCGTTCATTGCTTATTATATTTGTTAGGGAAGCAGTTCACGAATCTCCTCTCCAACGAAAAGATTTAGTCCCGTTGGCACTGTAGTAGGTATCATTGTAATGTGAATTAATGTGCATCGCGAAAACTCCGCGCAATTCGGGTAAACGTTTAGTTTTTCTATTTGTATCGCGACTGCCATTTTTCACGTGCCAGCGACAACGCACAGACATAAAGGTTTACGACAGGCCGTCATATTTATGGCGCGGGTATTGTGATATATTTTTTGTTGTGCGCATTAGGTTTTATCTGACTTTCCGCTAAATCAAGTAGCTACTGGCCGGTGTCAGGAAATGCCCTCGCGTATATCATCGAGGCGGATGCGACCATTTTGGGGTTATGCCGCGATTCCGTAGGGTCGGCATCGTCTTCTGGCTGTTCATCGTTGCTAATAATTTTATTACCGGATTTAAATACAATAACAAGATGTTTCTTGCTTGTTTTAGGAGATCAAGCTGGCTATTGAGTGAGTAGCTAGATAATTATTGTGAGTAACTTATTTTATTATTAGATGGATGAAATTGAAACTGGCTTCGTAAGGTGAAGTTTTTGTTTTATCCATGTAACGATTCACATTTGCTGCCTATCATATTTTGAGAGGTGATTTTATGCTACGCATGTTTTATGTAATGGTTGCGAGTAGACTGACGAGAGCAGATGACAATTTGCTATTAAAAAAGTTGCGTTTTTCAAATTATAACATTTACATTAATTACATGTGATAAAATCGAAAGTGATCTTAGCAAAACCAATTTGAATCAGCCTATAGCCTTAGATTTCGAATCAAATCGTAATTATTAATACGATAAGTGCCTATACAATATTTTTACTCTTAAAACGCTCCCGTTAATCCTTTCGAGCCAAACCAGAACGGCACTTTTTATGATTAAATCGTTTTCACCCAATTCGATAGAGGCTCCGAACAATTTATCTAAATAAATCTACAAGACAAGCGACTGAGGCCAAAGTTAGTAAAACACCCCTGGCAATCTCCCGCGGTGACGACGGTTATCCATGCCACGTCCAAACTGATCTACTACCACCACAGTCTAAGAAGATACTACTGAATAAATTTTCTAACTGCGGAGACCAACCAACAAAGCGTTTGATATTTATTTTAGCTATGTCGTTTTGTTAACTGAGGGTGCGTGTTTGGACAATGTGTTCGATTAAGACGTCTCGCGCCCTTTTTTCGTAAAAAAGGGAAAATGAATAGTGCGGGCGGAAATATTACCTAGTAACGGCATTTCCGCACGATAAATCGCCGTCCAATCTAAGGAAACTGAACGGGCCCGGTCTTTTGTATTAATACTATACTTTATTTTATTAAGCTTTTTTATCGGTTGTATTGTTGTTATTAAATTTATTAGGATGGATGTAAAAATGTGTAGGAAAGAGGTAGAAAATGCAGTGTATTGTTGATCTTTTATCAAACCAAATGAAAAAAAAACTGAGTCTCGTAAAATGTAGCAAGAACATCTTACACATAGTTGTAGGACTAGAGTGCGTGTAACTGTTATCTCTACCAATTTGTTAGCTCGGTAATAACTTTCGGATTCTTTAGTAAGTGTACGTATATTGCCAGTTTAATAACTGTAATTTGAATCGCAAAGACGCACCAGCACTAGGTACCTGTCACCGTTATCTGCAGGGGGAAGCTAAATCAGTAAATCGATACGCGCCGCGCGCAGCCGCTGCCCGCGCAGACTGTTTAAAAAGTTAAAACAAGAAGGTGAGTTGCTTTTGGCCATTTCTAAAAAGTAACACCACGGAAATTGCAATTTGCTCATATATTTCGGTGTTTAAAAACAATGAAAGAGAAATGAGACTACACGCACCTACTCAGTGTTTAGAAACAAAGGTTGAAGACTATTTCTATACTAGTACACCTATTTACACCATAGGTTGGCCAAGCGTTGTAATCAGGAGAACGTTGTCACTTTTAATCAGATTGCACCACGCGGCACTGATATTGCATCATTAATTATGTTTCTCAGTTAATTTTGTTTGCTGTTTGTTTGGAGATCTAATTACATAAATTTAAATACCACCATAAAAGTGCACCATCGTTTCCAACGACTTTTCTGTTAAGAAAAATATGCGCAAGAAATGTTTATTTATATCCACAGGAAGTTTAAAATTGATTGGTTTAATTTAGACCAAGTCCGGCTGCGGCCAGTAAAATGGCAATGACGTCCCGCTGATTGTTGTGAAAGAGCCGTCACCCCCGTCGCTTAATGAGAACGTCTCACTTACCACCGGCGCGCGATTTATTGCGGTTAATGAATTACCTTTATCAATTGGCCATTGTCAACATACAGCACACGTGGCCGACCAACCGGCAGCTGGCACGAGCTTCTATCAAAATTAGGTACACACCTATCCTTTTGCACACAGAAAAAAATACGCAAGTAGAAAGGATGAATCGACTTCAACATTTAGTTCTATTATACAGTCCCCGGCAGCTAACGTGGCAAGATTTTATGTAGCCTGCTACGAACGACCACGAAGTTGCCAAGTTAGAAGTCAGGGACTAACAACACGTTACATAATTTAAGACCACCAAAGACGTACTTTACCTATGCGTCAAAAGTATAAACACTGTTTATGCCGCTGTGGTAGAGGTGGTCATCCATATAAATTATTTGACGCTTAACGCCCATATTCTGGAGCTAATCGGTATAAACGGTATTTAAGCAATACTCCATTGAAGCCGGGTGATAGTGGCCGGCGTGAGTCAGCAGCCGCTAATGGTCATCGGTTTGTTGGCATGATTAATTACCCTTATCAGGGAGCTGATGGCTCTATGATGGCAGCACCCAGATTTAATACAGGTAGTGGTCGCGTTGGAAGGGTTAAGGGGCCCTGAGTTTTGTTAGAACAATCGTCTTTCACAGCGAGCACCTTTCCTTAATCACTACCTATTCACGTGATTAAGGATGGGTACTTAGTGCTTAATATTTTAGACATTATATATCCCAATCTTCTGCTTTTCCCTCTTTTGTTTACAAGATTTTGTTCCAGTTTAGTGGTCATCGCATTAGTAGGTGATTTAGCCGGGTTTCGCTTCCATTCCAGTATTGGGTTAGGGTTTAGTAGCGACTTTTATTTAATTAAATGAGAATGCAAATTATGTATCTAACATCAAGAAAAGTACTAAGTATCCGGATTTTATTTATCTGAACTTCGGAAGTAAAAAACAAACTTTTCCACGGTTAAAATAAGACGAAATGAAAAAGCTTCGAAGCTACATTCAACCTCAACTGAATCGAATCATTTAATCAGTTCGCCGTTGAATAGACCTAGGTATTTCAACACTCATGGGACGTTAATGACGCCCATAGAATTTGTTATTAATATTAAACTGCCCGTCAGATGCATCATAACATTTGTTATGTGTTGCTACTGCACTTCGAATTTTTTGTAGCTTTGTAGTTACCTAATGGTACCTACAACTGGATTGACCTACCAATAATTCGTTTTAAACATGAATAAATAAATTGTTGTATTTGTAACTCGCAGCTAGCAAAATAAACAACCTCAGACTACAAGAGATAGGAAAATTAGTTTTAGTTTAGTCAATGTGAGTGACGCAAAAAGGATAGGTAATTTAGTTAGAGTGAAATTACATCACAACGGGAGGCCGTCGCTGGACGAAGCACCGCCAAAAAAGTTCCGGCCACGCTACTGTTGTTCGCAAAAAACTTGGCAACTAAAAAACAAATCTAACTTCGTTTATCTTCCTCCTTTCTATTTTTATATCTCGTTATAACTCATCGTCACGCTTGGGCGTCTGCCATTAGTTCCGTGATAACTTCTATTAATAAACTACATTAAGTTAATCCAGCTCTGGGGTCACCTGATGCCTGGACTAGCCTTTTGCACAGGTCTTTCAAAAAATGTTTAGTGTCATGGGACCAAGGTCCCATCGTTTCAAAAGCAAGCGCCGCAAATTCATAGTAGTTAGTTAAACCACTATATTTGCGGCGCTTGCTTATCTGTGCCTGCTCGGCAGCCGCCCCTGCTTTCTGAGCTGTGCCTTGGATGTGAGACGCGGCCAACGTATCTACGCAAGTCGCGTCCCACACCAAAGACCGCCCCAATTTCCATGGCACCAGGGTGACACCATCAGGCCTCTTTCCGTCGTCCCTCAACAAACCGCAAGGTTCCAGTGTAGCCGGAACCGATACAGAAGTGAGGGCCCGACGGATGAGGTCGTTGATAGTGCCGTGCCGGAATAGGCGGCCAGCGCTCTTGATGCACGACAAACCGTGACGGCCCAAATAGTCCACTGCCTTTCCGCACTGACATCGGTGGGGCTCGCAAGTTCTGGCCCCCAGACGCAAACAAACGGCTATGCGCAAGTGCGTGGGGTCCATTAACGTCCCGATGTGTGCTGAAGGCAGTGCCTGCAACCAGTGACCAGACTCCTTTTCACTGACTGCAAGAAGCCTCGCTCTGTCAGCTGCATCTGTAGACTCATTGATGAGACCGTGGTACGCCTTTTTAATTATTGGGATGTCCCACAGCCGCTGAACCCCCGCATTAAGCATCGTAGGCTCATGCTCTCCTGGGCAAAGGGTGCGCCAGGCCTCCGTAGCCTCCCCCAAACACGGTCCCACTGCATCAAAAGAGCTGGAAACAAAAGGCTAGTCCAGGCATCAGGTGACCCCAGAGCTGGCGCTTACCTCGCTCAAAGGCTAGGGATAGCTGTGCAGCGGGGTAATGCCGCCAGCGTCTTGGGGACGATGCCAGTCTCGTCTTTTGATGATGTATTGTATTTTTTATAGGTAGTTTTAGTTTAATTTAATTAGGTTAAGTTGTGTAATGTTATATTTTTAAAAATATTGTACCCATAAAAAAAAAAAAAAAAAAAAGTTAATCCGGTATTAAATATTTTCTTTGAAACTCGGAAGCCGAAGTGGACCGCCTTTTAGGAGAAGGCGATGCGTAATTCTCGTAATTGGTTGTCTATTGTGGGTGCCACCGGAAAGGACCCACGTCAAAGTATCGCGCCTAAAGGCATTAGTAGTAGCGAAATTGCCCGTGAATCTGGCTGAATAGACATTCAGAGCAGACAGAGTGTCGCCGGCTCTGTGGAATCATAGACACGCTTAATTTTTTTTTGCGACTTTGGAGGTCCCAGAAAAAATAATTAAAATGACATTTTGTTTTCGGTACTGTAGTGATAGATAAAGCAACATGTAATTTTTCTGTACATTTTATTTTACGGCATGATCAATAAACTGGTTCGGATTTCTATTTATCTAGGTATTGAAGGAAGTGATGAATTGATGACCATCAATAAAAAACTTTTGTTTCTTTCTAGTGACGTTCAGTCAAACACGATTAATTTACGCTTTTAATTTATTTATTATGAAATTAATTGTTTAGTAGGTAAGTAGGCAGTAGTAGATCGGTAGGTACTTAGTTGGAAGTTTTTAGCACACGTTGCGGGTGAAACCTTCACGTGAAGACGCGTAAAGTGACTAGGTATTGTTTTGATAAGAAATACTGATTTTATCTATATTATTGTTGAGTACTTTTACAATATTTAAAGATAATAAGCAATATTGATAACAATGATTTAATGTATATCTATATGTATTGTTTGATAACGTTTATCAGTATTTGTTATAAGTAACAAGTAATACCTCCTTGATTAAAGCTCTCGTGCTACCTACTGATACATATACCTAACTCTTACGTGCCAATTACACTCCACTAAGCACTAAAACAGATTTCTGAAAATTCATATTAAATTGATTCTAATGAAGATTCGATTACAATATGGGTACCCATACCTACCTAGTCGGCTTAATACGAGTAGTCATAAGCTTTCGCAAATAAATTCAACCTTAGGGAAAATTATATTTGAATGATTTTCTTCATTTGTCTTAGTCGTTGGCTTAAACAACATACAATCAATGGCTTCGTGTGGGAAGAGCTCAGCTTATAAAATTCCACTATAGGTACAATTGTTTTTTTGCGTCACAGATTAATTAATAATACCAGAAGCATTTAACAACAATACTCACACGTTCCCCTAAAATGGCAGTTTATTGGGTAAATAGACTCAATCGATCCCATGTTTCGCATTGATCTCTTCACGCGAGGCGTTCAATCATATAATTTGTTATTCCTGCCAAATCACAGGGGAATTTACGGAAACCGCACTGAAACTGATTTCACGGGTCTATTAGTTGCATCGAATGCAGTTTTATGCAACGGCGTAGGACCGTGAAATTGTAGGCTTTGAGCAGCGGAAGAGTATCCCTGGGCTCCTCCATTCATAAGGAATGCCCATTCATACGGGTTACTAGGTACTACTCCGTACGAGCTGCGTGTGAGCAGGTAGGCAAAATTTTATGAATGAAACACCAATTTATTCTCTCTTCGGACTGTTAGTTTTTTTTAATAAGAACGTATCACACTCAAATGAATGAGTTGAATTAAAGTTAGTGGACATAAAAAGGCTTAGTTTTAATCTCTACATATTTTACAAATTGTCTCGTTACTCTAACTCTATGTCATAATTTCGATTGTTTACCTTGTTCTCAGTACTAGAAACCAAATAGGTATAGACGGCTACCATTTTTTTGCTGCAGCAAATAGCTAGTAGGAAAACCCACGACAAAGTAAAGTTCCACTTCATTTGTTTCAAAATTGGCAAATCCACTCCAGATGCGCGCTTGTGAATGAACTATTGAAACTAAAAACCCGCCGGGGGGCAGATGAGTAATTCCTCAAACGCTCACTCTTAGCCCATTCAAGTGAAAAGGCGGGCACTCCAAACACAAGCGCCTCAATGGACACCCATTTGTACCAAGTGTTTTACGACGCAAAAACTTGGTCAAAGTCAGGTACCGTCCGGATGCGAATGCTGAGGACGCTGCGTTCCCACGCTGGACGACAGTTAGTCTATTAAGTGCGACTTTACTTGTTTACAGATTTTTGTTTGCCGGAATTCGATTGTTGGAAGAACAAAGCGCCACGTGTGCCGGCCCGGGATGAGATAATTTGGCCAACATCTGGTTGAGACCCGACTTGTTCTGACGCGTTATCGGTGTTAGAAACAAGTGATTGGGTTTTTGTAAACAAAAAATGTCTTTTTGTTGTTTACTACCTAAAGGATATTAAGATTAGGCATTCAAATTTTATGATCTACTTTGATAAAATGGCTTTTTAAGTTATACGCACTTAGGCGCTTTTCGAGTACTATATCTTTGCAGACGCCTGTTCTGTAATTTAATAAGCCACAGTTAGTGCCTAAACATGAGATTAACTAACTCCTGTTTATTATGAGTTAATCTTTGAAGAAAAATATAAGAGTGTGTTTCGTTCTGTAGCCTCCTAGTCTAATTTAATCTTACATAAACAATTTTGACGCATGAAACTCATAAGTCCGAAGTTATTTCATATCCACGCCTATTTCCACGTATCTTTAGAACTTCAAATTTTAATTCCAACAAAGTTGTTCTTCGTACTCGTAAGTAGGTACAGATCTCTACCTTTTCCAATGGTTAAAACGACTTCGATCTACAGTTTCGTCTGTTCTGTTTTTTTTTTTTGCAAAAAGTGATATTCACATCAGAACCAGAAGTATTCGTATTTATCTTCCCTTAAATATCCATCGATTGTCTTCCGACATCCGTTCGGAAGTGGCCGGCGCGCGCGCATAGTAACGCGGCCACCCAGCGCGGCTGCGGCCAGTCGCGGCCTGTATGGGTGGATGAAATTACTGCACCGTATCTGAAAGCATTTTGATATTATAAAAAGTTTTTTTTTTCAAGTTTATTCTCGGAGGTGTTATTTCTAATGTATACAACCCTGTGGTGCAAAACGAGTTCGTTGTCGAATTCGCCTTTAAGTGCGTAATAGTAAGTAAGCAGGCAAGCAGATTGAAGTTAGGGCATGTATTTGAGCGTTTTAACCGTCTCATTCATCCGGTCACTAATCTATAAAAATGGAAGAATATTCTGATACCGTCGTTTAGTCATCTATTAGAGGAACAGGCACTATACGAGTACATGTCTGCCTTTCATGACTGCATAGTAATTAGTAGCATTAGAAACTTCACCATAGATAAAGCTGCGTAAATAAAAATTACACACATCTGTATCTTTCCAAACATTAAGTTCAGTAGGTACCTTCCTACTGAATATTTTTAGCCACTGTCATTACCATGTTACCGTCGATAACAGGGCCCGCTGGCAACATGACAAATACGTTTTAATTGATTGTTTCAACGACAGAAACATACTTTCAGTAAGTTACGCGTTCACGTATTCGGCAGTGGAGCGTGCCAACATTTCTTCGACCCCGCGATAATAAACACCGTTGTTTGACGGTCAGATAAATTATTTTTAATCTTTACTGAGCTTACGTATTACGCGTTAGTCTTTTAATGACGGCCAAATATTCGCTATCTTAAAAACAGGACGCTCGTGGCTCGCGGAAAAACCGTGATTCGATTTATCAAGTCAAGATGTCCGTGGCGGAAATCCTTCAACAAATCGTTTTAGGGTTATTTAATCACGCGGTAGTGACATGGACAAAGAGAATTGTTGTGTTCTAATTTAAAGTATAGACTTTAGATTAACGATACACATGCGTGGTAATATAGCCTTAATAGGTAGTGAGGTCCCGTACCATAACGATTAAAAATATTTTATTCTGCAACTAAATGTATGATTTCAGTCTCGATTGCATGCAGCACCGACCGCACATAAGAGCAGCTAATTTTTGCAGTCAAGAAGAGGTAACCAAATTTTTAAGTAAGCTAGCTTAACTTTTATCTTTTAGCCTAATTGTAGCAGTATTATGTGTCAATATTCTGCTGTTAACGACATTACTGATATAGTATACCGATGCGATGTCTGCTACCCGATTTTGTGTCGTAAATAGTATTTCATAGAATCGCCTATGTCTCTGACGACAAGTTACATACATACATACATACATATTCTCACACCTGTATTCCCAAGAGGGGCAGGCAGAGCACATGAATTCAAAAATCCAGTGCCACGTTTAGCAATTTCAGGGTAACCAGACGACAAGTTGTGTGTTAGAAATGATTCTTTAAATCGTTTTGTCTCCGTCCTTTACATCCGGGCTATTTTCTATCGTCTAGAAAAGAATAATAATTTTAGGTGTAAAATATTCATGCCTTACAAGATATTTTTTTTGGTACAATATTTTTTGAGTTTCGGTAAAGGGGCTACACGATATATTTCAAAAAATCATTTGAAATTACTTTTTTCGCACATTTCAAAACAGTTTTAAGCCAAATGTACTTTTTTTTGTCATAAAAAAACCCAGAACTTTCTTATACCTGTACAGCGTGTATCAGCTCTTTATTGGCTAGCCATTCCATTTATCACGACACCTTTAATTCCAGCCCACACAAGCCATTGTGAACAGGCGTTATTCTGTAAACGCTCCTCATTATGAAACCACACTTTGTATAAAAATATGCGCTCGAGTATAAAGGTAAACATTGATTTTTTCGTGCTACCAGAGAGAATACATGTTTGGGCCGCTAGTGACAGACGGACAAAAGGACAATAAGGGATGGTCTTGAATGGACCGCACACTCGGTCTCCGCGGTATGAGTGCTGTCGAAGTATGCTTGTAAATTATTGCGAGGACCGTGCTTATGAGTAGTGGACAAATCACGGTTCTTGAAGCCACAGGAGACTTCTGGGTTTCATTGAGCATATCACATTCTTGCTTTACTTACGTCTTTTCCGGTTCTCTTTCCGTCTTACGTTTTTATATATTTACTTGTGTATTTTAATATAAAACGTTCACAAAGTTAAATGCGTATAAGAATAATTACCTAGTACTAACGATTTGGAGTTGTTCAGAGTATCTTCAAAATTTTACTCTAGATTTTTTTGAGAAAGTTAACAATGTAAGTCAATTTATTTACTTTTACAATATCGATCGCTAAGGCGATGAGTCAGAATGCAATCACGCGCAGTTAAACAGTGTGACTCATTTATTCAACTGATAGAGCTATTATCATTATGCGCATTATTATCGCAAATTAATTCTTGTTCGCTACAAAATGAACTACAATTCCAAAGAATATCAGTTTATTATTTAAAACATCGTACATTTCAGATAAGATATAAAGATATGAAGACGATTAACGTCGCTAGCCGAATTTGGAATGTCACCGACTTCCGATTTAGCATCTGTGCACAATGACAACAAGTTTTCAGGTTTGTTTATTTGTTAAGCTCATTTTGTTTACAGTAGGTATCATGAAAACAATAATACGCTCAAGTGCCTTCAGACAAAGACTACGCAAATTATGATAACTAACTAGGCAGGCACTTGAATAACTGTGTGATAACATAAAGTTTGCTACAGCTAATTGGATAATTTACCATGGATGATATATTTTACTTTTGATGGATCTAATAAAGCAGGCATGAACAGAAAAGTGTCACTTTAACTTATCTAAGGTGAAGAAAAAGAAAAATATGAAAATTAAGTCGTTGTTTACGCTATCGAACATTGTTTCTAAGGGTGAAAGTGTAGTTAGTGCTGTTTGTGGATGTGTACAGTAAGTATGAGCATACTCGTAATTAACCTCCTGACACCCGAGCATTAACTTCAATCACTTGCAACCACGGACGAATGTGCTTTACAAAGCATTAAACTGTTTTGGCCGTTACGGACGAGAACTTCCATCTTAAATTAAACATAAACCAGCGGTTTTCGGGAATTTCACTAAAACAAATGTGTTTTGCTATTATTTGACGAAGTGAAATCGCACATTCACGTTTAGATATTTTTTGTCCTTTGTAAAGGACACCCGGCCATAAGACATAAATATATTAATAAAGTAAATCAAAAAAAAAAATCCAAATAATTATGTAATTACAAAGTAATGTAGCAAAAAATGCGTTTTAACGCTGAACAAAAATACGCCTGTACTTTCAAAGGAAATAGGCAAAGCATACAAAAAAAATTATAACCAAAATCATGACTATTCCACGCTTTGTAGCCACTTTTAGCATAATTTTAGGTTGAAACATTGGTGAATGAGGTGGTGACAGGTTGCCAGCTCTTTGCCCAAAGCATACCTATTTTCGAAGTCGCCCCCCGCGACATTTATGGAAGAAATGGAAGGGTGCTATTCTAAGCCCGACACCACACGAGTACCTAAACCCAATTACTACATGGGCAAAATTAATATTAAATAAATACAATAATTAAAGGAATATAAAAGAAACGTACACTATCTGTAGTTCAGAGGTTGAAACTGATTTTTATAAGATTAATCCTTATACTTTAAACTAGTCTAACGACCTAAGTGCCTTTCTATAGGTTTAATGTATTTACGAAGGCATATCTACTCAATAGTTTTTTTTTCTTGGCAAAATGACATGATTTCGAAAGCAGGTATATTTGTAAAAGAAAGCCTATAAATATCTACATCAAAACAAGTTAATTTAACCATACATATTAAGTTTTAGTGGCCGCGCCGGCCATCTGCCGCCAATATCGTAAACTTCTGAGCACGTGTCACAAAAATGGTGGATTCTAGTTCAAATATTTCTGCCAATAATCAAAGACCAACTATCGCCATTGCTCAAATTTCATTGGTTGGAAGCACTCGCTGGTCTAAAACTGTTTTAGCGCGGAAATACAAACACTCGAGAATTGATGCTACCTAAAGGTCGGTCGTCCGTGTTAGAACTAAGATGCCGAGAAATGCTCGGCCGTAACGCTATGGTTTATTTAGCACTTTTTAAAGGACGCGAGGTGTCAGGAGGTTATTGCGATTAATTAAATACTGAGTAGAATCCGGAATATGCACTTTTAGTTTGAAAGGTTGTAAAGACTAATGAGGAGGAATACTGCATGTGAAGAAAGTCGATTGTGTTTGTGTGGGATCATTATTGTTCAGAGTCGTAGGTAGATAGAAAGAGGATCGTGTAGAAATATTGACTATAAAGAGTAGCGCATATGTGATGTAAGGCGAATGTGTGGCAAATGTACCACACCAGCTGATGAACTGTGCAGAATGGAAAATAGGAAAAACCATAATGGCATGAGTGTTGAATAATCCGTCCAAATGTGTGGTGAAAATGATCTGAAATTGACGCGAATACGATCCGAAAGAAAGGATAGATGGTGTGATTCAGCACCGATTCTTAGGTAGATATATGGAAAAAAAAATATAGTGTAACATGCGGCCATTTAAATATAATTATTATGTATGATGACGTTTTGGATAAAGAGTTGTTGTCTTACATAATTACATAGATCTATCTAACATCGTGTAAAATGGAGTAAAGGTAATAATCGGTGTCACGTATGAAATGATACAGATCAAATCAGTTGAAGCATCATGGACTGAATAATGAGATTATTGCGCATTTTCTATATTTTTGAAGGAGTTGACGAGTCCAGTACAGTCAAGCCAATTGATTTCTGTTCCACTGTAGAACGCCCTCACAATAAATGTAGGTAGGTATTAAAGATATCCATTGTCGAGCAATGCAATGTCACTATGACGTTTCCCGTAAATTAGGTTCTACGGTGGGCCAGGAATCAATTTGTTTCATAGTATATTGAAAATTATTGGGATACCATCATCAATTCTCCTAGCCTTATCGTTGGCAGAAAAATAATGACTGGTAAGCGCACCGTATCGCATTAAATGGTGTACCAAGCTATCTATTTTGATACTTGCACGTTATCATTTTCCTCATTTCAGACGTAATCGTCCACTGCTAATCATAGACCTCTAGCGACGTGCATAAAGGTGAACCTGATGGGGTGGGTAGTTTGGTTCAATAACCAACTGGGCAACTGAAGGCAACAACTGCGATGGACACAACGCCGTGACTTCGAAGGAAAGTGACCCGAAACTACTTGCACACATCAGTACCAGCACCTAGAGTTGAATTTACGTTCATCAACGTCATCTCATGTTCGTCCACTGCTTGTTCGATTTACATCGATTTATGATGGATTTTGTGGAGAGAAAAAGATTTCGCGTCCTTTCCTTTGCAGCGTTTATTGTAAAGAGGGCGCAAAATCTTTTTCTTTCCACAAAACCCATTTTAAAACGATATATCGTTGATATAATTTATAAATTGAACTAGGCCTATGCCCAGCAGTGGACATAGGCATTGTTCCTATCGCACGTCGCTGATCATCTTTGGCCACTCTTATACTCTTCTTATCCAGCTCTTGCCAGCCTTGCGAAGATCATCACTCCATTGAGTCTTAGGACGTCCTACGCTACGTCTGCCGATCCGTAGTCTCCACTCAGAACTCGTCTACCCCAATGGTCTTCAGCTCTTCGGGTTATATGGTCACATAGCCACTTCAGCATGCTAATACTATGTTAAACTTCGGTTCTCTGACGAATTACGTCGTTTCGAATTCTATCTTTCAGAAAAACTCCAAGCAACGCCTTTTCTACAGCAAGACTAGGTAACTGATTCTGTGGCGACTTTTAAAATTGTGGACCAGCTTTGCTGCCAACTTGTCGATGATAGTGAGTCATCGTGCCGATGTTCTACGATTACGTAACGTACTATTACCGATATTTACTTCCACAAGTGTCCGATAGAACCGCAAAGTAAGACAAAGTTTGACTAAATGTTTATTCTGTTAAAATCTCAATCGTTAGAAATCTATTGATTACAACAGACTACTAATCAAATTCGTCTACGAGCTCGACATCCAGCTGTCAAATTTTCCCTACAGTACCTACGACAACTGATTTTGACACTTTAGAAAACAACATCACTAATCTAAAGATCTATTCTTAATTTCTACATATGTATAAGTAACAGTCCACTACGATGAAAAGATGAGAAATGACAAGAAAGTTGTACGAAATCAAAGCAAAGTAAAACAAAAACTTTTAATTAATTCACCCTTGGATTGACTGCCATAGTCAGTATTACTAAAATAAATAACTTAAATGAATATTTAGCAGCTTACCTTAATAAAATTACATTGAAAAGTCGCTTTTAAACACATTTCGTGTATTTTTATAAGATAAGATTATTTGTTTTTATCGTTTCCATTTATCGCTTTAAATGATATAATCAATTTCAGTCATGTCACATTATTTAAATTTAGTTCGATATCGTCACAAATATTGCTATAAGTTTTTTAATAGGTAATATAACTTTTTATTACTTAACTTGTATAGCTACAAGTACTTCAGACCTATACACTATACATACATACATTAAATCACGCCTATATTCGCAAATGGGGTAGGCAGAGCACACGAAACGTGAAATAGACATATCCATGATTATGACTATTTCACGCTTCGCAGCCACTTGTAGCATCATTTTGGGTTTGAAAACAGATTAAGAGGTAGTAGGTATATTAGGGACAGATTTAGCAATCTAGCTAGGCTAATAATCTAGGCTAGCGCCTGTCGCCTAAAGAATACCTGAACCCATTTCCTTAGTCGCCTTCTATGACATCCACTGAATACATGGAGAGGTGCTATTCTAGACCCGACACTACACGGGTTGAAACCTATTTATACTTATCAGAAATAGCTAAAGTATGAATAACTTTTCCGTTGAAATGTAATTTTAACAATGTTTTTTAAAGTTCAATGAATAACTTATAGAAAGACGTTATTTCTAACCGACGGCCAATGTAGCACCTCGAATAATCGGGAACTGCTTTGTGTTAGAATTGTATCAGTAACCGCTCACACCCACTTCTAAATGATCACTTCTCCGCCTCCAAATAGTTATACGCGGTTTTTCAATAAGAGTAAGATTTCCTTTTTAACCACCGCTGACTGAATAAAGTATGTTCACGCCCTTACTTAAAAAAAATATACCATCTGGTCTTAGCTGGCCCAAGTGGCTCCTATCTATTGCAAAAGCTTATGAAAGAAACACACCTATAATATACCTACACAAAATAATGACGCTACGAACATCGGATTGAAAAATCGTTATTATTAAGTAAGAAAGTAATTATTCCCGTGTGGTGCCGGGTTAGAATAGCACCTCCCCCTTTCTTCCCGTGGGTGTCGTAAGAGTCGACTCTGGGAAAGGGTTAGTGTATTGTGGGCGATGGGCTAGCAACCTGTCACTGCAATATCACGTTTGACCATCTGGTTACCCTGAAATTGCTAAACGTGGCACTGGATTTTCGAATTCACGTGCTCTGCCTACCCCTCTTGGGAATACAGGCGTGAGTATATGTATGTATGTATGTAAGTAATTATTATCATCA
Organism: Adoxophyes honmai; assembly: GCA_005406045.1. Lineage (NCBI taxonomy): Eukaryota > Metazoa > Arthropoda > Insecta > Lepidoptera > Tortricidae > Adoxophyes > Adoxophyes honmai. The sequence goes on along the minus strand of BHDV01065337.1, from coordinate 202,537 downwards.
AAAATATCACTATCCGTGTGGATAGTTATAGATATATTTTACGACTCCAGTATAATCATGTAATTAAGTATTTAGATATGATAATTAAATTATGATTAGCAGTTTTACCTTGTCATTTGTTCCCGTGTTGCTGTGCAGCTGGCCGATAATACCTGCCTATAATAATATAGTTTTATAGTGCACGTGACACATCACTGGTATTGGTATATTATATTCTCACTAAGTTCGAAATCCAGTACAAGATCAGTTTTATGTTATAATGTAAGCAAAGGAGCAAATGTCAATTACGTTACCTATCTCATGCTAAGCGATTCGAATGCTACCATCACTCATGGGTGTTTATGTTTACGGACTTGCGACATACCGATCCGATTATGTGCGTTTGTGGACGTTTCCCAAAAAGGTTGCTGGGTATCTTTTTCAAAATTTAGAAAGTTTTGATTTTCTTACTCAGGTGAGCATAATCGATCTAAACAAGAAAATATTGTCCTGCTTGATAATTTCTGTTACGCAACTTTTGTTCACATCAAACACGCGTACAGAAAACTTTTTTGGGGTACGTTTTGCCAGGCTAGAGCCCTGTAGATAGTTGTAAGACTTGTAAGTTTAAACTAGGTATACCTACACAAGATTTTAATACTTAGTACTACTTATTACTTAGTTTTTCTGTCATGGTAGGTGATATCGGAAGTCAATATTAAAATGCTGAAGCAGGTCATCTGTGCATGTCAGGTATTTATAAAAAATCATACTTAGTAGAGTTTTTCGTTATTCAATTGCGTCGACTCTACCTACCCATTTACCGAAATACATATGAAGTTACAATCAAAAGCTACCCAAATTTTAACAACAATAACGGTATAACTATAAAATAAAATAAAAAGTAATAATCGAACATGACATGCGTTCCTCTGTTAGACTCAGGCCTCCTCTTGATATGTACACTTATGCACTATATGCGGATACCAATATTGTATGGAAGCACGAATAGGTACCGTACAACATACACCATATTTAATTTAGGAAGATACATCGGAAGCTAAATCTAAGAAGCCATTTCTCGGCTGTAATAAAAGGCTACATTTTCAGCAAACGCTTCAGCATCTAAAGCGGTTGATAGACGCGCCGCCATTGTGTGCGAGCGAGACGGCAAGCGCACTCACAATCTAACAAGAACAAAAGGCTGTCGTCGCTATTACCTAACGGATCAGGGGGCGTAGTATACGCCAGATAGTGAGATAAACACCTGCTTTCATATCGCTGCTTACGCTCTATAATTGTCCCGCCTATTTAAACTTTTCGAATGGCTGATTGATTACATTTATACCAAATTTCTACCTATTACCTCTGTTCCAAATGATTGTCAGTAGAGTAGAGCTTGATAGGTAGAAATAAAATAAAATGTGATCCTTTTGTAAGCATTTCATCAATTTTACTTCAATTTTGTGGTGTCGGATTTAGGATTCCACTTCGCCAGTTCTTCCGAGGATGTCGTAACAAGCTACTCCAGAATGGGTTAAGATATGCTTTAGGTAACAGGCTAGCAACCTGTCACAATTATAAGTCTTTTATCTAATATTTAACCTAAAATTGATTATGCTAGAAGTGGTTATGAAACTAGACATAATTAGTCATCACCTTGTCAACATTTGGTTTGGTCCCATTTGGGAAAACAAAGCTGGTGATGCTAATAATTGGTAGTTCATGTAATGCTGATTGACATAATATAGCATAAAGAGTTTAGAGACGGTTGTCTAAGCTGAAAAGAAAGCAGGGCTATAAGTTTTTTGAAAATCCATGAAATAACCAGCGACCGAAAAATTCGATTCTCTTTTTTATGCTTATACTGCCTTAAGCGATCTTATGAAGGCCTGAAAATCCGTCTCGAGTAAATTGAAACTGGAAAGAGACAGCATGCACTGGGGCCCTCGCTGCCTCCTACGAGAGTGAGCAGGATGCACGACGCAGGAGTGAGAGCTCAATAACGAGGCGCCCAAGGGTTGGTTGTTTCTCTTACGGCGGCAGGCAATATGTGGAGATTTATGTGCGCTGCCATGTACCGAACATACTTACGAGGAAGTCTTACGACGCAGCTTTATTTCCATTGTTTCAGGATTTATATGCATTGTTTGCGTGGGATCGATGCTATTAAAGCAATTTAACGTCGCTGCTGAAAGGCACTAAAGTTCTGCTGCAAGCGAAAATGTATATAAGCGCAGAATTCAAAGAGCGCAGTCGGGTTTTGAATGTAGGTAAAACGGTTTTTCACCAAATTTTCACTGTATTTTATTGATACGAGCAAGAATTCTTTATACTTAATTACAGCTTCCTATTTTATTTTATTTTTTTTTCACTTTTCGTAAAAACATTTTTTCCACATTGGTTAATGCGATTCACGGCAACTTTTGGAACTATGGTAAGTAGATATAAACAACGTTACTTGTAAAACACGCATAGTACACTAAAATCACGTTAAGTCATAGTAAGTAACAATCTGAAAAGATAATTTAAGCTCTAGTTGTATTACAATTCATTTATTTCATCGCTTCATGCAAATTCACCAGCAATGCAAAAGTAATTCCACCAAATGTCAACTAATAACGCCTTTTTTTAAATAACACAGGTAAAAACTATTATTTCGCTAATTTTCTAAATACCGTCTAGGTTTGGGTTGCAACTTGTAAAATGTACGGCACTTTATTTTCTTAGAAATCTTGAATGCCGCCAAGTGCGAGTTCTAAATTTAAAAGTTCCTAATTCTGTTTGTTTCAATCGAAAATTTCAACAAAGCAGACATCAAATTGTCCCAATATTGTGTTTAAATAAGGAGACCAGTCCCCAGCAGTGGGGGGTATTAACTGTTTTTTCAGCACATGTAGGCTGCAGCCTGCAAGACAATGACAAAATTGCGTTAGGGATCGAGTTGAAATTTAAATGAGTCGTCTTTGCGACGTGGGCTGTCGGGGTTGAGCGCCTATTGTGGAGTAACGGCGCTAACGAGGATGGATGGAGCCGGTATTGCACGGTGATCCCACGCCCTGGCCCCTACCATGAGGTCGTGCCGTCCACCGAATCCAAAACTTCAAATTTAAGAGTTTTATCCACACAGCACTAGGCTTCGTTATCCGACAGCCGAATTTGCTAGCTTTTTTTGAAGTTACAGACACAGGATTTCTTAAAATACGTTTAACTGTAGCATTCTAAAAAGAGATAGGTAGAGGACATGAAACGCTACATAGACATAACCATGACTGTTTCGTGGCCACTTAGGATATTTTTTAGGTTTTAAGTTAAGAGGGGCAATCAATAGTGACACGTTGCTAGCCTGCCGCCTAAAACAGACCTCAACCCATTTCCTCGGTCGCTTTTTACGATTTCTACGGAAGGAATAGAGAGGTGTTATTCTAAACGCAACACGGGTACCCACAGCTAGCTCGATCGGTAGAACACGAAACTCTTGTTAGGTAGGACCCGCAAAATTTCAAATACCTATCTGAATATAAACCAAGTGTAATCTACTATCCGATGTATCGGTACAGATAACATACATTACATAGGTACATACATAAAATCACGCCTATGTTCCAAAACGGGGTAGGCAGAGCACAAGAAACGTGAAATAAACATAACCATGATTATGATTATTTCACGCTTCGCAGCAACTAGCATCATTTATAGAGAGGTAGTATAATAATGACAGGTTGCTAGCCTGTCGCGTAAAGCACACCTAAACCTATTTCCTTAGTCGCCTCTTTCAACATCCCCAGAAGAAAAGGTGCTATTCTATACCCGACACCACACGGGACACAGATACAGATAAATCTGTAAACATGGCAACACTGCTGTGTTGCACTGTTGTGCCCCTCTTCCCCGTGACCCGTGGTAGGGGCGCGCCACCTGGCCAGGGCGTGATTAAACGCGTCCGTCAATGCTGAAACGGGTCGCATCATTAAGCCTTCAGCGGGCGCCTTGTTCAGCCTGATTTATGCCAATGTTCGGAGCCTCTAACTTAGTTACCTTTGCCATTTGCAAAGGTTACCGTCAGCACAGTGGTAGGCCTGTAAAAATAATACATACATATTCTCACGCCTGTATTCCCATGAGGGGTAGGCAGAGCACATGGATTCAAAAATCCAGTGCCACGTCTAGCAAATTCAGGGTTACCAGATGGTTAAACGTGATATTGCGGTGACAGGTTGCTAGCCCATCGCCCATAATACACTAACCCTTTCCCAGAGTCGACTCTTACGACACCCACGGGAAGAAAGGGGGAGGTGCTATTCTAACCCGGCACCACACGGGCCTCTAACCCGGCACCACACGGGCCGCACCGCACCACACCACCACACGCCGTCGCCACAGTCTTTAAAATTGTGCTCGCCTGGAAAATCTATAGTATCTTTAGGTGATACCTATTCCATCTGTTTTTAAATCTAAAATTATACTAAAAGTGGCAGCGAAACGTGACATAAGTCACGGTTTTGTCTACGTCACGATTCGTGTGTTCTGCCTACCTAATTCCGCAAACATGACATCGAATTAGTTACGTTTTTCATGTGAAAATTGGAATCACTCGCGAGTAAAAAGTGACTTAAGTATGCCAAGACTAAATGGGTAAATGCACTTTTAGCTGTAAATCTAGCCTAACGTAAGCTAACAAATGCGGCAGGCAATAGAAATACTCAGATGTTCAAAACTACGAGGGCACATACATTGCAATTTGATTTTTTTTTTCTATATAACAACACTCAACGTCTGAAGAAAATGTGGCACACACCAGATCCTTGATTGTTTATATGATATTTTTCTATTTATTTTTCGTGCAGTTTTCATTTTATGAATATTTTACTATTTATTGACGTAGGTAGGTACCCACTCTAACTTCACCATGTGTGTTGTAGTCTCTCTTTTTTATCGGTCCCTATAGTTTAAGTTACCTCTCTGCTTCTCAAAAGTTTGTTGTAAGAGATCCCTTAAACCTTAAAGGATAAGTTTGCCTTTGTATTTCCCCATTATATTTTTCGTATTTCGGTTCTTTCCTTTTAATACAATAAAGTGTTGACTTATTTATTGACTGTTTATTTATACTAATGAAATCAAAATGTTTCTAAACTGCTTTTTAAATCCAATTGGTTACGATACCATGTCCCACCCTCGAGACCAATAACGTCCCTCCCACTTAATCTCGGAGTATCGCTAACAAATTTAATATTTACTCTCACTGACTTATCCTTATAAATCGTCGACAATATTAAAACCGCTAGTACATTTTGATTGTTGTGTTGGAGTCACCCCTATGCTGTGGGGGTTAGTGCAAGTCAAGGGCGGATAGCGGATGGTCTTTTAACGGCCGAATCACACCTTTTTGATAACTTTTACGGGATTCCGCAATTACACATGAATCGTCAGCATGCCTGTATTTCCTTAATAGCTACATGGACAAAACTATGGTTATTTCATGTTTTGTGGGGACTTTCAGCACACAACTTTGGGTTTAAAGATAGACGAATGAAATGACAGTGACAGAATAGCCAAAATCATACTCGCAGTACTTTTCAAGTCATCGCCGCACGTTTCGCAGAAGTGTCGCGACACCAGGACGTGAATTATCCGTAAGTATTTTTCATCACGTATTCGGCCATTAGGTATTGATCAAACATTACATAATAGAAATAAAAAGTAGGCAATTAAATTGTATCGAGTACTTACATACTATTTTTTTACATACCGCAACTCAACTTGTATTCTTTGCGATTCTAAACACAGCGTTCTTCTAACAAATTTCCGCGTACATTCAGACACAAATACCTATTGAAGTAAATATAAGATAGCTTTCCCCCGACTTTGCTTTGTTGTTCCCTCTACTTACCTACTTATTACGGTACACACACATCAATTAATGCCTCCATCCTGCATTTTCTTGTCGCTCGCACCGTCTCACGCTCCTGCCCTCCTGGTACGCTAAACCATGCTCGGATTTGCCGGTAATCCTAGCTCATGTCCGCCTCTCGCAGAACGTGCGAAGTGACTTTATTAAATGTACAATGTACCAATAACTTATTCATTGTTTGTAGAACCTAAGTGCTGCAGGAAGGACAAAACAAATGTGTGTCGAAATTTGAAACATGTTCGATGGTAATTTTCTAGCTCCAACTTAGAAAGAATAAATGTCGGGTAGAGTTACTGGACTAAGTATAGAGGTACCTACGCTTACATAGTGAAGTTTAGGCAGAGTTTTGATAGTTTTATTTTCATAAAAACGCGCTTTTAAATTATACAGGGTTTAATAGACCAGGAACTGAGGTAGGTCCATAAGTAGGTCTGGAATGCATAAAAAAATTGTTATTTTTTTTTCGTCAAAAAAAACCTTAAATGTGTTTTTCTTAACTCTAGCTCTAGATGTTACGCTTTGTTCCATTCCACGAATGCAGCATACTCGGGAACCAAATATTGTTTAGCAATTTAACGTTTGTTGGTGATATTACAACTTGCATGATCATAACTCTGAAAATTACATAATATACGACATTCCTGCTATCCCAAACCAACCAGCCTCCCTAATCTTCCTAAATGCTGCACTACTGTTGTTACAAATACCTAATAAACGTTCAGTCAAACGGTTAATCATTCCAAACCTAACAGCTGTGTTTAGACCTAAGCAGATTGAATAAGCACCAATACTAAATGTTAACCCTCAATCTGCGACAATGTCTGTGTAATTAACCAAATAAAGGGTGACACCGCAAAGCCCGCGTGATGGATCAGTTTAATATAGAGCTCGCGCCTAGACCGCTCTGGTTTAAATTAAATCTTAAATATATTAAAAAGCTCTGCAAAATGATCTATCTTCATTACTGCGATGTTGAGGCGGTAATTGGTTTACTGAGTGAGCACGTGGCGACTTAATGTAAATTATTTCCTGGTTTTTCTACGAAGAACGATGATTTTTTTTTATAGCTCCAGAGATCTTGAAGTTCAGTCCAGCTTTATTGCTATTTTGGTACAGAAATGTTGCATTACTAAGGTAGATATACCCTTCTCTTCTACCTGGAATAGCTATTTAGAGTCACAAAAACTATTGTAACGTAATAATTAATCTGAACTGATCATCTCCCAAGAAAAATTAAAAGAACTTCCTTTATTTCAACAATGCTGCACCGAAATTGTTATAAGCAGAATTTGCTATTCAAAATAAGTTGGTTTAAGTATTCAAATAGAAATTCCAGTTTCTTGAATGTCTTTGCGTTGTAATAGAAAAACGTCTCACTTCCGTACTAAAACAACCGTGAACATACCTAATGCTCATTAACCTTAGAAAATACCACCTCTGCGCACCATCGAATAAGTTCACAAACGAACGCTACAGGCGTTCACAGCACCGCTTATAAACGAGATTGCTTAACATCAACGAAATCTATCGAACACCAGAGGTCCCGCGGAGCATTAAGTAAGACGTAATGGCAGAGGGCGAGGCCGGGGGTCGCAGGATATTGCCTAATCATCCCCGCGTCCACACCCTAACTGCCAGTTGTTTTAGCATTCATCGCTTTACACCCTCGCGGACACATGCGATGCCCCATTGTAAAGCGAACGGTTTACTAACACGTTGAATTAACGCTGATTTGAGAAATTAAGGCTCAGCTTGTTTTAAGGGGTGTTTTGAAAGTTTTAGAGGTTTTTGTTTATGTCATGAACTATCAATTCATCCATCTATTAGCCAATTGGAATCTACTGGACAATGTTGATACAATCTTGTGGCAACTTTTTCCATTTTCTTACCCATCCCTAAAGCTCCGAACAATGGAATATATTTAATCGTTTTTTGAATGCAACATTCATGTTTCGAAATATTTTACTTAACAGTAAACACAGTTGAGTTAATCCTCCTCATTCTTATTTGAGTAATTGAATTGCCAGGTTAATAATGCGTAAAACAATCGGAGATTCAGAAAAGTAGCGTTGGCCTGAACGGCCGCGTTCACGGGTTATTAATCCTGACAAAGCGCAGAAGGGTTGACGGCGGTCCTCTGAAATATTGTGACGTGCCTTACCGCGGGTAAAATTTCGCCTTTTTACTAATTGGTTTGGTTATGTTTTTCCTAAAAAAAATGACCTGCAGACCCACTGTATTCTCCATTTAACCATTACTCCGACAGTAAACCAGGTTGCTTTTTTCAGGTTGCACGATGACGTAAACTCCAGATAAACAATCCCTCAAAATGTCCGTGAACATAGATCGAGGGGAATGTCATTGTTATTTGTCATGTAATATCAACTTTAATGCTCTTTCTGCAATAGATAGTTCGTAATGTTCAGTAAATACAGTATTGTACAATAACATCACCAAGCCAAATGAGATCGGAAGGAACGGCTCGCTACAGAATGCCCCCCGACCATACATCATTCGCTCAATGAGGTTACACAATCGGACAACAAGCCATAGAGCGTCCGTGTCATTGTGGCACGTAATTTTATCAAAAATATCGGGCGCGACAATGGTCCGATGCGCCGACAAAAGTCGGAAGACCGGATGCGATTCGCGTCGTCTCGCCGCCGACAAACGCAACGCTTTTTATGCAATAGATATCTGCTTCACAAAGGCTCTTCGATTGTTGCGAGATGTTTCCACCCACAACTCGCCAGCCTCATCGCTCATTGCCGCCGACAATCGGAAATGACTTACGAACTTTCGGAACCTTTACAGCCACTTGTACTTTGATATTGTTGGTGATTATTAGCTCGCATTGTGTAAAACTGGAATTGTGCAAGGATACACACAGGTGTGTCGGTCCTTTCCGATCCATTAGTTACGATTATTTGCTTTCCACACATGCTTGGTATTCTACCCTTCGAAGTTCAGATTTTCTTGATTTTGACATTGTAGTGACAGTGTATGCTTAGCAAGTAAAATAAGAACCCTTTTTGATAAATTGCCGTAGATTGCAGACTATAAAGCTGGTACAAAATTTATAGGTGCGCAGACCAATTAATAGCGTAGCGTGGACCATTAACGGGCCCACGTTGACACACACGGCGACGGCGGCCATTATTGGACTTTTACTGTTATCGCATATCGTAACGCCGCTCATCGTGCACCGTGTAATTAGTCCACAATGGGAACTCGCTCATTACCACAGTCACTCTCACCCCTAAAAGCAAACCAACGAATACAGCCACTTCAAATACCATTACTGGCCCCGAATCGCGAGCACTACATTCTTAGTTAGATAACTACGCAATGGTACTCGAACAAAAAATTAGGATCGCTAGTAACTAATTGCACATGAATCAGAGTGGCAGATATAAAGCGTCAGTTAGTCATCGCAACAATACGATGGGCATGTCTACACAATTGATTTTTCGGCTCACCATTCATGTCAATGTCATGAGGGGGATGTATTTCGCTTTTTGGTGCGATAAAATAAAAGTTACTTACATTAGGGAAGATTTTACGTCTAATAGTGAAACTTTAGGGGTCGGTCGTTTTATTACCAAGAAAAAACTGTAATAAGTAGACGTAGAGTCGAACCAATTGATTCTTGGCCCATCGCAGAATGTTGACTAAATAAACGTCTTAAAGATGTCCTTTATAATATGTAGAGAAGTACAGATTAAAAATTTTCTTCTGTAAATATGAATAAATTTTTTGTGCGTACTCACCAAATACACGAGGAAAATAATGTTAAGTGCTTGATTCCGGGTTAAAGTTTTTTATTTTACACACAGAGGTACAATATCCAGTCCAAAACTCTCAATAAGGGCGATCAATTTAAAAGTCGAGATGATACAATGACGCCCTCAAAGGCGGCTGCCGGCTCTTGCCCTGTCCCGTCCGACAATGCATTCTCCTCACAAGAAAGTTAATAGCCAGAGGAAGGAAGTAAATAGTCTTTATTCGATTAGCTTTGGTTGCCGGCGAACTACAAAGGTTCTGCTGCCCTTGCGCAAGAGAAAAAAACTGATGCTGGCACATTCAGATGGTAATGTTGGGGAATAAGCAGGAAGCGACGTGACTTGCGATTTTGAATTAAATTTCACTGCACTGTTTAAAACCTTCCTACTTTTATCAGTTGAAATATTGCTGAAAATTAATGATTTTCATGTTACTTAAAATAGGATAGTAAGCTAATTGATAATGCTGAGTACCTACTATTAAATTTGTAAGCTACTTTAGCCCATTTTCTTTTGGACACAGCTTTTAGAATGGTAATAGCTGGAGTAACATAGGGGATTGATCACAGGTTTGTTCTTGAGTGGATAGGTATGGACATTTAAAGTTAAACTCGGCACTTGCCCTACTTACCTAGTACCTACCGGCCTACAAGTTTAAGTAGGTGAGTAAGGTAATAAAGGTATATTCGTGCCTATAGCTCAGAAAAAAAAGTATAGTAGAAAAATGTTTGTGAAGTTGTAGCAATAACTGCTGCAACCCATACCCAGCGATAAATTGATGTCAATAGTGACTTGCACTGATTTAGTGAGCTATATTCAAGGAAAATGACTTTCAAACATCGTCATTTTCAAAAGTTAACACAAGAAAAACCAGTACATCGTTCCACGTTCAATATTATGTGTAAACACAACACAGATTTATAATTTCAGCTACTTATGCATACAAACCGTACGGGACCGCTGTGGCATGAAGCAGGCAGTGTAATTGTTTGTTAGTAACACGCTAAGTAGCTGCCGTCGGCTTGGCTCAAGCCACTGGGAATGAAGCTAATAGGCCTTCCTGGCAGACTTAATTGCAGCTTGATTGAAAAAGAAAGGTAAACGGCGTGCCGTCAAATGTTATATTTACTGACGTTTCTTGAACGCGTCTAATGTCTGGGAAGAGAATAATGGAATATGTATGGTAGTGGGATGGTCTGTACACAGAATAATTGGGGCGTAGTCAACGTGTAACGATATTTTTATTTTTTATAGATCGTCCTTTGTTTATTTCAGGTACATTGTAATATACAGGGATATAACCAATCAAGGATTTTTTTTAGATATGTATTCGCCGAAAATATACTTTTGTAATGTACCCATACGTACGCTATGATTATTCCAAAATTCAAATGAAAACTGAATTAAAATTAAAGCAAAAGTCGCCATTGGGCCAGCCAAAGGGAGGATCAAAACGTACAAAACGTTTTCGAGTTTTACAGCCATTGTGGCATTCGAAAATAAATCCGTACTCTAAAAAACACAATGATAATTTGTCATCGAAGAATGACTTGGAAGCACCTGGCTACACGCGACCCCTCACCCATCGAGGTTGCTTTTACAGATTCGCAACGCATCGCCCATTGTCAATACGATTGTTTAATTTATATTATGTGATCTTCAAATGGTGTTTAAGTAGTTCCTCAAATATGTGCAGATGCAGGAAGGCGGGGACAAATGGCAGATGCGAGCTTCCCCTTCTCCGGGTTTATGTATTTTAATGACTTCGCACAATGGATTGTACGCGCGAAGAAGTTTGTGATAACTCGTCTATTTATTGCTTCAACTCAAAATAAAGCAGAGAACTAGTTCACCGCAATGGTAATTTTTTAAGTGCCTAAACAAAGGCAAGCATGAATTAAATAAGAAAAGCTTATTTTCAAACATGGCAACCCGGTCGACAGTGGCGCCAGTAGAATTCGTGGTCGACGAATCGACTTCCTGTGCACTGTTTCCCGCCAAAATGGATCGCTTCCGGTGCGTATTTGTCATTTCTGTATCACAACTCCGTGGAGTAGTCATTATTTGTCTAGATTTACAATAATTGGACTAAGGTCTCTTCCAATTGATATAATTAAGCGACACTAACCTTCGAAGAACCGTTGAAAATATTTATATCTGAAAGCAAAACGACTACTACGATATTTAATTTTATAATCGTTTTACTAAATATTACTTCACAGCCAAAAAGCTACAGGTGTAACCGACGAGATTCCAGAATCAAACCTTGTTTACAATTAAATCACTTCTAAAAATAATTCTCACACATTAGTTTTAGTATGACTAAAAATAGCTCTCGCAGAACTATTTTAGGCATGACCTCTTCCACGGATTTCGTATTGGCATCATATTCGCAATCCGTTTACGACGAGGCCGTCGTTACCGGTTGGAGCAGAGATTAATATCGTTGGGGTCTCCCTTATCATAATTATCATGGAGAAGAGCACTTTCAGGTCGTACTTAATGAGCTTTGACTTGACTACGCAAACATTTTGTTTAGCAAGGATAATAAGCAGAAATTGTCAACAAACATTTCTATTACAGTCCGCGCATCTAATGTGCTTAACGCACCTAAAGTTTATTTGGGAAAAAGATGAATTTTATTTTATTTATTCCTGAATCACAAGGTTTGCGTAGGATCGATTGTTTTTAAAAAATAAGTTTCAGGGATTTCAGATAGCTCTTTCTTTTATGATGTTCATGTTGTGTTGATGTTCAAAATCCGACGTCACACGAACACAAAACCCAATATCCGTCCAACTTGATGTCGCGATACCGTTTCGGAAGAGAAGCTAATGGTGTCAGGTAATTGTGAGAACTGATTGTGTAATTAGCGCGTCGGCCGCCGGGGGCGCGGGAATCGCCGACCCCCGGTTTGTTTTTTACCGCACCCGTGGGACCATTTAATTGTTAATGTTTGCGTAAGTGTCAATTTTACTGAATTATATTTGTCGACATGATTGCTTTGACTTAATAAGTGGGAGTTTTACTTTGTGACAGCTATAGCACTTTAACTCTTTTACTGAATAATGTATCTATAGTATATGACGTGTGGTGCCGGGTTTTGAATAACACCTCTCCGTTTCTTCCGTGTACGTACGCGACTAAGGATAAGGTATATTTTAAGGGACTGAAAATAATGTAATCTAATTTAATAATAACCTCGAACTAAGTATTCAGTATCACGAGAGAACTAACTTACTTGCACACAGAAAGAGAGGAGGCTTGTGCCCAGCTGTGAGACGTAAGTATTTAGCGTGGAAGGTGTATCTCACACATTTTATTATATCCGAAAAAACTTGAGCAAAAACTTGATAAAGGTTAATAGGTGTGTAGGTAACTGTACTTAGCTACAAGTCAATCCGAGCAGTATATTGATTCAAAATTAAACAATGAGCCACCAGGGATGATCCTTTAAAGTTATTGAAAGACGTAACAACGAGAATTCCTCAATTTATTTCAATTTACACGATCCGTATTGTTTGGTTGGGAGGGCGGCGTTCCCGCGCTTCCGTAGCTTCCGACACGTGCCGCCATCTGTGAATTACACCCTACAACAATCACCGGTGTTGCCAGCCAAAAATAAACATTAACTTTAACATTAATTTTAAACTTATTACACTGGAAGATAAAGTATAATTTTACGTGCTTTATTTGAATGTTTTAGAAATTAATATTATTGTTTTAAATGGGATTTCTTTTATCACATGTTAAAGTAATGGGTGTCGATGGTCATTATTTGGAACGTGTTGCTGCTGCGTGTGTAAAATTATCAAACGTGTGCAGAGGACATTAGTCGAAGTTAAAATCATCGTGCCGATCTACAATCAATTAGGCGGTTTATATAATACCACTTTTTTATTGCTTTTACAATGGACTGCTATCTCATTTTCCAACAAGGCCTATTTTAGCCAATATAGATAAGATAGAAATCATACAAACATCAAGCCAGCATTTCTAAATGGGGTAGGCATAATAATAAGTTATAAATCAATATACATACATACTTACTTCTGCACTTAACCCATATCAGCACAAGCCTTGGTCAGGCCCTACATTTATATTTTCCTTACTATAAACTTTTTTTATAAGTTTTCGGTAGACGACTATAAAAAACGGACAATTCCGTCAGATAGATTGCCAAAAAATAATTTTGAGAAACCTAAAATACCATAATACTGTGCTTAATCTTCGCGCGACGAAAGCTGTGGCGCGCAGTGCGCGTTTGGCAGCAGCAGCCGCAGCGGCTAAAAATTAGCCCGGAACGTGTCGAGCTAAGGCCGGCCACATACATTCGGAATTTTTCCGTTCGGAATCCCGAATCAGACTTTCCGAACGCAGTCAATCCATACAAAATCAATGGACCGCCACACACATTCGGAAAAATTCCGTGCGGAATTCCGAACGGAAAGCTTGCGAACGTGTGTGGCAGTCCATAGATTTTGTATGGATTGACTGCGTTCGATTTTCCGATTCGGGATTCCGAACGGAAAAATTCCGAATGTATGTGGCCGGCCTAAACGTGAGTTATCCGAAAAATTTTCAACATGAGTGAGTCTCACGGTAGTTTAATGTTCAAAGTTTCGCATGACGTCACTATAATATGGTACGATTTTTACCTTTGTAAGTACATATTACAACTGTCAGCGCATCCCACGGGCCGGGTTACACAGAGCACCAGCCCAAGACAAACAGCAGTTGACCTGCGTGCAATTACCGCAGCCATTACTGGAATGATCGGCGCAAACATTGCCACGGGTCGGGGGGCGTCCACGCTATGGGGATACATTTGTTTTTCTTTAACACATACTTTCATAATTTATTGCAGTGACTTCGTAAAAAGTTCTGGACCTTGAAGTTGTCTAATTATAGGTGCATGTAGTGACACTAGCGCCACCTATCGTCCTGTAGTAGAACTTCTTCCACAAACGTCAACTGTCAAAGTGTTTACATCGCGCTAACGAAGTTTCGAAGGCCGGTTGCATAAATACAACTTCCAACTTTCTCTCTACTACTAATTACTACCCCAATAAGTGTTTGATATCTATTGAATAGTTCTAGTAGTCAGTTAAAAATGACCTTAGTAGAAGAATTGTTTGGTAGGTAAATTACTTTACCCGTGTGGTGTCGGGTTTAGAATAACACCTCTCCATGGATGTCGTAAGAGGCGACTAAGGACATAGGTTAAGGTATACTTTAGGCGACAGGCTAGCAACCTGTTAGTATTATACCTGCCACCTCAAAACCTAAAAAATATTATGCTAGAAATGGCCACAAAACGTGAAATAGTCATCGTTTTGTGTGCTCTGCCTATCCCGTTTGGGAATACAGGCGTGATTGTATGTATGTATGTATGTATGTATGTAAATTACTTTTTGGAACTCTCCTACTGTACTGTACTTCGCTTGCACTTGCAAGGTGTGGATCCCCGCCGACGCATGCGCCGAGCCGCGGCAAACATTTGCGGAGCCGCGCCTACGCACGCTTGCGCGTGTGTCTTGATTAATCACGCCACATAGTAATCTTCGTTTACCCTCCACATTCCCTACCCACAAATCAAAACTGGTATCTGCGTTACCTTAGAATTACGAGCGTACATTTTTGTGTTTAGTATTGTAAAATATTGTATTTCGTTGAATGAAACCAAATCCTAGTTATCAAGATAATAATGTATTTAAACATAAAACTACTATGAGACTCACTCGGTAGTAAAATAAAATGGATACACTTACCCTACTTCTGAAAGTAAGGCCCTGCGCAGACGACAGACTATCCGCGACAGACTTTTTAGTCCGTCAAAATAGAACCTATGGAATTATATATGCAGTTACTGCAGTAACACATACATACGACGCGCATAAAGTCCGGCACACATTGTACCTATACAATCCACGCAGACTTTCTGTGCGCCGCAGACTCGATCGCACAAAAAGTCTGTCGTCTGCGCTGCCCCTAATAGTGAAAGTGATGGCGAAAATTTGGGTAGTTGTGAGAGAGGAAATAAAGAGCGGTGTTGCGCAGTGCGCGTTTAACCGCTCACGCCGTAGCGCATTGCTTCCGATGATGGATCACGAATTGGCCCGAAACATGTCGAGCTAATCTCAATATAAAGACGTGAGTTTATCCGTTTATTCTATTGTATTGCGTATTAATTAATAATTAATAATAATTAAACCTGTTAGCTTTCTGAATTTAGCTGTCTATACAATATCTATTCACAGTCCAGATTTTCTATTGTTTACAAAAAGCTTAAGAGATCCTCTAAAAGACGATCGGCAATAAATTAAAGCTCACAATCGCGTTGTTTATAGCTTCTCGGACGCACGGAACCGAATTGACTGAGACGAGTATTGCCAGTATTGGACGAGTACGGGCATTATGTCGGAAAAGTTTGCGCTAACAATGTGTAATGTTGCCATTTGTATGCGAAACTCCGGCGGAAGCGAGGCGAGGGATTGCGCAAGTTGCTATTGTGGCGCCATCTACAACTGTCCGGGGCACTGACGTGTTTCCGGGCTCTCCGCAAAGCGGCTTGAGCTGTCAAGACTGAGGGGCCTTCTAGTTTCCTTGAGGGTCTTTTTATTTTTATTCTTAAAGATTTATTTGTTTGTTTTGAGGGTTAGAGGCATATTGTAAGTAAAGTATACCCGAATTTCATTGCTGACGACTTGGAACGGTTTGTTGTGGATTGAAAGTTTCCTTTCTACAGGCGTATGGAATAGGTTTATGGATTTTTTAAAGTGACTCTATCATCATCTTAAATGTATGTAACCTTTAGCTCCGATGCTGAAAGCTACCCTCGGGATACCTCCCTACCTCTTAGCTACCATCTTCTTAACAAATATACATTGTCGTTGTATGTTTACTTACAAATGAATTATGATTAATAGGCAATTTTTATTCAAAATAATGTTGTAACTTCGTAAGGTCACCGGCTGGGAAATAAGCGTTTCGTTCGCCACCGCTGCGCTTCCGCTATCAGTGCGTTAGGAGCTTTACATAAGAAAATTAACTATTTCACTTAAGAAAATTAATTCCACAAAGAAAAGAAATTATGACGCATACAAAGTGTTTGTACCACACACCAAGTTACAGACATTTTTAAATGATGGATTGTGGCCTGAGGGAGTAACATACCGTCGTTTTGTTTACATCAAGAATTATAGTGATATGAAAAAAGAATGGCCTAGAAATGAAAATTTATCCAAAAAATGAAAATGAAAGGTAATGGAGTTTGTAATAATAATAAAACATGTAAATTGGTCAGTTTTAACTGTAGATCGGCTGTGCGCTCGATTGATAGTCTACGTGAGTTATGTCAAACGGCTGATTTGATTGCGTTGCAAGAGACGTGGCTTCTGCCACATAATATATCAATGCTAGGCAGTATTGACGTCGAGTTTGGTTTTACTGGCAAGTCTGCTGTTGACACATCTACGGAAATTCTTCGTGGAAGACCGTACGGGGGTGTAGCAATATTGTGGAGGAAGTCAATTTTCTCTCATGTCACAGTGATACCTTGCAGTAGTGTGCGTCTTGCGGCTGTTACGGTGAAACTTGCACACATCGATATTCTCGTGGCGAGTGTTTACATGCCCACAAACTCGATTAATAATCTTAGTGAATTTACTGAATGTCTGAGTGAACTTAATGCAATTATCGAAAATAGTGGAGTAGAATCAGTGTTTATGTTAGGAGATTTTAATGCGCACCCGGGTGAATTGTTCGGTACTGAACTGGCCAATTTTTGCGCTGATCAACGTTGGTTGTGTGCAGACATGGACTTGTTGGGCTGCGACTCGAATACATACACGTATATTAGTGACGTACATGGCACGAGAAGTTGGCTGGACCACTGTGTTGTGACAGAGGCAGCCAAAAAATGTATTTTTAAAATTGACGTAATTAATAATGTGACATGGTCTGATCATTTTCCTTTGGTAGTGCATTGTAATTTTAGTGTCATACAATCAAGGAATGTTTTTAATTTTATTACTAGTAATTCTAATGTGATTTGGGGAGAAAGGGATACTATGCAAATTGACAAATATAATAATTTATGTAATAGTTTTCTAAGAGATATTGACTTTCCTGCCGAGCTAAGGTGCTGTGCTGATAAGATCTGTTCAGATGAGAGTCATAGACTCATCATAGACACGTTTTATTGTAGTATTATTGACAGCTTGACTAGAGCCTCTATTGAAAGTAAAACGTATAATGTTGTAAACAGGAAGCGTAAATGTATTGCTGGTTGGAATAAACATGTCAAAGATGCTCACCGGGAGGCTCAAACTCATTTTCAACTGTGGTGTTTGCAGGGGTGTCCTAGACAGGGTAAATACTTTACAAACATGTCTAAGACTAAAAGTTTGTTTAAGGCTAAACTAAAGTGGTGTCAAAATAATCAAGACCAGATTAAAATGGATATTATAGCTTCCCATCATGCTATTAAGAATTTTCCTCAATTTTGGAAAGCAACAAACAAACTGAACTCTAAACCTAGCGTTCCGGTGAGCGTCAGCGGTGTCAGTGAGCCTACTCAAATAGCAGATTTGTTCATGAAACATTTCCAGGTGCAGTCTTCTCTCGGACCCTCCGCGGCTGTGCTCCCCACGGGGATCGGTCCCGGTGACCAATTTGCATGCGTTACTGTTAAGGAAGTTACTAATATTATCAGAAATATGACACGCGGCAAATCACCTGGACACGACGGTCTCAGTGTGGAGCATTTCCAGTACGGTGGTGCACACCTTCCGAGAGTACTGGCGCTACTATTTAATTTTTGCATCGCACATTCATATCTGCCCGAAATGCTAATGAAAACTATAGTAGTACCAATTATCAAAAATAAGACTGGAGATGTGTCAGACAAAGAAAATTATAGACCAATTTCTTTGGCTACGATAGCGGCTAAAGTGCTGGACGGTGTGCTTGATAAGCGGTTGTGTTGTAATATGAGGCTCCATGACGCTCAATTCGGCTTCAAGCCAGGTCTATCCACGGAGTCCGCAATATACTGTCTCAAGCACACCGTCCGCTACTACACCGACAGGCAGACTCCGGTATACGCATGCTTCCTGGACCTCTCTAAGGCGTTCGATATGGTGTCTTATGATGTGCTTTGGGGTAAAATTGTGTCGGATACCACGTTGCCAGATGAATATCTACTGCTTCTGAAGTATTGGTATGGAAACCAGACGAACGCTGTTAGATGGGGTAATGGATTTTCCGAGGTGTACAGATTGAATAACGGAGTGAGGCAGGGTGGGTTGACGTCTCCTAAGTTATTCAATCTTTACATCAATGGGCTTATTGAGGAGCTCAGCAAGGCAGGAGTAGGTTGTTCTGTGGCCGGTCGCACCATCAACAATATCAGTTATGCTGACGACATGGTGTTGTTGAGCCCCTCAATTAGTGCCATGAGGAAGCTCATAAAAATCTGTGAGCGGTATGCAGAGACCCATGGACTTAAGTATAACACGAAGAAGAGTGAGCTGCTGCTTTTCAAGGCCAACGCGAAAACTTACGAAACCGTTCCACCTGTCCTTCTAAACGGTGCTCCACTCAAACTGGTGAAGAAGTTCAAATATTTAGGTCACTGGGTCACTGATGCGCTCACCGACGACCTGGACATGGACAGAGAGCGCAGAGCGTTGACAGTCAGATGCAATATGCTGGCTCGCAAGTTTGCAAGATGTACAAATCAAGTTAAAATAACTCTTTTTAAAGCCTTCTGCCAGACTTTGTACACTTGTAGCTTGTGGGTTCGCTTTACGCAGAAGTCTTTCAATGCTTTAAAGGTCCAGTATAATAATGCCTTCAGGGTGCTGTTGGGGCTGCCCCCGTTCTGTAGTGCGTCTGGCATGTTTGCGGAAGCGCGTACAGACAGTTTTGGAGCCGTCATACGCAAACGAATCTCATCAGCCATGGGCAGGATGAGGGGCAGCAGCAATAGCATACTGCGCACAATATCGGAGGATGTGTCGTGTCCGATACTGCATCACTGGACTAAAATGCATGTCGTCAAAAACGCTTGGTTAAAGAATTGAATTGTGAATATTTACTAACATAGATATTAAGAACTCTTTGTAACTAACAATTTATGGATCTTGAGTTATCTGACAATAAAATGATTATTATTATTATTATTATTATTATTTACAAAGTATGAAACAATGAAACAAATTCCACATTAGATTGGAATGGAAGAAAACATAAAAAGAGAGGTGTATCTCACCAGTATTTCGAATCCGAACGTTTACATCTCTCTTCCTTTTCAATCTATTTTGAAATGACCCTAACCTTCAAATTAACTATGACTAATATGACTAAAAATCTGAAACGCTCCGTCAGGGACAAACAGAGCCAAAACGTGATCCAATTCAACCACAATTTATGTGACGTGAAAAGACTCTACACCTGAAAATATATTTGTTAGTCAGAGGAACATTATTTACATTAAATGTTGACGAGCGGAATGAGACGGCCAAGATTACGCGACAATTATAGGTAAGTAATAAAAGACACATCATCACATCATTTAAGTGATTGCAGATCTCGCGTACGCTGTGTGATATCGGGTTTAAAATAATTCTTCTCAAATTCTTCCGTGGATGTCGTAAGAGGCGATCACAACAATCAAGCAAACTGTCACTGTCTCAGTACCGCTGTCTATACCTAACTTAAACCCTAAAAAATATGCTAAAAGTAGCTACGGAACGTGAAATAGTCTTGAATATGTCTATGTAGCATTTTTCTGCTCTGCTTACCCCATTTGGAAATACAGGCGTGATGCATTCATGTATAAATCTAGCGGAAACTCATCAAGCTAAGCTCCTTATTCCTTAATTTTGTATTAAGTATAAAGTATGCAATTTGACGATTGGAGTAACCTAGCATCGCTTCCTCCTGCTATAATACCACGATAAGATTGTTCCGCGCTTCCGCGAAATAAAAAAGTGTCCCTATCTTACCAAACATGAAAGAAAGAGACAACAGACACCCTTTACGTTTAAACCGGGAATAAACGTGCGTGCTAAGGCCGCTGTTTACAAAGACCGTAGGTTTTAATATCTCATGAAGATAAAGAAAACTAACTAGCATTGAGCCGCGCGGCGTGGGCGGCGCTATTCGCGGCAAGGTCGCGCGATATTGTGTTACAGCTTACTACGACCAGCCAGCCGAGACCTTCGCCAGCCGAACTGCCTTTCCCCGCCTCATCTATTTCCACCCACTTCCCGCTGGCTGCGCGGAACTGGGGGGTCTACTGAGTTGGCAGCGTCAGCTCCCACGCCAGCTACACGCTAGGGAAGTCAGAAATGAAATAAAGCATCGAAATATATCGAAATCGATATTTTTGAAAATATCAATATCAGTATATCGATATATCGGTACGATACACAAAAAAATAGTCTAATTGACTTCAGTCATCTTATACTCTGTATTTTAACAGTTAAGGTTACAGAACCAATGCTCGACGCCTCAACGCCCAGTAGATGACATCTGTTGAGCAGCAAATTAAGTCGACCACACAAAATCTAAAAAAAAACGTTTTGATACAATTTTGATCTTGAATATTTGGTGTCAATATATCGATATATCGTTATATAAATATGTCGCCCAAAAACATCGATTATTTCAATTAAAAATATCGATATATCGATATTTATTCAACAAGCCTACGACACGCGTCACACGGGATAAACGGGCGGTTTTTATTAAATTCTGTATGTACGAGTAAATCAAAGGCGTCGTTATATTTACGCTTTCTAATGTGACCTCTTCTGATAATAAACTTTTCATGCGGAGATGATGCAGTGCTGTTTTGATGTTTTTGTGACTGGGTTTTAGATCTTGCGAAATTGCTGGTTCAGTGGCGGGTATTACAAGTAATAAATCAAAGGCAGGAATTCAGATGCAATGAGAACTTGGAATAATAGTCTAGCATCAGTAGTTTGAACACGTGTCTATGTATAGGCAATCTTTCAACGGATCTAAATTTCCACTAATCCGGAAATGCTTAGGTACACCTTAGTTCACCTTATTTCGTGCATGTAAAGAACTGGTCGATGTGGTTCCTATATCGAATGCACATACAAAAATGTGCCAGTTGCTGCCATGTATATTTCCAACTTACATACTGGTATGTACCTAAGTAACAATACCATACCATTTGACGGCCGGATAGCCCAGCGGTTAGAGAACCTGACTGTGACGCTTAAGGTCCCGGGTTCGATCCCCGGTCAGGGCAGATGTTTGTATGATGAATACGAATGTTTGCTTTCGAGTCTTGGATGTTTATCTATATATAAGTATGTTTATCCGTTGTCTAGTACCCATAACACAGGCATTAAATTGCCTACTTTGGGACTAGATGATTGGTGTAAAAATTGTCCAGAGATATTTATTTATTTATTTATTTATTATACCATTGTAACAATACCTAACAAGGATTTCAAAGATATTCAGCGTATGAGCTCAACTTTCTACATGAATGACTTTTTTTACCTCCAACTCATCTTGGCACAAACTAACAGCTCAAAATAGCAACGTCCACGCTAATAAAATGAAATCCATCATTTGACGCGGACTAGCATGCTGCCATGGGCGTATGCTACGCCTGATGTTCCGTCACCGGCTATTCTCAAGATCTAAAACGTGACCAGCCGCGACCGAGTGCCAAAACCAGCCAAAAACAAACAAACCATACCGCTTCATTGATGCGGTCGCTATGACGACAGCTCTTTATTGTTTGTAAACAATATTCTGGAACATGCGAAGTGGGGTTATTTGGGGAAGTTACGCCATGTTGGATTGACTATGGAGATCTTGGTGTTTACGTTAGTCTCCTACGGGCCACGTCAAATTTTGGGTATACAAAATGAATCCTAGGCGAGACGACTAAAAAACTGTTTACTTAGTCATAGTTCCATACATTACGCATGAACTCTCGAATTGGGTAGGAAAAGCTCACAAAACGCTACTTAGACAAAATCGTCGATGATTTTTATTGATTTTCGGGGAAAAGACAAGACAGATATTTTCACCTAGCCGTCAACTAAAACAAAAACATAATTCTTAGCTATTTCCGAATTTAAAAGTGTTTATATAACAACTCGCTCTATTAAATTAATAACGCCACTCGCTTCAACCGGTTACTTTTCTTTCATTCCTCAGTGACAGGACAAAGATATTGTTTCATTAATATTCCCATCTCAATTTTTAGCAATTCTCAAAATACTTGCACTTACCATTCCAGGAATAGATTCAATTTCTGATGCACTACGAATTCAATACTTTTATTGT
This sequence comes from Adoxophyes honmai, assembly GCA_005406045.1. Taxonomy (NCBI): domain Eukaryota; kingdom Metazoa; phylum Arthropoda; class Insecta; order Lepidoptera; family Tortricidae; genus Adoxophyes; species Adoxophyes honmai. The sequence continues at coordinate 179,521 of BHDV01065337.1, read as the reverse complement.
ACTGGTAAATATCCAATTTTGTGGATCTACCTAGCGGCAATGTATTCGAGCCGGCTTAACGTCACATTGCTAAACGTGGCACTGGATTTTTGAATTCATGTGCTCTGCCTGCCCCTCTTGGGATTACAGGCGTGAGAATATGTATGTATGTTTATGTATGTTGTGTATGTATGTATGTATGTTAGTATGTATTAGCATGACAGGGCGCGAGTAGAGTTACGCATTAGATAGACTGTACCAGTCACTGTTTAACTAGAGACGTCAGAAAGTTACAGGTAGTTTATCCCGCACGCGAGATGTCTCGCGCGTATTGCTACAGCTTCTAGAACGGTTCCCTGAATCCAAATCCCAGGGGCCTTAGCACGCTAGCCTAGCGTTATTCCCTAGTATAATTCAAACAAAGAAACCGTTTATAGTTTCTTTCTCTCACTCTTGGTTAGAGCGAGTACCTTAACATTTTTAAAACTCTAGGTAAAAACTCCTATAGCAGGCAGACGCGACGCATCCACAATTTAAGAGCTAATGCAAGTCTATTTTACATACCTCTTTACTTATTTATTGATAGTAAAATCTGTTATGCAGTTTGTCTGTTGGCATTTCGTCGGCGTCGTTAAATACACGTGTAACAACCACTTTATACCTAGAAGCTATCTGTTTCAATAGCGCTTACGTACGTATTATTTTGTGAATAAATGAATTTAATAGCCGTCATAAAGCGGCAAATGTGTCTGACTAAACTTTTTTCTCATGGTGATATTGAAATTTTGAAATAAGCACGAAATGTGAAAATCCTCAAAATTCTATTAAAAACCCTACCTACTAACTTACATTTCCAAATAAACACTGGTTCGAATCACCAAAGCTGCTAATTAGTAGGCAATGTCAAAGTATGTAATGTTCTGGGGCCTACAAATATTCTCCATTAGGTAGGTATGTCAACAGAACTCAATCACTTTAACTACGGTAATAATCTGTCATACAGAACAATAGTAAAAAAAGAAATAAAAGAGACAATGTAACGCAGCATCGCAGAGAATCTTTGGCATTTGCCATAAAAGTTATAAATAAAAATCGCGGTTTTGTATACCAGAAAAAGCTAGAAAGAGATTAAAGATTGATCTCATTAGCAGGTGAGCCAAATGCTGTTAATCCTCAGGACAAGGATTAAAGGACAGTTTGGGCGACTTCGTTTTAAATAGCGCTGCAAGCACCACAATTAACATCGCACGGCTCAGACAGAATCAAGCCTAATTAATATATCCAACGCTACATGCAATTAATTATTCTCAGCAGAACGGAACAGTCATTACAACCAGCTTCATAACAACGGCCCGTGTGCCAGGTGCTGGGGTAGGCCCAGCCAAAAATTCATAATGAATGACTTTATACAGATTAACAAATGAATCGATGTAAATGAATAACCATTCGACGGTTCGGCCCTAAACATTAATCGCTACGGCACATTTGTAAAAGCATCATTAATTTTCTAGATGGTATCATTCTATATCTCTTTTGTTTTGGCTAGCTGCGTCCAGGCGTCATGAAAGGCATATTACGTACAATTAAAGCGAATGGCAACGCGGCACGTGCCTCGTAGATGTTGATGTTGGAGCCAACATGACGTCATTCGATCGTTCGCACTTCCAGTGTCTGGTCATGTTTACATTTAGATGCCAAAGTTCGAACAGGATATAGAATCTATCCTTCTTTGGTGCTAGAGCTTCTAAATTACCATTTTAGCGCACTTCGTATTTTAAGAGTTGCTAATTGCTATCCCTTGGGTTATCGACATAAAAGGGAAATCTCATTACCAGAGAATTATTTTATGAAAATGACTCAGCAGTAACTGGGTTGGGTCTTCAAAAATGACGACAAACCTTACCTACTATTGGATCTGCATCTGGAATTCCGGAAATAGACACAATAAATAAGACGGAGTACCTATTTGCGACACATTGAGATGAAACACTTAGTAGATTAAAACTAACAAAGAAAATTTATTAAGTTTTTGCACCCGCAGCGGAAATCATATTTGTTTCTCTGGAATTTGCTAATATCAATGTCTGTTCTAGAGATTCGAAATGCTATTTTTGTTTATTTGATCATGAGCCAAAATTCGATAAAACGTGATTTTTCAGTGTAAAAATACATTTGTGCCGTTTTTCGAGTGCCCCAACAGCACAATTACCTAAATACGCAATACCGTGTAACAAAACTGCGGACTTTTGATCTGGGATCACAGCGAAACTACTCAGATAATCTAAAAAAGTGGTAGCTTGTTAGCGATGCACTCCAAGAGTACAATAAAAATACAACTAATGTACTTAGTTTATGAAAATAAATAAAGGGTAACTATGCTGATGAATCAATAACGTTAATTTTGTAACTTGCATACCCACCTAAGTAATACCTACGTATACGTAATCAGACGATATACCTAATATTTAATTATGCATTTAGAATACCTACTGACTTACTAACCTGTCTGGTGTTTCTAGATTTCATCTACTATATGCTCTCGTATGTCGCTTTTATAAAAAAAAAGGAAAAACAGTTAGGATGCCCTTCACAAACGATCAGCAACAGAAGTCGACATGAAGGTTATTCTGATCGATGGCTTGACCTTGCCGGCGCCTGAGAAAAATAAAATAAATATCAAATTAGATAAAACGACGTATATTCTGCTCATAAATTAAAATAACGATAACATCCGGTGCTACATCACTGCTTTTGACGTTCTACGATCAATTTATAAAGAAGCTGAAACTTTAATCGAAAAACAGTTTTATAGTAGCTGTAAAGATATCAGAGGAATAAATGCTGACTCGATAAAAAGCATAGAGCTACCTACCTAAGTGGTGCCAGTAAACATAAATGCGGTCAACATTTCAAAGTTGATTCATTTTTATTTTTATGTCCTAATTCGAGAAAATTAACTTCATTTTTATGGATTCTGTCGATTAGTAAAAGAAAGAGCGAAAAAGTGGAAAAGAGCGTAAAGATTTTTTTGAGGAGCTAGTATTATGATCAGGTACTATTTCCTGGCTGACTGTGTACTAAAAATATAGAACTGATCTGAGGACATGATAAGTCAACGCATTCAAAAATAGACTTGATAAATATAATATGAAAAATAGTAACACAAGTGGATATGCGCACGTCAACATAAGCTGCCCGTGCATTAAAAAAAGTAAATAATACTGTCTACAGAAGTCGCCAATACATTGATTACGTTATAAACAGCCTCGGATCGTTATTTTTATTTTAAAGCATCAAAACACCCTCATGTTCACATGACAACGGTGCGTAGTAGGTATATGTACAGTGCTGAAAAATATTTGCGACATGTTCCTCCAGAGATCTGTCCCGCAAAAACCCGTGTTCCATTCAATCACAAGTGCCCCTGAAGTCCCAATCCCACACCCCAGACGCCCGTGACTCACGGATCGGCATCCAGGTGAGTCATCCGTGAACTTGGATCCGCTTTCAGGTGAAACGGGACTATTTCGGGCCAGCACTGCACTAGGCGTAGGGGTCATTTTGGTACGTTTCTTTTTTTATATGATTGCTACTGACCTATCCTGTTTCTTGTGTGGTGTCGGGATAGAATAACACTACTCCGTTTCTTCCGTGGATGTCGTACGAGGTGACCAAGGAAATAGGTTTAGGTGTTCCTAAATGGGGTAGGAGCACGCGAAACATGACATGGACAGAACCATGACAATTTCACGCTACGCAGCCACTTCGAGAATTTTAGGTTTGAAAACAGATGGTAGAGGTAGTATAATAGGGACAGTTTGCTAACCTGTCGCCTAAAGTATACCTAAACCTATTTCCTTAGTCGCCTCTAACGACATCCACGGAAGAAATGGAAACATTTCCTGTCTTCAATTACTATGTTCAACTACAAAATTCTATTTTCTAAATTGGTGATCATAGAGTCGTTAAGAAAAAATGATATAAATATAATTAAATGTTGTTGCGCCCGTGTGGTGCCGGGTTAGAATAGCACCTCCCGCTTTCTTCCCGTGGGTGTCGTAAGAGTCGACACTGGGAAAGGGTTAGTGTATTGTGGGCGATAGGCTAGCAACCTGTCACTGCAATATCACGTTTAACCATCTGGTTACCCTGAATTAGCTAAACGTGGCACTGGATTTATTGAATTCATGTGCTCTGCCTACCCCTCATGGGAAAACAGGCGAGAGAATATGTATGTATGTATGTAAATGTTGTTTTGCCTAACAACATTGACAAGACGAAGTCACTAATACAGAGTGGAGGTAGATGAAAGTATAAATATGTCGCATATCCAGTCACGCCATCTCGCGGCTGAAGTTTGAACTACGCATTCGGTGTTGAGTCTACGTGATTTTTCTACAAACTAATGGAGTTATAGCGCCATCTATCGGTTTACGGCTGTACTTGTCAGTGTTGATTGTTACTGCGAGTTAGTAGCGCCATCTAGCTACTTTCAATGTAATTAGCAATGCGATGCAGACAGCTTGGGTGAAGTCAAGACATTGTTGATAAGAGGGACTGACAATTACCCTCAATGAAGAAACGTAACGGCTGAGAGTTATCTACCCTCAGTAGCGCGGTGGATAGCCACGGGAGAAACGCGTCAACTCCGGTCAACGCCGGAATATCATACGGGGATGTGTGACGTATCAAGATGATCGTGTTGTGGAACGTTAAACGTTAAACGGAACGTCAAATCTTAACAGATTTGGATGTTTTCGGAATGAGGCTGGCAACACAGGTTTTGTTGAGGAAAACCAACATGTAGTGTTGGCAATACCAACTACCTGCTTTTCACTTTAAAAAGCGGTACGAGTAACGGTCGAGGAGGACTTCTAGTTGGAATGCTGAACTGTGCGGTTGTGCCCCTTATTCCAAATTCATCGCGTTCTGTTTGCGTCTTGTAGTCCGATCTAATTTGTATTGCTTGTGATTATTGTATTCTCTTTAAATTAGTTTGATTAAAACGTGAGTGTACTAAATTGACTTTTCATTCCAACTAAGTCATGGATGAGTGTCATGGTTAACGAAGAATCGATCTCCTGCATCGCCGCTCGACATTGACACACGCCTTATCATCTTCATCATCTCTCTTCATCTCCGACAAATAGAACTATGAAGAGAATGAAACAAAATTAAACGTAGGTGGGTAGGTATGTACACTTAGAGTAAGGGCACTGGAGACTAGTAATAATCTATTTTTGATCTTGTCGCAAGCCACTAAGTGCCCAGAAATTTCCCCGAATTTTTCCACATGCTAATAAATTTGGCGTACTTACAATAATACTTACCTAAGTGCTATCGAAGTCAATTGATTCCTGATCCTCCGTAGAATCTATTTACAGTGCACGTCATAGTGACATACTATAAAGGAAAAATTTATTACGTTTATCGTGACAGCGTTCTACGTTGGGTCAGAAATCAATTGGTTCGACTATACCTACATAGGTACCATCGAACCAACTGATTCCTGACCCATCATAGAACCTATTCACAGTGAACGTCATAGTGACATTGCATTGCTTGACAAAGGAAATCTTTATTACGTTTATTGTGAAAACGTTCTGCAATGGGTCAGGAATCAGTTGGTTCGATAGTACATACATCACGCCCGTATTCTCTAACGCTACATAGACAAAAAGCTATGACTATTTCGCACGTTTCATGGATTCTAGCATACTTTTTTAGGTTTAAGTTTACATGTATAATAGAAACAGGTTGCTAGCCTGTCACCTAAAATACGTCATCCACGGAAGAAATGGAGAGGTGTTATTCTAAACCCGGCACACGGGACGACTATACTTGAAATAAGAATCGAGTTCCACAGTTTTCATCCTGCTGTGATACCGTGATTGGAATTAATTTAAAAAAGCTTTACATTTTAGCGAAAAATAAACAATGATTAATATTTATAAAAATAACCCTATGACAGCAAATAAACTCATAAATTAACGCATGTGACATCATGTTTACGTTTCTACATAACGTCTTTTTTGTTATTAAATAGGATGATAAAAGTGCGAGTGCAAAATCCAAATATAACATTGCTACGTATACATACCGCTTAATATTAACTGTACTGTTCGTTCTTTAGAAAAAGTACCCTGATTAATGTATCATAAAGTTTGTTTTTCAAGACGTAATGATGTTGAGTTAGGATAAAGTATAGTTCGTGAATGGTAGGTAGAGTCCGGGAGCGTCGGTCGGTGGGCGCGGTTTAGCGAAACGTGACGCGAAACACAGAGTATTTTTTTAAAGAAATGGATCAAAAATATTATACATACTTATTATTTTTAATCCACCCCGTGTGGTGCCGGGTTAGAATAGCACCTCCCCCTTTCTTCCCGTGGGTGTCGTAAGAGTCGACTCTGGGAAAGGGTTAGTGTATTGTGGGCGATGGGCTAGCAACCTGTCACTGCAATATCACGTTTAACCATCTGGATACCCTGAAATTGCTAGACGTGGCACTGAATGCTTACCCCTCTTGGGAATACAGGCGTGAGAATATGTATTATTTTTAAAATCACAATGCGATTTGTTACAATGAACTTTGAGTAGGTATACACTTCTTTTTTCCCTGAAAATGATACATGATAGATAAACTCAAATATATTTATCAAACAATACGTCGTATTTTTTTTTTGTAAATTAAAAAAATCGGGAAGTAGTATAAAAAGTATAGATTGTGAATACCTATTACATAAATTACGCTTTATTTTCAATACACGAATCCTTTTAGTAATAATGAACTACAATACTTATATCCGTTTTAAAATGTTGCTAAAAGCTATAGTAAGGGCTTGTCAAGAATCACGTTTCAGAAATTACTTGAACTGGTAATTGGTAAGTAAAGAAATACGGGTATCAGTAAAGTTTTCCACTTATACTTGTGATGAGCTCGTTGTATATTTTCGTCGCGTGAACTTGGCAAGCCAAGCTAGTTGAGGAAAGTGGTCTCGCTGGGTTTTATTTACTCTGTGGCTGCTTGGTTAATATAGTAACAGTGAATACCGATTGAAATAAAAGCACCATTCGAATAAACCGAAAATTACTTACACTAGTACTAGATTTGGCCATGCAGAAATTTAACGAGTTTCTTTTCTGCAAAATATTTTAACAAATATCTATATCATAAAACTTCCAAAACTGCAACGAGACTCTTCAATTCTTCAACTTCGAGACTAATGTTGTAAAATTTTGTTAGTTATTTAATAATTGTGTCTACCCTTTTTCTTAATGACGATACAAAAGTTCTGAAACCTATGTTTCATTATTTGTGGATATACCTCTTCAAAATAACAGTAGGCATCTAGGCATATAGCATAGTTACAGTAAGTAATAAAACACTTGAAGAACGGAAATATGCACAGACACAACATTTAGGAATACATTCACACAGGGTTGCTCATCTTTTAAAGAAAATGAGCTTTGTTTGAGGAACTATCCTGTTAGGCCTGCTTTTTAAATAAATGCATTATATTGAACGGCTCAACAAAAAAAATGTCTTTTCTTTAAAAGGAACAGAAACCACAATATACTAGTCTAATAAGGTTAGGAAATCACCTCGGAATTCGAGATACCCAGCTGGAAGTTTTGTAAATATTTGCATATTGAGGCCCTAAAAGTTGTCTCAAAACCTACATATTCTAGGGTGTGAGCGACTATTAAATTTCAAGGTCAAAAGTCACAAAAATCTGTTTTTTGCGCTTCTTTTGTAAATATCTCATTTCCTATGGATTTTTGCTATTTGTGTTTCTTATCAATATTGTAGAATACAAAATTCTCTACAAATTTTGCGTCTAATTTTTTTTATACGGTGAACCGTTTTCGAGATATAGGTCGGAGAGCGCGCGGTCACGGCATCACTTAAGGCCTTGGGTACTTCGATGGCCAAAACGACACAGATATTGTAAAACTTCAAAATGCTGCAGAAGTTGATGGTCGGGGGCACGGCCGTGCCCCCACCAAGTCGAGCGCGAAGCAAGCACTGCCGTACCATCCTTTACTGGATCCATTTCGCCACGTTTTCAGGCACCTATTTGAGCACTTCTGGATAAGACCAGAAAGCTGAAATTTTTGTCATCTAGTAAGCTATAATTACATACTTAAAATCCAAAATTTCAAATCAGCAGGTCATTTAGTACCGAAGTTAAACGAAAGCAAAGTTTCGCATTTTCGACACTCACTCACTCACTCTTGATCATCAAAATAGAACTAGTACCTACTTCCCATAAACTCACAAAGCTGAAATTTGGTACAGAATTAGGGATTAATGACTACATAAAGGGAAAAATATAAAAACTGGGATAATTGAAGATCTGGAGTACCTGGTGACCCTGATTAGAAAGCACTAGAGCCCAACCAAACTACTGGCGAAATCGACATACCTCCTTTACAAAAAATATTGAACTTAGTGGGTCACCTCATTTTACGTCAAAAATCGAAAACCAGCTGGTCTGGTACATAGAAAAAAATCAACTATAATTGCAAAAATCCAGGGTAGAGGGACACATCTTCTAATTTACGCCAAAAAACGAAGACAGTCAGCAGCCAACCCAAAGCCACATTGATTTAATTAATCAAATATTTATAATCATTGATCTATCGATAGTTCATCAAGTATATAATGGCGCGTTTTCGATCGGAGACCGGTCGACCCAAAGTGATGTTATGACCGCGCGCTCTCCCCCCTTTATCTCGAAATCGGTTCACCGTATAAAAAAAATAAAAAACAAAACTTGTAGAGAATTTTGTATTCTACAATATTGATAAGAAACACAAATAGCAAAAATCCATAGGAAATGAGATATTTACAAAAGAAGCGCAAAAAACAGAATTTTGTGACTTTTGACCTTGAAATTTAATAGTCGCTCACACCCTAGAATATGTAGGTTTTGAGACAACTTTTAGGGCCTCAATATGCAAATATTTACAAAACTTCCAGCTGGGTATCTCAAAATTCCGAGGTTCTTACCTTAATTAACCTTACTTTATTAGGCTATACTAACATTAACATTCAAAGTGATCTTAACCAAGCGACCTTATTTTGTTTAGATGTAATAAATCGAAAAAAAGAAAATTAAAATGTTCGTCCAACTACTTTAGAATAAAAATGCTGTCGATCTATTTAATTGACAGCAGAGCTTACGCATTGCAGCGGACGTGGAATCAGTACAGAAGAAATAATGTCAAGGGTGACAGTGCGTGCGTCTGATTCTAATTCTATTTGTTGTTTTCTAGGACGAAGCCGCTTCCGCATTCTACCCGCAAGGCCAGGACAACACGACAGACAGAGCTTTCTAGATTTTTATTATTTTTCCAAACTTCAAAGTAGGTTTATGGTCTACTCTGTGGATTTTGAAGGCAATAGACATAATGTTCCTATTAATGTGCTGATGCTAAATGCATAGCGGTCAGTTTTACTCTTGTTTTCGATGTAAGGCTTGAGCTTTGGAAACAGCGATAAGCTGTTATTGTTAGACATTTTCTTGTTTCAATTTTCTACCTCTCCTTTCTCTGTAGAAAAACAAACCTTCAAAACGAGTTTCACGTTCTCTCTATTAAGTGCCTTGTTTATAACAATATATGAACCGTCATTCATCTTTGTACAAATATAAAAAGGAACTGAAATCTACGAGCAACGTAGCGATTGTCTATCACAATTTCGTAATGTCTAAAATAAAGAAGAAACAATTATAAAATCTTTGTAATTATTGTATGTTCCCAAGCTTCCTATTTCCGCCTTCGCTTGTCTCATACTTCAACTGAGAATCAGTAGTGGTCAAGCGATGTCCACCCGCTCAAAACATGGTACAGCCTTGGGCTGCTGGGCGGGCGCGTCATGGCGGGGCGGGCGCCGCGCTTCGCCGGCGGCCAGTGCGCGCCTGCCCCGGTCCGACACTCGACGTCGGCTCGTCAACGAACACACAGCCTTTTATTAACGACCATTTTAATATCGGTAAGAACCAAGTGAGTTACCTAAGCCATGCTAACAAAGAGTGCGCGGTACTAAGCGGTCAAATTCACGACAATTCGGTAGCGGTAAGTCTCGATGTTATTAACAGTGCCGAGCTATGCTCCAGGATTCTGAAGATTCCGGAATTCATTCGATTTAGTTTAACAAACAGTGAAGCAACGTAACCATGTGGTATGCCTTGTGAAAATTTGTTTTGGAACGTTTATCGGAATTCAAGTGTTTTTAGGACATAAAGTGCTAACGTAACTCATCAAAACGTACATACTTGCTCGTAATTATTTCCTCCAACAGCTTATTATGTAAATTATCGCATAATAAACAAACAAAATTACCAAAATTCGACTTCAGGTTATCGAGACAGAAAAACCGGACTTTCTAGTATGTCAGGGCTGTATTCCAATCGAGTTTATAGGACGGCTCGATATCTCGAGTCGATATCAGGTATCGATGCACCTGTCCGCAGTATGCGGAGAATCCGATCCGAGCGCTATTTTCGGCGGCTCTCGGCGCGCGCCAAATTTGCGATCCCGCCAAATCGACGCGCCTTGTGTATTTTCGTAATCGTTTCACAACCAGCTTTTCTTCTAGTAAATTATATTTAACGAAAGTGAATAGATTTTACTTCTGGTTTTCTTATCCTGTGGGTAGGCCTGGCCGTGGCGTAGCCGTACCTCAGAAAGGTGAAAACACATTTGACATTGGCCTTCGTATTCGACTGAAAATAATGGTGATGAATACGATTACTTTTTTATAGTAGCTCATAACAGGAAGAGGAAATAGCTGATCGTTATCTGTTGTTGTTATTTCTGGATTTCATCAAATCTTAGAGCTTATTTTTTTTCGTAAATTACTCTTGAGTAATGATTTTGAATTATTGATATATTTTCCGAAAAAATAATTCGCAACCATTCCTATTTTACTTTACAGTCATAATTACGCATTATTATAAAAAAATAACATAAAAAAAACTTTACAAAACAAAAATATTCCATCCATTATTATGTCACTGTAGCTTGCTGCGTAGCGTAGAGCCTGTCGAACGTAGCATAACGTAGCAATCTCGTAGACGGCTACGACCGACTACAATTGATAATAACTTTTTAATAGAGGATTTTAAACTTCATTTCTGTACAAGTGTAGGACAAAAAGGCACTAAAAAAGCGAAAAACTTTACAACTTTTAATCCATCACGCTCCTTACGTTAGCATCGGCGGTGCATCTTAATATTGAGTAACTGTTCTTCAGTTTGTTTCTATCTACATAAATAGCTACGTACAACGTCAAGAGCATCGGTAGATGCATTCCAGCCGCGTTCGTATCTATCGACCCGTCGTTCTTGACTTGAAGCACTGATGAATGGTAACTGTTCTATATCCGAACCAATGACGTGCGCCATGGAGCGATGCAGCCCATGGCGTCGAGTGGGCGAGAATTACTGCCCATTTAGCGATAGCTTACGGATATTTCCGTAACGTTAAACAACTTTACGGCTCAATGGACATGATTGGCGTATACGCGTGACGTGAGGTATAAACAAATGGGGATTCATTATGTTTACAATTGCGTAACTAAACATCAAGTAGCCGACGAGTTACTGAGATTATGCAAAGACTAATTAGCCAGGTGAAACAAAGATTATGCTTGATATCAAAGTTAGTGCTTCATTTACTCTTTTACATAAATTGAAAAAATCTGCTTTAATATTAAGTTATGAAACTTGAGAATATGAAGTAATTTCAAGGTACCATGCCCGAAATAAGATGAGGACCGATTAGCAAATCCCGTTCGTTTGTCACCGCCCCAAAAACAGGGCTTGCGTAATCGAAATTGCGGCAGGCCGCTGACTTGTCCGCGGTGAAACTCGCAACAAGGTCGCGACAATCTCGAAAATAGCCGAGCGATGAGCAGACATTCGTAAAAACGAGCGTTTTCAAGTTTTCCCGACGAGGCGAGTTGGCGGCGGCCCAAGAGCACGTCGCCGCGGCTCCGAGCGGCTATTTGCGGCCCCACGACACCTCTCCACACGTCACTGCTCTATTTACGAGGATCGAGCACGCTATTGTACTCAATTATGTCACCTGAACACAGCTCCTCGATGTATATAACGCTCCGCACAAGGTTAATGACTGGAATTCTAACACAAAACTAACCAAACATAAACAAATGGATGTTATCCTCTAGAAGAAACTTTACACATGAAAACGTTTTCTATTTCGTTACAGAATACGAGCTCGACATAAACCATCAAAATGTTTAAAAGCCATTTAGACATGATTGGCAGAAATGAGACGGCATCGAAGAAAGCCAGATTTTGGCAATCCTTCGTCCGATCTCTTAAAGGTAAGAACCATTTCTATTCCCTTTCAACTTATGACCAACATAGGTATTTTTCCTTTTGAATTCATCAACGTAATTTATAATAAGCACTCGCGATAAAAATTACTCTAATCCTCAGTCTATCATGAACATTTACTAGTATCTAAAAGCCAGCAAAGTACAGTTAAAAAAGTAAAACATTCTGAAAGAAAGAGAGAGCTGATATTCTTCTAAACGTTCTCAACACACCCACACACCATCTTCTACCTCATCTCACCGACCACTAAACCCTCTCGCCAGGATCGGAAGACATCAGAGCCGAGGAGCGGTACAAGCCCACGCGCCGCAGCGTCTTCCCGGAGCTGAGCTACCCCTACACCAAGTCCATCTACGATGACCCCGTGGCTGCTGCTGAGCGCATCACCGTGCCCGGCTACCGCTACCTGCCGGTCCACCGCGACGTGTATGGGTACTCCCCACGCCCCATCTACGCTCACAACTACCCTCGCTCCCTCGACCGATACAGGCCAGGTTAGTACCCCGAGATGTATTTGTACAGAACACAACGCTAATAGCTTCCGATTAGCTCCTCCGCTGGTCGGAAAGTTTGAGTCAATAACATGCTCATTGCACCCGCCAATCTCTTCATCAGAATTCTGAACTGTTGAAAACAAGAGATAAAGGAAACTGTTAACGGGACTTTTATATTTCTGTCTTGTCTGAAAAGACAAGTTTTGTCTGGTGGTGATTAGCAGATACAGAGTTATTGACTCTTCTTAATTGCACCTAGATCCAAAAGTGCAGATTGCTTTTCAATCCACAAATTTTGAGGGTACTGAACACTTTTCGTTTTCCGCTCTTACGATTGCGACACAAATGCTGTCCTCCATACCTACACACAAAAGGTCGGACAGAATTGTAAACAGTTCCAACACGAAAATAGAACATTGTTCTGAAGTGTTGAAAGATGACCCATTTAGACACGACACAGGAAATTGGTAATTGATTGGCAGGTGCATCATAACAACAACAAATTCGACATTTGGCAATCGTACAAACCTAGATTACCTACCATCAAGTAGTATGCATAAGGTACACCACTCACACTGACTGAATTTTTCACTTGTAGATAAGATTGCAAACATTTTAACATGTACAAAGAGCTTTATTGATTAAAGAAATCGTGCTTTTAACTGTGACACTAACCCGCGGGTGTAGGCACACCGCCTGTTAACATGTAACGATAGTTCACATTGGCATTTAACTTTAATTGTTTCAGCATAAACATCTACGGCCAGATTTAATGTAATTTGGAACATCTTTCAAGGTCGCTGCGTCACTTAGTTGTAATCACTCTGTGGCCAAACTACTCGAGTCGGAATCAATTTGTAATTTAAAATAAAATAGACATTCACATGTTTCATCGTTTTAACCAAGTGGCTGTCACTAAAAGTACCAGCATAATAAATATGGGGAAATCCCCTCTGACATTGCGGGTTACCTTGCTGTTATCACATTTACTTTGTAATAAAGTTTTATAAATAAATAGTTGGAAATCATATATATTGACGTGGACCCTGCCGGAGGCTTGAAGATACATGATAATTCGAAAGATCGATAAACACTACATGGAGACAACACAAACACTACATTAGAATTTTTCAATCGAACCCACATGTGTACGAAAGTGTTTTGTCTGAAATATTTTACATTTGTGTTCGTAATTATGTAGTCCAATGAATTTATTTAGTCTTCTTATCTGATATCACTGATGAATACGTAAATTTTATTATCTGTTGCATACTGTTATTGTCACAATCATTGTGCGATGCCATCGCTTCTGCAGCACTCCTGTGATAATTTTATGTTGGCATTAGACGTTTGCTTGCGGGTTGCAACTGACATAATAATTATATTTATGCTATCATGCCTAATAATCGCATGTGTCATATATTAGATATCACCTCTTATACATAACATCACTCCACACATAGTCCATGTATGTTATATCGACTTCACTGTTTATATTCTACCGATCTTCCAGCGTTTGTCAGGCGACGCATTTTGTCTATCGCTGTATATCCCCTTATTTGTGTAAATATACCTACATATAAATTAATGTCCCCATTATTTGCACTGTCTTGCTACGGACGTACCCAAGAGGTGAGTTCTACGAAACTGTATATATTTAATTATTTATGTACCTACCTACTTATACTAACAGAAAATCATTATCACATTTTTAACGCTTACGCTGATCCTCAATCTTACTAACCAGCGCTCCTGTAACACTTTCTTTCGACGAGATGATACTCGTACTATAGAATCCCATATGAAAATGGTTGTAAATTGAGGTTTGGACTTTGATAACTACTTACGTATAATAAACGAGTGATCTTTCAAAACTTATAATGAATTTAAAACTCCAGAGTACTTTATCTATCCTGAAACTCCTATTCGAAGGACTCTTTAAAGTGTGTTTGATTTGAGACAACCTTTGTTTTCCTACTGTTCTTGTTGTCCGTCACCCGAGTCATTGAGTTGTTGATTGCGCAGTGTACCACGTGCCGAGGCGTCTGCGCCGCGGCGTCGACCCCTTCGACGCGCACAAGGCGTGGCAGGACCATCTGGACCGCCTGGCCGCCATCGACCGCCTGTACCCCTCGCGCTACGGCCTGTACCTCAAGGACCGCGCGTACCCCATCACCGACTTGAGCGCGCCCACAGACCCCATCAAGCCTCTGCTGAAGCCCCTTGATAGCCTCAAAGGAATCGAATATGAACCCGACAACAAGCCTCACTGGGGAACAGGTAAATACTAATTGCACGATACGCCCTTAATATAAGTCACGAGCGACATAAGTCAACCTCGAGAACGACACCGTACGCGAACCAATCATTATACTGAAGTTTTATTCTCAAACGACTTTCTTTGTCATGACTTTTGTAGTCGCGGAGAGTGTCTGCCTCGCGGGTGATGCGTGCAGCAATCATTAGAGTAAGTGCCACTGCAGTTAGTCAATTTGTGCTTTACAGAAACAATCCACCAAGTCCTTCCTTGGTGTCTCGGGAAGACTGATTATTTTAGTAATTACAAACAGACTAACTGTGGTTCAGCATCTGATCCACATTATAAACTATGATTCGTATGCTTCCAACGTTGATAAATTAACTGTCTTGTATGTAAATTTATGTTGAATTTGTCGTCCGTAGTGTGTCATGTGGAATCAGTGTATTGTTAAAGCTAGCGGCGACTCCGTTCACCTGTCAGCTTCGATCGCCATTGAACCTGATTTGAGTTGGATGCTGACGCACGCTTATCTTTATTAAGAGTTATGTTTACAACAAGTCTATGATTAGTACCTGAAGTGATCTACCTACTGATCTACGTATATTTATTTTCTTAGCACGAAGAAATCTGTCATTAAAATAAATATATTATCTCGTATGAAATGTAACTCCTAGAATTGAAGACCAAATTCTAAATTATTTTGTACTTACCATTGTATATTAGTTCATGTTGTCAATATCTATAGGTTGTAAAATAACAAATCGATATACTCTAAATCTTTTGATATCAAAAGCTAGTCATTGTTTATATACATATACACATTATTTATTTACTTTATCTAGTACAAAAATTTAAATATTACGTTAACTAACCCGACACGAAATTGTATTAAAACATAAAAGACCAACTAGTGTTTTGATTTAGTAGTTTAGTACCTTCTGATTTACACGTAAGTTAGCTACCACACCAAATGACTGCCCTGCACAGAGTAAAGGCACAAGAATAGATTTAATTTAGCAATAGGTGTAAGTACATGCATGAAGCCGCATTTGTAAATATGCAAAGCAATTCATATTCTAAATTTTATTACAAGAACAACTACACTCTGAAATACTGGAAAGATCTACAAAATTAATCAATTGAATAGTTTGGACAAGTTTTTGGCAGCTGTTCGGTTTAATTTGAAAGAAACGTTTGCCTTCCCCGGTTACATCGAATCTTGGGGAATCATTATGAGAGAAAAGCTTGAAATGAAAATATTCTTGTTTCTGAGCCAGTGATATTCTGATTGGTACTGATTGTAAGACTTGGTATGAAGGAGCGTTGCCGGAGCGGATATCGGATGCAATCAAAACGGATCCCTTTTTCGCTGAAGCCGAAAAATGGGCGGGTTTTGATCGTTCGCTCCGAGGGATGTCGCCCACGCCCGTCAAGCCCCGGATCAGCCCCCCGCGGGACTGCGAGGTCGCGTACGACGCCGACGGTAAGCCGCGGCACCCGCCTGTACCTCGTCAGCTCCCTCTAGCTCGATACCCGCTGGAACGATAAAACAAACAAGCGAGAACGACCTGCTGAGTGGATACACGATTTTGCAAACTATATCAGTATCGCTTCCATTTCAGTAGACACTTAGAGGCTCTTTATTACTTCGAGTATTTTAGTGAATGAGACATTGTGACATCTTTATTCACATCTTCAATTCTTCTGTACCGTTAGCTCTGAGATATCCTTCGAGTGTATGTGTTCTTTTGCAAAGATACGAAATTCTTATCAGCACATAACCGCAAGCATGCTGCATGCGTCAATTACCATAGTGTAAGAGCACCGCATGCGCGGCATCACGTGGTTCATCGACGTGAATGTACAACATTTATAAATATATATCGTTACCACTTCAGCCATACGGAATAATTTCTGCTTTTATCGTTGGCATGCAATGTACGTCAATGTGTGAGGCTTGTGACCCGTGGGCGATGACGAAGTACAGCGTGGCGGTATACTGACGTGTGTGGCGTGTAGGTGCGCCGTTGTGGTCCGCGAGCGGGCTGCGCCGCAGGCCGTGGGCTGACATTTTCAACCCGAGCCCCTCTCTGCCGATCTCGGCGATCACGCGGGACCCCTTCTGGTACGACTGGCCCGAGCTGAAGCCCGTGGCGCGGTGGGACCGCAGCCCCTCCTACATCCGCGACTCCTACCTGTCGCCCGTCAAACGCACCTTCCTCTGGGACAAGCACCCCGTCAGGCCGCTAGGTTAGTGGACCGCTGTAAATATGCCGACGATCACAGCTTGCTTACGAGCTGTACAAACTGGCCTCTAATTGCCTTTGAAATACTCATATTAATAAACATCAAATTAATGTTTTTCTACGGTTCTGTGTTTGAAATGGTCTTACTGAATTATAGATGGTCCTCTTGTATCGCAACAGATTTAATGGTCGACGACGCTCTCACCGTGGGTGACCTAAGCTGCACTATGCCCTTCTTGCGTAGTCTATAAGTACATATCAGGTATCTGGCGATGAAACAAAGAAATAGCTTTTGTAATACCTACCTCTTCTAGATCGTAGTTGTTGATGAAAATAAAACGTAACTAGAGTAGATATCCTATTTGGAATAGAATTTATTACCCTGCACTTTCCTAAAACTTATAAAGGACTAAGAAAATGTTTCATTCTTTCACATTAAATAAAGAAGCTTCGACTTCAGTGGTAGTTTTCATTGCATTTCTTATCCATGTTATTTCGACAACTATAACTGCCACATATTCTAAAACTTTGCCAGTACCTACCCTTGATATCCCCTAATTGGACACATTACAGAGGGATCATCACCGTTTTTCACCTAACTACTTTTCGGCAAACAACTTAGAGCGATGTTAGAGAGAGTGAATTGAAAAAGCGTTGCGTGGACTTACTCTAACCTCGCGCTGAGTTGTTTGCCGGTTACTATACTTACATAGTTACATCACGTAACACAGTTATAATTATTCATTTCAGTTTATCATCGTAATTTTTGTCTGAAACTTGCTCAACTCATTATTCTACTTATCCGTAATTCGCAGAAACATTTGGAATTACCCAATTTCTAGTCATTTCATTTTATTAACTTCTATTCATCTATCGCAGTTTTATAATTTTACATACAATATTTTATAATATATCAATAACTTAGTCTAAAGTAAATCTGAGTACTCTCCAATGTTCTCTACGCCTATACTAATCATGGTGGCTAAATAACAGTGCTACTGTTAAAGATAGTTCCTTATTTTCTCCTTATTGAATATCCAAGAACGGGAACCTCTCACTTATCGGTGCGGAGTTGGTATGTCTACATAACAAGAGCTGAAACGGCACGATTCTGCTTAAAGTCCTCAGCATCTAGCCTAGGCTTAGCACGGCATCACGCTCTAGTCGCGTCGCGCGCGTGATATTCTCTAGTTAGACAGTGACAAGTATAGTCTATGTCGCGCGAATCTCTACTCGGGCCCTGTCGTGCTAAGGGGACTGGCTAGGTTTTAGGTTGAGGGGTAAGTTCGCACACCGCTTTTTCTGTGGTAGATAAAGGGATGCGCGGACTTATCCCCGCCACCTAAAACCTTGCCAAGTTAGACTACGGCAAGGTTCGGCCCGGCCGAAGACACATCGACGTCTTTTTCGCTCTATAATAGTGTCCACAAGCAATTTTTAACCGTCTATCGCCAGCTGCGCCGATAACTGTGGGGCGGACTATTTCTATTTTAAAATCATACAGAAATATAGAAGAATCACCATTGAATTGGAAATAAGTAAATATTGCACGTTATTAGAATGTGGTACTTTTTCACCCACACATTTTTACATTAGGGCTATCGTCTCACCAATATTTTTAGTACAACTTCCTTTTAGGCATGAAAATTATTTTCGAAATGTGAAAAGGTAGCGATAAACTTAAGTTGTTGATCAAAATGAGTGTGACGTAATCGTACTGTTTCCTCCTAACACATTCACACAACGTATTGTTTGGCAACGAGTCAACATAGACAAACTCAAGTACGATGACGTCACGACCGTTTGAAGAGTATCTAGTTAGATTGATTTTTATTTAAGTACTTTTTCATAAACGTTACTCACAAATTGAAGAAAACTAAATTTCAGGATCAGCCACTCTCATTGATCTTGATTTTGAAAATCGTGCTTTAATAGATCCACTACAAATTTTAGGAAATGCTGTAATTCAGGCACGGGTCAATTTTGTGACAGTTTTGCTGCAATTTAGAGCAGTATTTTTAGGGGTATTTTTGCATAATCTTGAACGTAATATATTGGAGAGGAACTGGTAGATTTAATGTTTCTGGTCGCATTAAACATTAAACTCTGGGTACCTAATAATTTTCACGCAATAAAGAGGTGACTAATATTAATCACGATTTATCTTTTCAGCTGCTGCTTTTTAAAGGGAGAGCATCGAACCTTCTACTTTAAGGATATACCTATGAGTACATTATACAATTTTTATAATACCTACCTACCTATCTACATATTCGATGAGTCATAGCTTTGACTATGTTATCAAAATATGACAACATAATTAAGTAATATTCATGGTCACATTACTAAAATGTTCGTTTTCTAGTGTTGGAAAATAAATATTTACTTAATTAAAGATCTCAAAGACTGCAATAACATAGTCACTGCCGCGGAAATTGAAACATTTGTTACTCAAATCTTGTTTTTATTATAAATTCTATTTTTATGTATATCAAAACAAAAAAAAAGTAAATAAAAACTAAAAAAAAAAACGATGTATTTTTTATTTCTCCTTTAAAGAACGTAACACGCGAGGTACCAGTGACGCAAACAACACCTATTATGTATATCTACTAAGATTCAGAAGCGACCGAGGAGGTAGATCAGAGGTATAATGTATTACTACATACATAATTATATTTTAGGTTGTTAACCTTTAGGTCCTAGCACACATTACTAAGTATATGTATACTCGCCCAAGTGTAAGCATACACTTACTACCTACCGACTTAACTCATTGTTCTAAATTTAAACCTAAAATTGTTATAGTAGCTGTAGCAACCTCTAGCGCCACCTACTGTCGAGTAGTAGAACTTCTACAGATGTCATCAACTGTTAAAGTTTCTAAACCGCGGTGACCAAGTTTCGGAGATCGGTTGCATAAATACAAATTGCAACATTCTCTCTGTCCCCATTCATAACACCTGTTTGAAGAGAGATCGCTCTACAGGAGGTATAGAACTGTAGCGCCCCAGAGCCACATTCGTCGAATAGCCGAACTAAACGATCCCACATCGAGCTAAGTTTCAATGATCGGTTGCATAAATCAACTTCCAACTTTCTCTCGTCGGACGTCGGTCCGACAGCGTAGGCGTAACATCTGCCTGGAGAGATCTCTTTATAGGATCTTTTTTTACTCTTTCCCGCATTGGTGACCCTCGACTTGGACATTTGACGCAACTTTCCTCGACCTACATTATAAGAAAGACGCAGTCTAAATTGCAAGCCAGATTTACGGCACTTGTGCATCACTAGCATGTTGCTAACCTCCATCCCTGGTGTCTACAATGTCCAACCTACCACCTAAATACACTGCAAGCTAACGTAGCTCTAGGAGCGCACTCCGCCAGTCACATCGGATCCGAGCAACTCGCTCTCCGATAGTCACGGCGGATCATAAGGCGCTGCGCAGACGACAGACGCGCGCAGATGGCGCGCAGACAGTTTCCATTCAGAGTTTTTATTGCGCTGCAGACTCGATCGCACAAAAGTCTGTCGTCTGCGCAGGGCCTCAAACGCTCGCCAACGCCGCTCAAGCTTACAACTTCTGATGGCCCTAGCAATTTCCCACTGCACTACGATACGATACCTCAACGACCTCCGGTCTAAAAGGAGGGCTGATGTGGCGCGCCAGTGCAACTACTTCCAACTTTCTCTCTGTGGACATCGCAGTAGTTACTTAGTGCAATGAAAAAGATCATGAATCGATAACGATTTCATTTGCGAATTAACGCGAAATTGTATGGAAAGTGAAACAGCGCCTCCAAGCGGCACGTTTGCACAACTGCCGCGGTCGACACGTCTCTATACATTCTTCGCGTTAATTCGCAAACGAAATCGTTTTCGTTTCATGACCGTTTTGATACTTTTGATTACACTATACGCCCAGTCCCCAGGAATAATATCTGCCTGGAGAGAGATCTCTCTATTGGAATATTTCCCACAGAACTATAGACATTTAGGCGTAAGCATAGATCATAATATTAACAACTATAGCACTGCACAGGTAGATAGATATGGCATGTTTTGAATATTGTATTGTCATCCAAGTTACGTAGATATACCTACCAAGTTTCAGCTCAATCGGTCTATTGGAAGTTGGAAAAATACATACAAAAGTGAAGTTAAATAAAAGTGTTTAATAATAATAAATAACCTAACCAACAAAAATTTCATTTTCGATGCAAGCTTTTTGCCGACTGTACTTTTTGCCAACTTAGGTACTTCATTGTTATCTACCCTAGATTATGTGCACTAGATTTTAAGTCAATCAGACCAATTTTCTAGGATATAATCCGCAATAAGTTAAGATTATTTTTATAGTTGTATCGTAAGCATTTCTTTATGGCGCGTCTCCTGAGCATAAAACGGTACATAAATTACAACATTTTTCTAAGCTACTCTATCACAGTTGTTGTCCCGACTTACGGGACAGAATAACAACACAAAATAGTTGATTGGCCCAAGTGAAGTTAAATAGAAGCTTGTAATAAAACGTAGGCCTTGCCCTTTGTCACAGAACTTGATGCTATTTTAATTTTTTGCAGACAGACAGCGCCATCTTATTTCATTTTGCGGAACATTTCAAAGTGAAATGAGCAAGTAGTATTGTGCCACTGTGGTGCCCTCGTATGAAACATAACATAACTAATTGAGCGTCCGTGGTAGTTTATTTTCTGACATTGACCACTGGAGGCCACTTGGGTGCTCTATTTTTACGTCCTTTGTCTGAGCTACAGGATTGTCCTCGACCTTGATGCAAGTAAGTACATTTTTATTTTATTGTTCCCTTATTACCTTATTAGGGACAGGCAAGTAAAACTTCGTCAATACAGCCTCATCTGTCGTTAAGGTCGCAATCATGACTGATGTTAGTTGTTTTTATTGCATAGAAATGTCTACGATAATGTTTCACTGAATAAACACAGTGTCGGCAAGATACGCATCATCACGCAGCCCTTCACCAAGCGAGCAATCGGTCGTCCTGCGTGCGGGCATAGCATGGGCCAAAAGCTTAAAAACCTAAACACCATGTGCGACAAGCAATGTGTCTGGAGCTTTACGGCTAAGTGACATTTCACAAAATTGTTGCCAGCTTTATGTTGTACATGTTGTCTATGCATTACGTCATTATTCCTCGTTGTGGTAGTGAAGAACAAACTTTAAGTCAATCACATAAAGTTCAAAATTGTGTAATATTGCATTTGCGTCACCATTTGACTCAATCATGAATACATTTTGTATGGTCTTGTCGTTGATGTTTGAAATTTCAATCGTTTCAAAACAAAAATAGTTACATTTGATTGTATTGTATGTTATATTTCTGTATAGTGTGAAAATGGAAGAAAGGGATAAAGAAAACATCAGTGAAGTAATGAATAACTCAGAAATAACGTTTGATAACCTAGTTATTCTGAAAGAATTCAGTAACATTGTTAACCACGTAAGGTGTGTATTGTATTACTTCATTAATTAATTGAAGTAACACTTCTTTGATAAAAATACTTAATTGTATGTTTTACTACGTTTTATAGCGACGAAGAATTTCTTCAGACAGTGCCTAAATCAAAAATGAAGAGAGTAAAATGGATACCAATGTTCAATTGTCTGAAACAAGGCATTCTTGATGAGATGATTCAGGAAATGAATTCGATGTGGGTTTCAGAAAACTTAAATCAAAAGCTGGAGGTGTTACAGAAACAACAGGCTAAATATAGCCACACGGAAACAGGCACAGTACTATGGTAAAGTGAATGTTCTTGCTCTGTCCATTTTTATGAACCAATATAGGTGCTAACTTCCTAAACATAAAAATTAATGTTCTAATCCAGCATAAGAGAGAAGGTTAACATTTTTTTTTATGTTATACTGTGGTTAAATAATAGTGTGTGACTAGAAATAAACCCCTGAAGATGATACTTACGGAATCTCTATGCTAGAGACCTTTAGGTACTTAAAAGATGGTAAACAATCTTGACATGTTTTTTATTGAAATACACAGTCTAAAAATGAAAGTCGTTACAATATACAATTCAATTATGAAAGTAAATGATTTTTTCATACCTAAATTGGACGTAGTTTAGCAGAAAGGATCCAACTTGCATAACCCTTCGAAGTAAAACGATCTATAGGCGTCAAAAATGTATGTGACTTATGTCACTTTAATTACGAGTGACTTGTGGGTTGGATCCTTTTCCCTAAACTACGTCCAATTGTAAAATGTAAAGATTTTGATTTATAAAGTGTATGTAAATAAAAAGACACGTCAAGATTGTTTACCATCTTTTAAGTACCTAAAGGTCTCTAGTATAGGTTCTGATAAGTATTATCTTTATTCTGTAAGAATTCAAGTTGCTTTAGTAAATAGTACTTTCTTAATAAAAGGATAAGCAGCTCAGGAAAAGTAAACATGATCTGAAAAGTAACATGATATAAACTTCAGTAATGAACAGAACTATAATGCTATGCTGGTCTTAGTGGTTTTTGAATGACATAGCTAAGAACTGAATATAATTTTTGTCTTGTTCTGGATCTGTCCCAAAAATTTGGGTAGCTTTGTTTCGTTTTATAAATGAGACTGAAATACTGGCCAATTCAATCATGTTTAACACATTCGCATCCGGTGACACAACATCTGTGATCAAGAAAATCTTACTCCTATGCCAGTGACACATATCTGTGACCATGTTATTAATACTCCTGACCATGATAATTTCGCCTGGCATAGCTTAAGGGCTCTGTGAAACACTGCCGGCCGCGAATCTGTTAAAGCTAGTAATAGTAAGGGAAGCAGATTTTAATCAAAAGTAAATATTTCTAACAAATTACTATTCATTTTGAGCTACATTTATTTAACTACCAATTCCTGATAGCCAACTAATAAACTATTATTTGGGTGATTATTTGAGTGTTTCAACCGTCTCATTCATCTGGGTATATATTATAAGAACCTGCTGCAGATTTAAACTATTTTGACTATTTGTTAAGAGTTCTTGTTTCTCTAATAAATCTCTAACTACAGTATCAGAATATTCTTCCATTTTTACAAAAAGTGTCCAGATGAATGAGACGGTTGATACACTCAAATAAATGCCCATTCATTGTGTTTTCAATTACGGAGGATGAAATCTGTCATAACTCATATAAGAGACCATTTTTAATATCTTTTACAGGAGGCCAACTCTAGGCAATGTGAAAAATCAGTTAAAAGCTCATGATGCTGCTAACTTACTAAAACAGAAAAAAGTTCTAGAAAGCCTTGCAAAAGAATATGAAGCCCGTGTTAGCAGGTTGAAGAAGATTCTCGCAGCTAAAAGGGGTTACATCAAAGCTTTACAAATGGATGTACAAAAGTATAAAAAGAAAAATGATAAAACTCTCTCTAAAATCAATGAGAAGCTAGACAACCATCACCAGTTTGCTAAAGTAATAGCCACCAAGCCAGACATTGAGATAGATTGGACACTAAATGATTTGGAAGTTGACATGAAAATTGAAAATGCATGACAAGATATTGGAATAAAATTTATATTTCAGAAAATTGTACACACCTGAGAAAAAGTACAGTGAATTTTAATAATAAATGTATTTAAACCCAATGACTTCAGAAACTATGTGATTATATATTTCTACTAAGATGTAGATGAAAATAGAGAATAAAAATTTAAATGTATTTGACATCATCACACTAAGTTAACAGAAGTTTAATTTTGTAATGAATGTTTTAACAGCTAATTACATAGAAGATACACAAAATAAGGACAAAGCTTACTTGAATTTGATAGTAATATTAAATCGATAAAGAAAAAGCTTTCCAGTGAATGATATAAGCCTTATAAGACAAAATTATAATTATGTAAGAGTTCAGAAATGTTCACACACCATCCATTACAATGATTATGATTACATAATAAAAAAAAACTTTTCTTAAATGCAAATCTAACTGAAAATAAAACAAAAATAAACTCCTTATTATTTTAATAGTAATATTTATTTCATGAAAATTATTTGACATTGTTAACATAGCTAAAAAATAAAATTGTACAATGCAAAATTTGCATATAATTTTATGTTATAATATATTATAGCAATTGCACTATTGTTGCGAGGACTACACTGCGCCTATCACCTCAACTGATAATGATTTAACTAGACTTCATATTACTGTAAGCTGCAAAGGGAAAGCCTCTTTAGGAGATCAAGATGCCAATTTGTAACAAAACAAATTTGAATATCTACTTATTTTGTAAGAGTAATACTGGAGTGCAAAATAACATTAATTTCACTGGGACTGCTGTGATGTAGTGCTTGCCATGAGCCTGAGCTAACTCTGCACCAACTCTGATCAGCCAACTTCAGTACTTTATAAGTTACACCAGAAGTTGTTTAGTAAATAGAAATCTAAGAGACGATTTTTTAATAAAACCAATTTAAATTTAAATAAAAATCTTTCAATCAACTATTATCGTCACTTATACGAGACCTATAATAATATACTTTACATTTATAGGCACATTAGTTACAGAATAAACAAAGCGAATGTGCTCTCGATCCACTACAACTCATTAAACTTGTAATGTGAAAATTTAACTACGATTTTCTGTCCAATGCCCGCATCTTTAAGATAGCTTGCCACTTCAAAACTCTTTAATATCAACAGTTAATTTTACTAGAACACCAACGTGAACAACACAATAGGGGACAATCCGATCTAAGACAATTGTTACATGGGGGATCGAAAAAGCAAAAAGTCACGAGGCATCGCCGAATAGATCATGTTTGCTCAATCTCCACAAAATCTCTGTAGAACTAAATTCATAAATTAATATCACTCACATTAATAATAAAAATTAAAAATAAGAAGGCACAAGCAAATTGATAAATAATTTTAACAATCCATGACATACTCGGCATTGTCCAGCGACCGCACTAAAGTAATAATTATAATACATGATATAATCAATCAATTATTTGTAGCATTCCTCTCACTGTGCAGCACACTGGATCCCAAACGTCAGTTATTTCTTTTTAGGTGGAGACCGTTGCGGCGTGGCCGGTCTCCCACTGTTGATACCATTGTATTGGTATTTCGCCTTTTTCTCAGATGGTTTCAATATCTATATGAAGGGATTGTCGATATTAGTTTCTTGGTTGAAAAAAAAAACATCAGTGGTAAACTAGCGATCCTTTTTAACCAACTTCTTCTCAGAGGGTTTCAATATCTATGAAGGGATTGGTGATATTAGTTGATTAGTCAAAAAAAAGCATTAATTCAATATTAATCGTGAGTTCAGTGTACCTGGAAAGAGCACATTAGTGTCTCGTCAACAGACATCATGCCTCCGGCATTGTCAAATTCTCCACAATAATTAGGTGCCGAGAACAGGGTCACGAGTTGTCTTTTCGCAAAGAATTCATAACCATCTTCAACCACCTGAAAATAATAATTATTTGCTTAAGAACGAGATTAAAATAAACCTACTTATAATACAATTTTTTTTTAATTTGGTATACCTGATGAGCTCGACAAATCAGATCCAAGTCATGTCTATTGAGAAATTTGCTGACGACGTCGGGGCCGAACGTGAAAGACACTCCACGATCGTTCTCGCCCCATCCTTGTACATCCTTGTCTGGATCTGACCACAGCAGGTCGCATAACAAACCTGTAAAATAATTCAAATATTAATCTTCTGACAAGAAGCAGAAAAGCCTCAAATAAACTAGTATTCTGGAAATACCTGTATCAGGCACGTCAGTGGGTCTCATTATCCTCCGGATCTGCTCCATGCCCTGTAGGTCTGGCGAGAGGCCTCCATGGCAGCAGAATATCTTCTCATCAATAATAGCAGCTATTGGCAGGCAATTGAAGCAGTCCGTAAAAGTCTTCCATAGCTTTATGTTGTATCGGCGTTTGCACTCGTCATAGAAACCTGTTGCGATAGAAGCCGTAAAAGGAGTTTTAAAAAAGTTGACTGACATTGGTGCTGTGATAAACTTTGTATCAATTACAGCATACGTTACTTTATCGTAATCCAAAGATAGCGTAAAAGGATAATTACCATAGATGCGGTTTATACTCGCGCACTCGTGATTGCCTCGTAGAAGGAAGAAGTTCTCGGGATATTTGATTTTGTAAGCCAACAGGAGGCATATGGTTTCCAAGGACTGTTTCCCGCGGTCCACGTAGTCGCCCAGGAACAGGTAGTTGGCCTCGGGCGGGAAACCCCCATACTCAAAGAGACGTAACAAATCTGTGTACTGGCCATGTATGTCACCTAAAAAATTTTGATGCTTTAGAAATAGGCATATACCAAACTTCATCACCAAACAGATTTTCATAAAAATGTTGAGAAAAAAAGGTATTTAGAGGAAGATAAGTGTCGAACTACAAATTTTGTCAGTAGTATAAATTACATTTTCGAAAACTTAAAGTTCTCAATTAGGCTTTAAAAACTATTCATTGCAACAGCTGTTTATTTTATACTAGTTTTAAGGAGTTAAATTTAGATGCAGCCACTCATAAACATGTCTTATTTTATGCTTCATACATTACATTATTTAAGACCCTGTTTACTTTTGTATAGTATGTATGCCTGCAAGCTCCAGGTCTCAACTAAACTCACTGTAGGCAAATGTGTAGAATCTATTTTCGTAAACACTACAGCATCTGGCAGACTTGAGATTAATCATTTAGAACATAAGAATTTGGAGGTAGTTCATGGATAGGTATTGTATAATGTATTGTTATACATACTAAAAATAATTGTAAAAATTGTAATATACACTCCCGGCATATAATCGCTTTACCCCCACTACTTAAAACCTTGCGAAGTTAAATGGCGAGGACTCATAGAGGACAGACCCCGTCAAGTACTGATGTAATTTTGGTTGTTCCGAGAAGATTCCGCAAAACAATTGAAGCGATCGCTGCGCTCTCCGGCCCAAGATCGCGCGTAACACTAGTGCCTTTTTCTCTACGGTTATTGGCTCTGTACAGTTTCTGTGACAGTGACGGTAGGGCGCTGCGCAGACGACAGTGTTTTGTGCGATCGAGCCTGCGCAGCAATAAATTGTCTGAATGGCGCGGTGACAGCTTCCACGAAACTCTGAATGGAAATTCCTGGAAGCTGTCACCGCGCCATTCAGACAATTTATGGCTGCGCAGACTCGATCGCACAAAACTGACGTCTGCGCTACGCCTAGATGTTAGTAAGTTAACTAACCTTTTACGGGCCTGGTTGGCCAACATTGTTTCTGTATTGGTTTTGTTCTCTATGCGAGGACTATATGACTCTACTACATAAATCATGCCTGCAATTCCAAAGGAGGTAGGCAGAGCATACAGAATGTTACATGGATGACTGTTTCTTTCACTTTTAGCAATTTCAGGTTTTAAGTTAGATAAAAATAATACAACTAGAAACTGGTTGCTAGCTCATACGTACAATATACCTTATACCTTACCCAACCTATTTCTTTAGTCTCCTGTTACATTCCCATGGAAGAAATTGAGAGTGTAGTTGCACATCTATCTATTTTTTTTAAGCATTTCATACATTTTAGCGATTTGTATTCAGGTGGTAAAGACATTTTCTACAATCTAGCAATATTTTGAAAAACGTTTAGTAACTAGGTAAACCCAGGAGTTGGCAACAGTTCACACCTTCGGTGGGACAAGGGCACAATTGTTGAAAAATCCAAAACTGAGTTAAGTATACACAAACGTAAAGGAATAGTTTTGGAACATTTGTGAATACTTAACTCATTTTTTGGATTTTTTGACAATTATGCCCTTGTCCCACCGAAGGTGCGAGTTAATGAAATGTTTCTCCTTAATAGTCAAAAACTTGATAACTTAAAAAAAAATGCCAATGTGAAAACTGAATGCACATAATGATGCTGATAACTTTCAGACCTAGTA
Organism: Adoxophyes honmai; assembly: GCA_005406045.1. Taxonomy (NCBI): domain Eukaryota; kingdom Metazoa; phylum Arthropoda; class Insecta; order Lepidoptera; family Tortricidae; genus Adoxophyes; species Adoxophyes honmai. Next base: position 150,212 of record BHDV01065337.1, on the reverse strand, counting down.
AAAGTATTCATACACACCTAAATGTGGTCAAAAGGATCCTAACTACGAACCACAATTAAGAATCAACTAAACTTAATCAGTTGACCATAAACATTTGATCCTGACATTATTGAAGTGTGGGTACAAATGAAAGGGTACATTACCACATATCTTGAGTGGTGCCTCCAGTTCCAGTAATATCGGCTGCTGCAGGAATATTTCCCTTGATTTGGTGCAGAGTCCCCGCACCTCGGACTCTGACATCTGCACTGTCTTGCCGGGTCTGCATCCTCGAACTGTGCCAACATTATACAACTCATGTTAAGTGGATTACAGAGAAGCCTGCCTGTAATAAGGCAGGCATTTAATTGGCTAAGTAAAAATATACAGCTTGTGTAATCTTTTAATCAGAAACAATGTGACAATGTATTTAGAATGATTCATTGCAGGTTCGAAGAATTGGTACCTATATACTTTTTAATTACCTCATAGTCAATGTCAAATATGGCAATCTGAGTTGGCACAGAAAGATACATGTGAAAATGACTCTATTGTTATAAGCAGAATGCGTTATTAACAGGCCAGGTTCACAGCTAACTGTGAATTTCACAGTTATAGTCAAAGAAAAGTTGTGATTGAAATTAATTTCTAAAAATTAAATGCAACAGTATAATAGTTGCAATCGTATTTGTGAAAAACTAGTGATTTGAGTTCAAGTTATGAAAACTATTATTCATACTGCCTCGTCTGAGGGTTGTATTTAGATTTAGAATCTCAATATACTTACACAGAACAGACCGAACTTATACAGAAAATCAATCTATTCTCAAGTTCATAGTGGTCATTTTCAATGTATGTTACTCAATAAGCTGTAGGATGAGTAAGTACAGTGTCAATACCTACTTACCTCTAGTTTGACCATACCAAGGACAGAAAAATTACAGGTATTATATCCTCTCTCCTAGTTAGGCCAAACCAAAGATAGATTTAATTTTGGGAATAGTTTTGCCTGGTAAATATTACCTACCTTAGTATAACAATAACTTTCAAGTATTAACTTTAAAAAGCTGTAAAGTTATCCTGAAAATCCATTTTTTGTTGAATAATGTATACTTAATTTTCTTAAGAATTCCAGAATGCACATCATCTTAAAGGACCAGGTGGACATATCTAATCTAAGTAATACACATCAATTTAATATACCGTAAGTTAAAATACGTGACAGTACCACAATACCAGCAGAATTACCATATGCAATGATGGTAAGGAAGCCATTTAGAGCATTAGACATTTTACAACAATAGGCGTTGTCAGGCAAGACCTTCAACTATTCATACACAAATACTTAAAATTCAAAATCACAATGCATGCCATAATTTTAGCATTCTAGGTACAGTTGAACAAAATTTTGGAAAAATAAATACTCAATGTTACATACAGGTCCAAAGAAGCTTCAATTATCTTAAGCACATGCTTATGTAATGCAGTTCAACATAAATAAAAGATAAATTACTTTAGTATAATAAGAAAATAAAACATGAATGGACTGATTTTTGTATAATAATACAGAATTTTGTAATATGGTTTCACAATCTGGCTAAACCAATTACATGATGATAAACGTCACAATGTTACTTTTAAAAGGTATTCTTCATAACAACTACTAATACTTGATGCACAAAGTCTGTGGGAGTATATAACATAGAGCCAACCAGAAATATACACTTATTATTTAGATCATAGAATAGGTTATTTTTAGCATCATTGGAATTTAGAACAAATTGCAAAAGGAATGAACTGAAATATAAATTTTTGTTTAGGAGCAAACCACTTCTCAGGTTGAATCAAACAGAAGAATAAAATCAATCAAACGAATCTAGCGCAATACTGTGGCCAAGAACTAAGTTAACCATACATTCAGATGAAAAGATGTCTTTCAATTTCCCTTTCCGCCTTGCAGTTTCCTGTTGCACTCTGTATACTGTTGTAACCCATCAAAAAGCAGCATAATAAAGTGAAATAAACATGTTTAAATTAAGTAAAGTAACATACAATGCGAACAAAGCATAACAATAAGCCCAAGGAAGTGTTCCATATAATTTGACATCAATGATAACAAGAGTAGCTGGGCTGTCGAAACATTATTCAATGAGCAAATCCATTGCGACAACGAGAATAATCATCAGCATCTCCGACGAACGATCATCAAAAGTAGAATAAGATAAGAATTGAGGATAATCGATTTATTTATGAGTTTGACGTTTCTATACCTACACACTTGTGATAATTACGCAACTAACAGCACGAGAACTTGGATATTTCATCTTGATTTTTATTGTTTCCGTTTTGGTATAAAATTTTACACAAGAACAAGTAAATATATGAATCATTACCTTCTAAAAGCCTGTGAATTAGACTGTCAACATTGAGTTCGTCAGCCATATTTACTACACGATTAATTTACGTCAAAATCTTTCGACATCCACCGCCGCGAGCTAACTTGTGTGCTTGTTTGTCCAATGAGAATGGACTAAGGTAAGGGACTTCAAAGCCTCGTGACAATTTCATATAGAAAATATATTTTCTAATAGATAATTACGATTCATAAAGCGGAGAATATTTTGATAAATGCTTTATCTTTCCTTAAAATTTATTGAACAAAATAAATAACGTTAAAGTTCTTATTTATTTTTTAATTTTCTTTTCAGCATCTGTGGCAGAACCCGGTATTCTTGTTTATGCTCCATCAGTGTTGCCATAAGCGAATATTCGAGAAATCCACAAACAAACTACATTATCTTTTAAATTTTCACTACGAACACGAGCAAAATGTCGCTGTACTTGGCTGTCAAGCTATTTTCTCATCGTAATGTGCCGTTCTGGCGCATAGTATGTATGAAACATTACGGTTTGGCGTGCGCGTTCTATTTTATTTTAGACGGGATTCGACGACCATTCAAAATAACTTCATGGCTATCTATACGATTTTTCTACGCTCCGTTGTTTTCGGTATTTCGTAAACATTGGCAAAACAACGCGATTATTCAATGAAGTGTGCGGAGAATCGTCGTTATCGCGAGTGAGCAACGTAATTTGTGTGTTACGGGAGCTGTCGGGCGTCGCCGAAGCGAATTCTTGATGGAGGAGAAGATGGAGAGTGAGCAGAGCTATAGCGGCGAGAGCAGCAGCTCGTCGGACAGCTGTAGCGCGAGCGGCAGCGGCAGCGCCAGCTCGGAGCCCGACGACGAGCCCACCGAGCCCGTGCGGGTGCTCGGCCAGAGCCTCGAGCTGCCCCAGGATCTTTGCGAAAACCATACACTCTTCAAAGAGTTCTTCTCCTATAAGACGTGGGAAGCTCTAGAAGATAAACATAAAGATCATCTCATGAAGTATCTGCCCCAATTCACTCAAAATGAGGAAGAGGAAAAGGAAAAGACCATCAAGATGCTCTTAGACCATGATCCCTTTCATTTCTCTTCACCCTTAGAAGTATTTTTCAATAACTTAAAGCAGGGCAACTACAGGCCTGATATTGCTAAGATGAGGAAGTTCTTGCTTAAAGCTAGAACTAAACAGCAGAAGCATAAGGTAATGTTTAAATAAACAACAGTTGCTCTGCCTACCCCTCTTGGGAATACAGGCGTGATGTATGTATGTATGTATGTATGATTTGTTTACAAAACATTTAGGTAAACAATTTTATTACTGTGGTCTTATTCTTCTTCAAATTTTCAGATAAAGTCTTATTATGCCAAACTAATGCCTGAAGTTTTGATATCTCGGGAGCGGTTGCTGGCTGCCACTAAGGCTGCTCCACCGGGCCCTACGCCATGCTTGGCTCAATTGCCTCCAAAATCATCCAGTAAAAATTCCTACAAACCGTTGTATTTGAGAGCTAGGCAGAGGTATTTTGAGGAGTTGGCTGCTATCAGAGGTGAGGTAGGGGGTGATGAATCAGAGGATGATAACTATCCTGAAGGCCCCCCTGAACCCTCAAGTAAAAAGCGGAAACAGATGCATGCTGGTCAGGTGAGAAGTTAAAAATGTATTAATATGTATCTTATAATGAAGTAATTACATTAAAATATATTGTTAAATCCTTGTTTCTTTGCAGAACGCTGATAGCAATATATCTGGTACTCTTGGAGGGATAGAATCTTCACATCCAACTTCTCTTGACTGTCTTAAAAATGTTCTTGCAGCTCACAGGGCAAGGAGACAGTATAGGGAGGTAACAGACTTGTTTTAATTTGTTCCATTAACAAAATCTTTTATTTATATTCCAGGAGGTCAAGCTTTTATAAGTTTTTTAATAATGTTTTGGTTGAGATTTTAATACTTGTTTCAAATTAGGCCATAAAGAACATCTATAAAATTTATAAAACTAATTGGTTAACTAATTGTATGATATCTTAGTAGTAATAACTACCTGCAAAAAATGCACTTGCTTGAAATAGCAATGGATTCACTTTGCTCTCATTTAAGCAATCATTATGCTCCTTAACATGTTTCATTAATTTATCACAGAATCACCCAGAACTGAATACAACTGGTTTGACTTTAGAGGACATAAAACAGAGAGTAGCTCTTGTGAATGGCACTAAGAAACTAATGTTTGGAGGTCAAAAATCTGAGATGCCACCACAAAAACTGAAAAGGGGACCAAAGAAAGAATCAAGCCAGAAACAAATGAAGTCTGATGCCAAAGCAGTTAAGAGAAAGGAGGAAGAAAATGTTGAAACTAAGCCCTTGCTGCCAAATATTAAGATAAAGTGTGAACAAGAGGAGTCAGATTCGGAAAATTCCTTTGCTGAGCCAATGGCTGCCAAGCTTCCTAAAAAGTCAGGGGATAGTGTTGAAATTAAGCAAGAAATTGTAGATCCTAAGTATCCGGATAATGCTAAGTGAGTTAACCTTTAAGCCAGTTGGCAACCTTGTTGAAACATTTGATTTTGGACCATAAATATTCCAAATTAGAATCAACTTTACCCATATTATTGTTGTTGAACACGGAATCAATAAATCTCTAGGTATTTATGTGATAAACACAAACTATGGGTCCCTTTTTCATAGTCATGTATGGAAAAATTTATGGACGCAGGTATATGTACATAGACCACTTGATAGATGATTGAAAAGCATTAGCCCAGATGTGAAAGTGTTTGAGAACAGAAATGAAATTGATAGTTGTATGTACAAGTTGTCAAATCAAATGTTATGTATTTAAATATCTGCAGTAAAAAGAGATACTTATATAAAAGTCAGTGTAATGCTAAATGTAATATGACTGTTATACAATTGGAATCAAGAGATCGGAACTAAGTTTTTTAAGTTTTAATTTCCTTTTCAGTGTAAACTACAATGATAATAAACTGGAAAATGTTATAAAGCAAGAGCCGCTGGATCCTGCCTTAGCATTGCAAAATGCTGCTCGTCATGTCCAACCAGTTCCCATCAAAATTGAAGACCTGGATGGAATTGGTATGAACAACATATTGATAACTAGACTTAGATTTTGTGACATACAAACTTTATCACAATCCCGCGGGATTTTCTATGTACTTTTCTGGAATACAAAGTAGCCTCTGTTAATCCTGGGTGTAAGCGTTATGCAAACCAAATTTCATCAAAGTTGGTCCCACCATTTGGGTGTGAAGAAGTAACAAACATATACACACACTCACAAACTTTCGCATTTATAATAGTGTGATTGACACTAGGTATTTGAAACTATGCTTAAGCACGCACAACAGTGAGATAAATGAATATTCAAAAAGCTTCCTTTGTATTTACAATTCATTTCGGTTTGAAGTAAATTCCACCCTTAACCTCATGTCTACTGTTATTTTAATAGAATTTTCGCCATCAACAGATATGATGGCCTTACCCGTGGAGCTGGCGGATGACACAGGCGATGCGGAGGAAGCAGATGAACCGGACACCGACGAAGCCCTAACGGAGACGACACACGCCAACTTCCTGTCGCTGGTCAGGGCGCTCTTCCCGGCCCGGGCTGCGCACAGGGCCTCGAAACAGCAGCTGCACGCGCGGTGTACAGCAGTCATGCGGTCGCCTATTGCTCCACTAAATACTTGGTACAGCTGTAAGTTGATCACAATTTCTATCATACTATGCTCTGTTTATTTTACAATGAGAATTTTAACAGGCATAATTTGAAATTAGCTCTGAAATCCAAAGGTAAAACTGGAAATTATTAATGCAAATACACTTACTATTTGTTCATAATATTCTTAATTAAAACGTCATCATAATTTGCTGCAATACTTTGGGATTACTAAAAAAATATGTGAGGATTTTGACCGTTAAAAGTCTCATCATAAAATAAACAGAATATAATTACATATTGATGAAGGAAAGTAACTGTCTCAGCTTATCTTTTGCTACTAATTGGTTACTTCATACTGATTTGACAGAGCTTATTGAAACAGGTGTTGCTTCGCTGATATGCATATTAATGACTAGAAACGAAATTTGATAAGAAAAAATATTTTTAGTTCTTAGAACTCATAATAATTTACAGAAATTCGCTCTGTGATTATTGTTTGGCGAGTAAACGATAGCCAGTAAAATAAATTCCATTCAGATTTGTTTCAGAAAAATATTGTGATTGAGCTTTGATTAAAAATGCGATATAATTTTTACAGTGTCCGACGATTGGTGCGCTGAGCTTGACTCGGCGCTGGATTTTCTTGCCGGTGAAAGGGGACCACATCCTGATGATTTTGTGCCATATTTGCAGTATATTCCCGAGACACAGGTATTTTTTTAAGTTACTTACTACTTATTATTGTAGAAAGTGTAGAACTTGCCCTTTCTTAAAAAAGTCTTCATCAACTCGACACTCTAATAATCTAATAAAAAACCGGTTAAGTGCAAATTGGACTCGCACGATCTTAATTAGTTTGTTAAAAACACGTTTTTTTTAAAGCGTACAAATAAAAACAAAACTTAAGACTAACTTAAGCTTAGTTAAATAGGCTCCCTCGAGTTGTCCCCAGCGCAAAGAAAGGTCCCCTCACACTGGCCGCATTACCACGTTGAATAGCGATAGCCACTTGGGTTTTTTTTCATTGTCACGTGTGGTATCTGCAACAAATATACACAATCTGTAAAAAAATCTGCTGCCATTAACCTCTGTTTCGTTGGGTTTTAAAAATCATCTGCGCTATGGCTTTATAGTCGCCAAGCGCACGGCTTTTGCACATTGAAAGGAATGTAAAGTGTCAATTGTGTTGTAGATGTACCAGTGGATAGGCGCGGGGCGGGATTGCGACGCCATCTTGGGCCGGCTGTGCGAGCGCTGGTTCCGCGCCGTGTCGCCCGCGCCGCCCGCGGACGAGCCGCCGCCGCCGAGGTATGGTTCTGAATCAATCTACTGTGTTTTTTTCTGATTTCTGTGCAATGCTGTACTAATGTCAAGTTGCTCAGTATACGGGTCTGATTTTATAACTTACAAGTCACTGGAAAGGTTGAGAATATTACTGGTTTAGGCAAATTTCTTTAACTGTCTGTTTTCTCGTACTTAATGGTTCTAAATGAGCAACATTTAACCGGCAAAGTGTGATTTAGAAGTATTTGTGTCTTACGGCCAGCCCCAATGTTAAATCTATCGACGTTTTAGATAGGAGAATGTCAGATAATAAATAAATAGGTATAAATATCACCATTCTTGAAATACAGCCTGGTGACAGACGAACGGACGGACTGCGAAATCTAATAGTCTCTAGGTTCTAATAGGAACCCTAAAAATGAAAATTATATCAAAAACTTGATTGGTGTTTTATGTATTCCTGTGACTTCGTTCCAATAAATATAAAGATAATTATCTAAAGCTCATTGTGAGTTGTATTTGCTTCTAGGTACCCCACGTCCTGGGTAGTGCGGCCGCTGACGACTGCGGAGATCGCGGACTTCCGCGCTCAAGAGCGGAAGCGGTACGCGTCCCCTGCCAAACCGTTCACTTACGTGCAGCACGGGTGAGTCAACTTCGTTCATAGGGTTATGGATTCCCTCGCTAAGCAGCAGAGCACGGCGAACGAGGGCCACACTCGTATCAAACACATTTAGCGTAACGGTTGGTTGGAATGAAACCCTAATCGGTAATTCTCGTAATTTTCCGCTTAGGGAGCTATGGCTTGATGCTGCATTGCGTCTAAGAGACGTGGCCTCAACTTCAATGTCCAAACCCAGAAAACGATCAGTTTTCCACTGTAACAAAATGAAGATAATTTAGTATTTTGTTTTAAGTTAGACAGATTTTTTTCTAAATATGAATTAATTAATTAATTAATAGACATCGTTAGTAGACAAAAATACTTACTTTTTAAATCAATCACCTAGCAATTTCGCACAAAATTTTGCATTCACCGTGTAAAGCAATTATTAGCGATCTAGAAACTAGACTCGAGAACTCAACTTTCATTCGAATAAAGGCAAAAGAAAAACAATTACCAAATAGAATCATAAAATCTCATCAGCTCACATAATTTGGTTGTTGAAATTGGGTGTGGTATTTGTTAGTCTTCAATGTACCCTCTTAGATTTTTAACAAACAGACTTCTTAGTAAAAAAATAGCCAATAAAGTTGTGTTCTTATTGCAAACTAATCAAGGTCTAATTTTGAATAGCACTAACAAAGCAAATAAAAGTGATGATAGGGGCTTTCTGTCTGATATCCAACGGCTCCATAGCTCATGCGTAAACGGTATGAATATAAATTTCAACTATCTTAGGCATGAGAGGTTCAAATCCTGGTAATGCTTATAAAAAAGTGTTTTTTTTTTTTAACATCGGACATCTAGAATGTTGGAAAAAACGATTTCAAGTTCTCAAATACGTTTATTAAAAAAATGTGGTCATTGTTGCATCCTGTAGTAATTCACTATTAAATTGTGAAGAGAAAAGATTCTTTACCAAAAATATTGAAATGAGAATGGATTTCGTTTTTTTTTTCATATCGATCATGTTACAACGCCATCTAGTTGAAAACGATCGAACTAATACGGCTTATAAGGTAGCTAGCTGCATTACGCTGTGCCGCTCGGCGTAAATAGCTTCCTACGATCTTCATTTGGTCTTATCCATGCAATTTTGGCGCCCGCTGTACTTTGGGTTATTATTATCTTCAAATTTATAAAAGGAATAAACGTTTTCTACACTATCTACACTACTATTATAAAGAGCAAATATTTGTTTGTTTTTTTGTTTGTTTGCATCGATAGGCTCCGATTATTTGCATCGATTAGATAGGCTCCGAAACTATTGGACCGATTTACTTAACTGTTTACTTAACTTTTGATTAACTGTTGGAAAGCTACGATACATACGGTAGGTACACTATCTGTGGTGAACATAGGCTATATTATTTTTCAAAATAGTTTGAGATTCATACAAAATCTTAAATAATGAAGTCCATCTCACGCTTTTTTGCGAGCAAAATAGGTACTTTACATTCTTCCAGCACTGAAGTTGTTAAGGCGATAATTTCTTACACATTGTTAATAAATTAGCCCTTATTCCCTAAGATACGGCTGTCAAAATCTATTGAATGGCAACAGACACTACTGAGTTTTCCGTTTCACGTAAGTTTTCACTAATAAGCTAACAGCACTTTTGGATAGGTTGAAAAATAAAAAAATATTGACTTTATACATTTTGAAGTGAATAATCTGGCTTTGAAAAGATTACAATTACAAAATTTAAAATATTTCATCGCGCTATCTGACAAACTTCCTGTAATATGCGCGCATTTGATGCGCATGGTCCCGGGCAGCTCGCCGGGCAACGGATATCAACAAAGCTGTCAACCGTTTGCCAAAGAAGCAATGTAACGTCTCGAAATAATGACAACGCAAAAGTATTCAAAGATTGCTGTCTTATCGTGTGGGACGAATACACAATGGTTACAAATAGGGTAGAAGCAGTTGAGGGAATGCTGCGAGACATACGACGATCGGCTCGCACCATGGGTGGCATTACACTTCTCTTTTCCGGTGATTTCCGCCAGACCTTGTGTAGAGAGGAGCGATGTAGGAGGCGTAGTAACAGAACAACGGTTGCTTTATGACTCCCTTTAATTACACTAAGTGGGCCCTATATATACCTAGATACATTAGTGGGAGTGTGCGCGTGTGTGTGGCGTAGCACACACTACACCTCCCCCGTTTTTTTATAAAAAAAAATGAAAAAAAATGAATGCCATTAACTACTTTTAAAAACACAACTACAAATAACAAACTAAAAAAAAGAATAACCTAGAATACATGCAGGTCCATTAATAATAAATGCAGTAAAAGTAATATGAAAAAAATGTTAAAAAGGAATAGTATAAAACTTAACTAAGCATACAATATTTTTAGCGTATATCATTAACTTCTAAATTTGCACGCTTTGTTGACGAGAGAGATGTATACATTAGTTTCTTTTTCTTTAAAAATATTAACTTTCAACTATTCTTACTGTAAGAAAGAATCAAGTGTACTGTGCTCAGTTTATCATAAAGTAACATAAAAAAAAATCCTTTCTGTATAAAAATGGCTTTCTAATTACATACATACATATGCTCACGCCTGTATTCCCAAGAGGGGTAGGCAGAGCACATGAATTCAAAAATCCATTTTCTAATTCTAAATACATTTTCATTTTTCATAGACTTCTATCTTTTTTCACATCTTTACCTCGGTATACTTTCTTCCATAAAATCCTTACTATCATTCCTTCATTTCTATAACTCTTTTCTAAACCTTTTATCATTTATTAGTGACCTACTTTGGCACTACAAATCATTATTTATTATCATTATAAAGACATCAACTTTTTCATATTTATTTATTAGTGAGCTACCTGGGCATCACTTATTCATCATCATTCCTTGTTTGTCTTCTTTTCTTTTTTCTTTCTCTTCTTTCGTTCTATTAAGCTCATAAAGGCTTTCAAAGTCACCAAGGTCCACAGCACTTTTATACATTTTGTGTCTGGCCAGACTTTTACTTCATATATTTATTTATAAGTTCAGGATATAAGGAATTTTTATTTACTTTCGTGCGCGCACATTCATATTATTCATTTATACATTATTTATTTTCTTTTCTAGGTACTTCATTTAACACTTCCTTTCATCTTTAACACACCTTGTGTCCAAGAATTGTCATGAATGATAACTCGATCGAAACACGATACAATATCAAGGATTCAGCTACCTAGCCCTATATCCTGGTGGACCTTGAAATTAAAACTTCTCTTATTCTATATCAACTCCAAAACATAAACACACTTGCTACTTCAAAGCTCAAAATCCTACTCAAAACTCCTTACAACACAACACTGAATAAACGATTCATTACATTCTTACCTTTTAATTCGATTATTAAAAAAAAAAAAACAGTTTTTAGTTACCAATAATAAAAAAACTTCATAAAGCCGATTCGAAAACTCTCTAATTAACAACAAATATAAAAAAAACAACAATCTATATTCTCAAATATTGTAACTATCTATTGATTTTGTACTAATAATTTGCAATGGAGGCCAGGTGATCAAGCTAGCGACAAAAACAAATTATTTTTGGATCATCCTTTTTATCCGTCTGCAGCTGAATAAAATGGACAACCTTGGCTATTTAAAAATGAACCTAAAATATTTATCGAATACCAACACTAAAAAAAAAATCTAAGAGAGATATTAATAAAACCAATCAAACATCAACATAAAAAAAGGCAAATCAAAAAAAATCCTGTAAAACTCAAATCCTAAACTGTTAAAATATCAACTTGAAATCATTTCATTACTTTTTAATTTACACATTCTAATTAAAGCGCATAGTGACTGGTTTTGCCTAGTGTAATTTGACACGTAATTACACACCTTCACATTCCGAACCATATTTGATACGTGTTTATGACATCATTCGACTTTATTAAGCATTTGAATCTTTCTATCTATTTATAGAATGGATATTACAAATGCAATTGAATTAAACATGGAATAACTTTAAAATATTAAATAATTAAATTTCTGAGTTCTCGTCAACAAGCGGCATTTCCTAAATATATATATATAAATTTTAAACACAAACATAATCTACTTTATCCTCTTGGGGTTCAAAGTGATAGTACTAGGACAAAATCAGCTTGCAGTGAAAGCCCAAGTATTTTAACAGAGACTTGGAGCAATGGCCCACTGTGATAGTACTAGAACAAAATATTTCCCGTCATCTACCGCGTTTGAATTATACGCTACGTCGTGTATTACTTGACGTTTAGTCTCTGGATATATTTGGCATTGTGGCAGCACTGCTTTCAAGGAGCGGGGAATTTTTACTTCGGTCTACTGTCATTAAACGTCGAGGCGATGGCGCGTAAAACGAAAGGTGGTTAGTTTAACTTATAGAAATCAATGAAATTTTTATGTTAAATTAACGAGATTTTGTTTCTTTTTCAAGGTAAAGGGCCGAATTTAGAGTGAACACAATTATTTTACCGTAATTTCGTGAATAACAGTATGTTTTTTTAGTGACATTTATTTTGTACTAATACTAGTACGCTAGGCATTTATAGAGTTTGTTATTTTATTTTTTTCTTATTTATTACTGACCTTTTTTCTTATATTTTAAATATTTTTCGTCATTTTTCTTTTAGGTCTAGGTTAACACAGTTCTTATGTTACAGATTTAAAAGATAGTAAAGTATCTGAGATACTTCAAACAATCTAATTTCTAAAAAACGAGTAAGATCGTTTTGCATTTGCAAGATTTTTTTGCAATTTTTGAGATTTTACTAGACTATAGTGGTCCATTTAATGATTAAGGCCATTAAAAGAAACTGAACTAGCCCCAAATATTATTTTTCAGTCACTTTAAAGATGATTGTTTTTGGTTCATTTTTTATTTTTTTTAAGTTTTTAATTATAGACTCCATTATGATGACTAAAACCAGATAATTAACATTCGGTAATGTCATTGATAGTATTATTTCATTGATTTTAGTTATCTCAAGGGTTTATATTTACATTTTCTATGGCATTTCTAAGACTAGCTCTGTGCGTTTTAGTATACGTAGCGACCCAATGTGATAAATAAAGAACAAAATATTTTTTAGTTTTTTTTCTCTCTCTGGCAAGCCTAAAACTATCTTGAAGTACCCTTAAAATATAACTCCTATATTCGTTGTGGTTACCAAGATATGAACAATTTTTGCTCTGGGCCTTCAGTGCTTCACTTATTTTGTCCTAGTAGTAAGACACTGGGTCTTTACCGGAAGTACCCTCTTTAAAGTTGGGTCGCAGGAGGTTAACATTGGTACTACTTACGAGGAAAAAAAAAAACCTTTTTGAAATTACTTAATAACAGGAAAAAACAAATGGCACGTCTCTTGCTGGGCAGGCTGGTTCTGTCTGGTTGGCTGGTCTATCTGGTCCTCTGGTTCTCTTCACTACTCCTTTGCAGCAGGTCCAGCTCCATCCTCAATGACTCCATCTTCTACCCTGCTGCATACTAGTCCAATCCAAACCTTCCAAATTCTTCCAAACTCCAAGCTAACCTTCGTAATCTTCTGCCAACCTTTGACTTATTTATTTATTTTCTTCTTGGCTCATTTTCTTCAACTTTTATTTATTTTTCTAATTTAATTCTTCTTTTTCGTCTTCAATTTATTTTTTGTTACAATTATCTTCATTAAGTACACTTTTTTTTCTTCATATTGTTTCCCAATGTCTTCTTATCGAACTAATTATTCATTTTTAATTATATTAATTTTAATATTAAGTTTAATTGTCTTTTGAATTACATTTTTCCACACTTTCACTGTTGGTTTTAAAAAAAAGTTCCACAATTCACTGGTGGCGCAGCGCGCCGCCAGCACCGCACGAGGCCGCGGCACTGGCAGGGTCGCCATGTAGAGAGGAGCGATGTAGGAGGCGTATAGAAAGAACAAGTGTTGCTTTATGACTCCCTTTAATTACACTAAGTGGGCCCTATATATACCTAGATACATTAGTGGGAGTGTGCGCGTGTGTGTGGCGAAGCACACACTACACTTGCCAGTTTTGACCCGAAATACTAAAACCAACGAAGTAAATACTTGCTTAAAACGATCGACGTTGTGGCCGAGCGTGCAGAAGTTGCGACTAACGGAATAGTTCACACGTTCAGTGTTCCTTATTGTAATTGTCCTTCGCAGGTACAGCGCGGCGGTGGGTCCGTGCGCGCGGCTGGGCGGCGGCGGCGGCGGCGGCGCGCTGCTGGTGGCCGCGCGGCCGCGCCACGCCGGCCTGCTGGCCCTGGCGCGCGACGCGCTGGCGCGGCTGCCCAACGGCCGCGGCACGCGCCACGACGTGCTCACGCTGCTCAAGTCAGTGCCGCAGCCCGCTGCACTTTACACAGTTACTGTACGCGGCCGCGCCACGCCGGCCTGCTGCCTATAAACGAATGTCGTTGAAAATATCAAAAATATCATCAAAATACTTAAATAGTCGCAACAGTAAACTAAATATAATAAGTGTGGTTTCGGCCCGCTTAACGCATTATAACACTTTTCTTTTTTGGCATATTTTATTGGTTTTGTGCGCTCTGTGCTTTAATTCAACCGTGGTTTATTTTGTCATCAATTAACAACAATCTAGGTCATACTGCTTGGATTGCCGTATTGGATCGAAACCATGTTTGTAGTTTTTGTGATATTGAATACTTGGTTCGTCGTGCTATATTTGTTTACTTAACTATAAAATGTAAATGAATTTTATTTTACTCCTTTTAATCTTGAACCTTTCTGTCTCCTTTAGAATGTCGCAATGGATAGCCCCATGCAGCGACCAGGCGTTGTTGAGCGCGTTGTCGACGGCACTGGACCGATTGCTGTCGGCGAAGCGCGACCCTGTCGTCAAGTACGACCAGAGAACTGCCATCTGGACCTATCTACACCGAAATAGGTCGGTAACTCTGCACTTTTTCTTTGAAAAAGTCTTGTGAGGCTAATATTTTCCATACATGGTTTGTGGGAACAGACAATCTATGCAGGGATCCCAGCGAAGGTTCGGGTTGTGTGTGAGAGCAGACGGGTGCATTGTTTGAATTGAGTGGTATACAATTTACTATCAAATCAATTGATTCCGAACTCACCATGGAAGCTATTTACGGTAAACGTCGTAGTGACATTACATTGTTGAACAAAGGCAATATTTAATACAATGTTGTGCGGTAAGTCAGGATTAGGATTCAGGAGTGAAGTAGATGTTACCTGAAGAAAGAATAATTTCAAAAAATACCCTATACATTGAGAGCCTAGATTAATGGCTTACAAACTCTTTTATTTCCGTATAGGACGGAAGAAGATTGGATCAAATCATCAGCGCGTGGGCGCAATAAGGCCACGCCCCCTGCGCAGGCTCCTCCCACTCCACCCCCCGCCGTGAGTACTTCTTATGTTATCTTATTATGTTCATGAAAAGTTTGTACGATGTATGATTATTGATTTTACCGGAATAAGTTACAGTTATCACAAGTAATATTACTATGGAACTTTCTAAGAGACCGCCTAATGTGGCCTGTTGATTCCAAATTAGGCTGCTGATTATTATTTGCCAACTCCTGACCATTGAGATCATCGTATACACAGTTAGTTTTTTAAACTTGACACGCAGATGGAGTTAGAAGTGGGCACGGTGGAAGAAGTCATCGACAACGTGTCGGACAGCGATGTGGACGTCGACGATAGTAGCGCTCCGGGCTCCGCACCCGCGCTGTCCTCTGCCCAGTTGCTAATGCAGGCTGCGTTGGCACAGCCACAACAGAAACCCAAGCCCAAACCGACACCAAAACCCAAACAGCCAAAACCCAAAACCCCCAAACCAAACGTCGCTCAAAAGCCCCCCGCTCAACCCAAACCCACCGCACCCGCCAAACCGGCGCCAAAAACGCCCCAATCGAAACCCGCTCTAATGGCGCAATCCGCGAAACAAGCCAGCCTAGTCGCGCAAGCGGTCAAGAGCAACCTCATAGCCCAAGCCGCCAAACAGGCGAACGTCAACACACCGCCTAAACAAACCCCGACGAAAACTACCCCTAAACCCGTCGTGAAAACCGTACAGAAACCCAGTGTATCACCCGTGACTCAGACAGTGAGAGTGCCTGTGAAGAGTATGGTTTCTCCGTCCCCGAAACCCGGTCCTGTGGTGAAGCAGGTCGCCCAAGTGGTCCAGTTGCCGAAATCGTCGCCGTCTGTCGTGCCCCCGCCTCAGAGCTCGCCCCTAATACGGCAGCGGCCTTTGCAGAAAGTTGAGCAGCCTCAGACTTCAGTGAGTATTGTTGTATAAGGCCTCCTATGCACCTGTAAATTTTAATCAAGTAAGTAAGGATGCTACTATCTGCTGAAAAGAGAGATGAGTAGGTGTTACTATCTTGTTCTACCTAAAATGCTTTAACAAAACTGATCAAACTAAAGATTTATCAGATTTTTATGATGTTGCCGTTTTTGATTGAAGAAATTAAGACTATAATGTGCTTTCGAGCAATAAGCCTTAAATTTCTTTAATCAGTTTCTTTTAATGTATGTAATATGTTCCTAATAATGTTACAGGTAAATAGTAAAGTGGTAGATAGTAAAGTCCTTTTTTTCGTAGATATCTGCAGCGATAGTGGTCAGCCAGCCAACACCGCCCGCGGTGTCGGTCGTACAGTCAGTGTCTTCCATAACGCTACATCCTGGCCAGACGAAGGTATTTCCAAAACACATTTTTTATTGAATTACTGTGTACTTGTTCTGTTTTTAACAGTATTTATTATGTAGCAGGTAACACAAGGCACGAGGTCGTTGCTGATAAGGCCGCCTTCAGTTCAGACCACTGTCACGGCTGTCGTCTCTACGCCTATTTCACAGGTCAGTTGTCTTTTAGCTCTTTGTGTTTGTATAAAACTTGATACATATTAAACAATGTGGACCGTTGCGCCTTTGCGCATGCACGAAAAATGCCTGAAATATGTTTGAAAAACACCGAAATGAGCAAAATTTATAGAAATTATTATTATTTTGTTGTAAAATGAGTATCAATGAATGATTACTGCAACAAAAATTTGATTTCTAACGTGTAAAAAATACACATTGGCAATCTGGTATTTTGATTCTCAATGAATAATGGAAAATGTTTTTCTAATTGGATAAATATCGGTCCACATTTACCCATTAAACTCGGAAATATTAAGTAATTTCCTTTCCAAAAATAATGCAAAAAGTAAAAATCTGCGTCATCAAATTAAGGTGTTTTTAGATAAATATGCAGCATATCATGCAGATATACTAATCGTTATAAATAATTTTTAAAACAATTTTTAGTAACATAATTATAATCTTCCTATATGTTAATTTCTTTAGGTTTTTCGTATTTCTGTATTCCTAAATATGAATATTGTACCAGGGTCCCACAAACACAAGAAGAGGCGTTGTTAGGGTGTTGAGTCCCGCGACGCCAGCCTCCGGTAAATCCCTCATCTCGCCGCGAGCGCTCATGCAGCAAGGTGAGTTGACGCTCGGTAAAATTGGCACTATCAATTCACCTGCTTACGTTGCCACTAATTGTTGTTAAATTATGAATCTTTTGGAAAAGGACTTTAATTCATGAGCCACCATAGAACCGTTTCAAAGACAAAATCATTACGATTTCCCTTGATAACTAATGGGATGTCACTATGACGTTTACTGTGACTTGGTTCCATGGTGGCTCATGAATTAAAGTCCGTGACTGCACTACATACATAAGTCGTTTTTAAAACCTTTGAACCAAGTTAAAAGCCATATTTAAGGTAGGTACATATTTCTTGAAAGCGACACACTTACTGTGTGGCATCGGATCCTTTGAGCTACATTTAGTCTGCCATCTGTTGCGATGTATATTTATTAACATCATCAGATGATGTGCATTTTAGATCTCTTATTTTAGTATAAAAAACTGTTGTTAATACTTTACGTTGACCACTGCCACCCAATTTGAGAATACAGTCATGTCTAAGATTTATTTATTATGTATGATTATTTCAAAGTCTTGTTTTACTTACAGCTTCGACAACGACAGCGAAAAAGCGGCCCTCAATCCCGAACAGTAGCTCGATCACCACACTCGCTCAGGTAAGACACCACAGAAACTTACTGCGTCTAAGTTCAATGTGAAGTTGTTCAAAAACGTTCTCATCGGTCACCTGTACTAATAACAGCTATTGTGTTCAGACCCCAGGTAGCGTGGCGACTATGGTGAGCGCGGCGGTCGCCGGCGGCACGAGAACTGTTCAGTTGGCAGGCGGACGCACCGTGCAACTGGCGGCCAACCAAACAGTCCACCTGCCGGGAGGACAGGCCGTCCAACTAGCCGCTAGAGCTCTCCAACTATCCTCCCTCCTCCCAACACGCGCCGCTAAACCCACCCCCACTGCCCATATCCCAACCTCCACCGTCCAACTCACCGGACAGACCGTCCAATTAGCCACCTCAGGCGTCCACCTCGCCGGACAAAGCGTCCAGCTCACCCAGCACACAGTCAAACTCCCCGGCGGACAGAGCGTCCAAGTGGCCGGACAGAACGTCCTCCCGCAAACCGTGCAACTCCCGAGCGGCCAGACGGTGCAACTCGCAGGCCGGAACCTACAGACTGTGCAGCTGGGAGGGCAGAATGTGCATCTGACCAATCAGAGTGTCCAGATGCCGAGTGGGGTGCAGTTGGGTTCGCAGACTGTCCAGTTGGCTGGGCAGACCGTTCAATTACCGAGTGGGCAAACGGTGCAGCTTTCTGGTGGGCAAACGTTGCAGCTGCCGAGTGGGCAAACTGTACAGCTGTCTAGTGGGCAAACGCTGCAGCTGGCGAGCGGGCAGACGGTCCAGCTGGCCGGTCAGCCCAAGCCCGCGCCGCCCGCTCGATCTCAAGCCTCATCCGACAAGCCCGCTCAGCCCATCATGGCCAAACTGCTCACTAATGCTCAGGTGAGTGGTCATTTTACTATTCTTTTTAATTAACGATTATTTGTTTGATTATGATTTGTAATTTAACACTTCTCCATTTCTTTCGTGGATGTCGCAAGAGGCGACTAAGGAATTAAGTTAAGGTATATTTTAGGCGACAAGCTAGCAACCTGTCACTATTATACGTGCCAACTCAATATCTAAAAAAGCATGCCAGAAGTAACCACCAAACAGGAAATAGTCTTGGCTTTATCTATGAAACGTTTCGTGCGCTATTTAGGAATACAGGTGTGATGTATGTTTGCAGTAACTAACTGAAACTGAAGTAAATAAAAAAATATATACAAATGAATTGGCGAAGGGATCTCTTACAGCAAACCTTTGGCACGCAGAGAGGAGCTTAATCATTGACACCAACAAAAAGAAGCTACAATAAATATAATATGACAGGTAACATTATGTTGTGTCCTGCGCAGGGGCAGATGATCTCTCTGGAGAGCGTGGTGGGCGCGCGCGCGCGCGGCGCCGTGCGAGTGCTCGCGCCGGCGCGGCCGCTACTACTGGCTGCTGCCAAGCCGCTGCACAACATCATCCTGCAGGTATGTATACCAATACGTAATCAGTGTAGCTGGCACGGTTCGTGAAATGATACAGCCTGGCGTCGGACGGACGGAACTACGGACAGCGAAGTCTCAGTAATAGGGTCCCGTTTTCACCCTTTGGGTACGGAACCCTAAAGAATGAAATCGTCATTGCAGCATTCTTGGCACAGAATTGAATTGAACGTAAATGTTTTAACCAGCTTTCCCGTATTCCATGTTCCGTAAACATTTTAACCATTTTTAACCTATTTACGGTTATTTATTTTAAAATACTTACGGTCAATTTCTGCCCACCTTGTATATCGCTATACACAATACTTACTACAATAAGTTTATTACTGTTTATTGTTTAAGGCCTGTTTTTAGATTACATCAACAACAATGTTTAATCGGTATCAAATTGTGTTAATAAATGTTTTATTTATTTTTCTTTCTTCCTTAAAATGTGTGCAAAATTGTTGGTGCCGAGCAAAACATTTACGCATCAATTTGCTTTATTTTTCAGCAAAGCGACGGCAGCGCTATTCGAGTGACGTCTAGCGGCGCGGTCAGTTCGTCGCAGACTATAGTTTTAAGCAATATTGGTAAGTGTCATGGCAATTTGATATTGTTAAAACCGAGTGCAGTGTATTGATTTGTACGTTTTTCATTTCAGGTTCACAGACCGTCACGACGCCAACAGCTTCTGCGCCTGTATTGAAATTACAACAGGTGTGTAAATATAGATAACATATTCAATTTTCTACTATTATAAAATAATAGATATTAGTCAGCTGCAGAAAAAAGGACGTCCGACCTAACTAACACGCTTAGTTTAGTCGCAGGCATAAAAAAATGCCACCAAAAAGAAAGCGTGTGTTATAGCGAGATGATAAACGCTAGTGTTGTAAGGCGTCTCTACTACCACACGAATCACCACTTAAATTTGTGGTGGTACCTTTCCTCTTCCGCTTACAAGACAAAAGTTATTTGAAATAATTTCTAATAGCCATAAAATTACGTTTTAGGTCAATCCGATACAACAAGTAAAACTTCCCCAAGGAATTAAAATACAACAGGTGAATTATCGACATTATGCATGTTTTTCTATAATGGTTTTCTGGGTTGCAGCGCGAATTGCCTTGGAGGTAGAATCGCATGGAATAATAATAATTACATTAATAGTTTTCAGAGCACGTTTGATAGTTTAATCAATAATTAACACATTGTATGTAGAATTTAAACATTGCAACATTTTTTTTCTTCTAATATTTCCTATTGAGTGAGAATGACTGTGCGTTCCCATAATGATTTACTAACGTTGTGGTGTGAAGGTAATTTTTGTTTAAACTAAGTGGCAGTTTTAGAGGAATAAATGATTTTTTTCTTAGCAAATTTTGGCCGAGGTGGTAGGATAACTTGGTCTTTAAGTTGCCTTCGTTTCTGGTATTAACGTCATAACTTTCTACTATTGGGTTATCATGACATTAGTTGTTACTTTGTGTAAGCAGAAAAAATACACAAAACTTAACAACATTATAAGTAATTTAGCTATTTTCATTATTTAATAGCATACTGCACGTAAAATGCTACTGACGCCGTATGCAACGCTTTTCTTCACACTCGTCAAATATTAACCAATTTATTTCTTTTAATCTTATTTTAGTCATTTAGTAGTTTTTGCTGGGGCTTTTTTTACCTTATCATGCAACTTTTCGCATTCGTTTTCGCATAGTTGAGTCTTTCGGGTGGGAGGATATTATTTTAAGATTCGATGCTCTACAGCCAACAGAAAAATGTAGCTTGTATTCTTAAGCACTCCGCCGCGCTGTCAGAGATGACCACGAAGACGCTCCTAACTCTTCTTTCTATGCAATGTGTGCTATGCAACCATTTGACAGAGTGGAGCTTCTGTCTACGGCGTGTGAATTCAATACGACCGAACATTTTTCAAATAATAAATGCATATTAAGTTATTAATTACAGCATTTATTTATAAAAATTAGGGTAACTGGTTAAGCACTTTTAAAGTTTTCTTGAGCACACAGGCGGAGGCAGTTTAGATAAATTTATGGGGCTTACCTTTTCCAACTTTTTTTACGTGATGATAGTATAACAAATCAACGCTGTGTTAGTGTATGTTAAGAGGGCGCACACATTTTTTACGTACGTAATATAAGATCAGGTGGGGGAAGAAAAATTCAGGGGCAGGGCAGTGGTAAGAGGCACCACAGACCATAACTCGTCGAGTTATGAGTGATTATGGTCTGTAGAGCCCTCTTATCTCTGCGTTTCTCTTCCCCCACCTGACCTTAGTGGTTTTGGACCAATGTTTAAAAAATCGTGAAATGTAAATTAACTCATATTTAGCCATGAAAAAAATATGGTTAGAATAAACATATTCTGTAAATTTACAATAAAATTGTTTCATTTGTAATTACATTAAAATCAATGAGAAAAAAAATAAAGTAATGGTTCAACTTTCAAATTATGTAAAATGATATTTGAATAATAAAAACCAATAATTTGATTCATGTTAATCCGTCAATCCCCAGTAGACTATATTGTCTATCAGATAATAACAAGTTTATATCGTTTATGGTAAATTTTAATGGAAAATTTTCAAGTGAAAGACAGCTCTGACGCGTATTTTTGTGAAAACCCTTCAACAAATTGGCTAAGTAAAAGAAATCTGTGTTGCTAATAAAATATTTCTTTCCGTTAATCCCTAGAAAAAGAGTTTATTTATATGTTACAGTAGTTTTTCTTTAAAAACTTAAGGATTTATAGCTTTCTAAAGCATTTGAAAAACATCAAAATCACCGAATTTTGTTTGCACGCTCTTAAGGGCGCCGCTCTATGTCAAAGAAATATGGATTAAATTCGAAATACTTCAGAGGAGGAGGAGAAGGACACAGAGAGTGCCCATGCAATATACTAGTACGGCGTCGAACACTGGGACGTTTACCTTAACGCGAACAGTACCGTTGATGATGAGTCCGTGTGTCCGCCCGGTAGCAAACACAAACGCGCATTATATGCTCAAAAGTAAAAATTGTAAGCTCCGGCAGTGGGATAATCAAGATTTGTTCTAGTAGATTTGGCTTTATGAGTTATTCTACCCTGTGCCTGTGATAGGATGCATCTTTTTGGGACGGGTCTTTGGAATGGCGCGGGGGTAAAGGAAGCTGGCACACGTACGTATTTATCCGCCGGATCTGACTGAAAGATGTGACCTGACATATCCGTCAAAGTGGGGCGAGAAATAGACACTATGTACGCCGTCTATCCGCTGTCAGTGTTAAAACTAAACAGATCGGAAACATAACACTTAGCACGACAGGGCGCGAGTAGAAATGCACGCGATATAGACTATATCTCTCACTGTCTAACTAGAGACGTTATAAAGTGTCAGGTAGTTTATCTCGCGTGCGAAACGACTCGCACGTGTTGCTGTGCTAAGCCTACAGATCTTAGACATGCCCGGCGGACGAATCCGAGCGTGTATGGCTAGATATATGCATGATTTCCACCAAACGGCCGGAATCGGAAATAATTTTATGGTCTTCAAACGATACTGAACCTTGCGGTCACTGTGTTTAAGTCTACATTACGAGGGCTGCACTGAAAGTTTCGGGAAACTAATATATAAATAACATTTTTTATCACGTATTATACCTTTTTACAATCGTCAAAGTTTCTTTATCTTAAAACACTGGCCACATAGAAAAAAAAACAATGGTTCGGTTTCAATTGTTTTTTGAACTTGATGAGTCGCTGCTCAACATGGAATTGTCACGTGAAAATTTAAGAGCTATGATTTACTACGACTTTAAAAGTGGATTAACACAAAAATAATATGGAGACCGGATGATTGCTGCTTTTAACCTTTTGAGCGCCAAGGCGCGAAGTGAAACGCTGTGCTCCTAACGCCACGACGTGAGTCGGCTCTTAGATAATGCTTGTTTTTTTTTCGAATGATGCTGTATTATTTTATTTAAATTAGGTATAAAATAACTTACACTACCTATAAATAAAGTAAACCTAGAAAAAATGTTGCAGCATTTTATATTTCAGTTCTTTCGCAATAACTTCGACGCACCATTTAACGTCGTGGCGTCACGGGCACTGACTTGCGATGACGTGATATGGCGTCTTTGGCGGTCAAAAGGTTAATAATGAAGCCCCTTCGATGACTACAATATACAGGTGGTTTTCGGAATTTCAACGTGGCCGTGTTTCCCTCGTGGACAATGTGCGTGAAGGTCGATCAAAAGCGGCAGTCACCCAAGAAAACATCAATGTTGTGCGTCAACTGATTACGGAATACCGACATGTGACATATCGGGAAATTCAGGACTCTCTGGGCATTGGAATGAGTTAAATACAAATTATTCTACAGCAAGAGTTAGGCGTGCAAAAATTGTTTTCCCGGTGGATACCTCATCAGTTGTTCGACGAACGGAAAACGACTTGTGTCGATTAGTGCCCCAAAACTTTAAATAAAATCAACGGAGGAAGCTCAAATGCAGTTTTTAGTATTGTATTGGGTAATGAGTAATGGATATACGCCTATGAGGCTGAAACTAAAAACCAATTTCGAGTATGGGTCTATGAAGGCGAGATTAAGCCGACAAAAGTGGTTCGCTCTCGCAGCACGGCCAAAAGGATGGTGGCTAGTTTTGTCTCCAAATCGGGTCCCGAGGCTACAATTCCTCTTGATGATCGTAGAACAGTCAATTCCGATTGGTATGCAACCATTTGTTTGCCGAGTGTGTTTGGTGAACTGAGAAAAAAAAACCTCAATCGTCGCATCATCCTTCACCATGACAATTGCAGCTCCCATACGGCTCGGTTAACAAAGGACTATCTAGACGGTGAAAAAGTCGAATTACTGAACCATCCTCCATACAGCCCTGGCTTAAGCCCCAATGACTTTTTCACATTCCCCAAAATCAAAGATAAGTTACGTGGTAAGCAGTTTCAGGCGCCAGAAGATGCCGTGGAGGCGTACAAAACGGCCATTTTGTCGACCCTACCTTCAGCGTTCAATGAGTGCTTCAAAAACTGGTTTGAACGTATGTAAAAGTACATTTAATATAAGGGAGAATACTTTCAAAAGCAATAAAATTACTTTTGATCATTTTAACTGGATATTTTTTTCTATTCCCGAAACTTTCAGTTTGACCCTCGTACCAAGCAGCGTACAAAAGCTAGGTGACGTACGTCGCCCGCGACCACGGAATACAAAAATAAGGTAATGTAGACCGAGACACAGTGACCGTAAAGTTCAGTATCGTTTAAAGACCATAAAATTCTTTCCGATTCCGGCCGTTTGGTGGAAATCATGCAATAGTCGCTGCTATGTCTGCGTTCTTACGCGTTTTTGTGGCACAGGCGGGCGCGGTGGCGGGAGCGGCAGCGGGCGCGGGAGCGGGCGCGGTGCGCAGCGTGTTAATGGACGGCCAACAGCTCAAGTTAGTCGGAGGTCGCCACGTGTTAGCGCGCCTATTCCGCCCCGCACAGCCCCCGCAGTGAGACACCGGTACGCGCATCTCGTACGACCCTACTGTACGGTCAGGCAACCATTACTGCATTATAGATTTCTTGAAAATCAGTCGGAATTACGGCGAGGGTGGGATTTTCATTGATTCACTTTCCATCGCGTTGATATGATGATCTTTTTATGCCAAGGATGTTTTGTTTCTACGAACAAATAAAGACTAAGCCACTTTCAATAGTTAACTAAAGTATTTGAGATTTGGTAGTAGAGATAATGTTACTGCGTCCGTTTAAAACAGAGGAAAGTGGATTAAAAAAAATCTTTTGGCTCTCCCTTCCTTACGAGTGGCGTTCTAGCCCGCTCTTCTAGCTGACGGGTTAGTAATTTTAAAAAGGGAGCAACGGGCTTGGACCTCCTTTTTTTTCCTGAAATTGATACAAAACACACTTTTTTTATCAGCGTCACTGCCATAATTAGACGTTGTTAAGAGCTCTTTCGCTCCTATTTAATTTCTATTTTTACCGAGTCTAGTAAATAGAGTAAATTCGGAACGCTTGTGATCTGTGATCATTGACTTTGTCGGAATTAATGGACTCTATTCAAAGATGGTACCTACGTACGTTTTATCGAATTGTGACGAGAAGAGATTAATAAAAATATCTCACTTGAAATCCGTTTTTAATGGACGGAAGTAAAAGATGAATGTGTTGACATTTTTAAGTTACGTACTTCTAAGTAAGCCTTGATTGGCATTTCTTCGTTGGCGTGCCTCTGTAGGCGCACGTGCAATGAATAAGACTTGTACAGGTTAACAGTGGTACTATTTCATATGTAAAAATACTTTTAAGATATTAGATTATTGGCACTTAAAAGCTACGTCGGTCGATTCAGGTTTCGCAGTTAAAACAGCACAAAATTTGTTTCATTTGAAGCGTCTTTCATATTTTTCGTCGTACCTTTTCAGGTTTGTTTTAATTTTGTGGTACGGAGACAAAGATCTGTGTCGACCTAACATTCTAATATGGATACTGACGCATATGTCTAAGATTTGTAATCTAATTTCTCGGAGGGATAACGACAAAGTACGGATCAGTAAATTTTCTCGAACAAATCTTTCTGCTGCTTTAGGCGGGTTATGAGATTCGCGCCAGAAAATGTCTGTAAAAACTTGTTACAATCACACATACAACATTGAACTATTTAAAATTTTAAATAGTAATGAAGTTTTAATTGCGGTTGCCGTCGTGGGCGACAATGGCAAGAATTTCCAACAAGTAACGTGAATTTTCAGCTTTGGTGTAAAATGTTTAATTATTAAAATCCTCCGAGAATAAAATTGCAATGTCTTATGTAGCGTTTATCTCCGCGTTTATTCCTCCGAGAGTTACCCGCGTTGTTTTGCCCTCGAACTGAATTAACTATTTAACTCATGTCATCTCTTA
Organism: Adoxophyes honmai; assembly: GCA_005406045.1. Lineage (NCBI taxonomy): Eukaryota > Metazoa > Arthropoda > Insecta > Lepidoptera > Tortricidae > Adoxophyes > Adoxophyes honmai. Next base: position 123,751 of record BHDV01065337.1, on the reverse strand, counting down.
TGCATATTTGTTAATGAAATACATTTTATGTACAAAACCAGTATTTGCATCGTATATGGCAACGTTGCCGCAAAGTTTTTGTATAAACGCTTACGAGAAGTGTTAATTAGTTGTAATTGTTTTAAGTTAAAAATATCCCGTATCACACGTCTACTATAATAGTGTTTTATGTATATACTAGCAGTGATATTATGGAATATTTATGTTATTTATTTACGACGGGGTGCCGTCAGAAAGATCTGTGCGCCAGATGCAATACGTCACAACAGAATCATTATTTATTTTGTTGTTTTCATATTATTACTTGTTTCGACATGAAATTCAATTACGAATGCAATATAATTAAGTCAATTTAAATGTATGTTGGTTTCATTTTTCACCAAAATAGTCCGCAGTCTAAAGTTGCGTGGTCGTGTCGTATATCATATCGATCGTAACGTAATCAGTAGATTCCTTTAGGCCTACCTACAGCCTGCTGGCTTAGCACGGAAAAGGAGCTAGTCGACTGCGCGAGATAGACTAGGTACCTATCATTTTCTGACGTCTCTAATTAGACAATGACAGGTATCGTCTATCTCGCACGCGACACGACTCGCCGCATTTAGCCGGTAGTATCATCGCAACTAGACTTCTTTCAGTCCTTATTTAAATAAATAAAGAGAAAAAAGTCCTTAAAATAGTAACCAAAACCAGGTATGAGGTGGGAAAACACAGTTTATTTCATTACGTATGTACATGGTGGGTGTAAAACAACAGCGTACAATATAAAATCGCGCTCACTGCATCACAGAAACACAATTTCATCACAAAAGCTAATAAAACTTAACTCCTATTGATACATTAGTGTGCGAATCATTATGCAAGTTATGAAATGCTTGCTAGCATGATTGAGACAGTGATTTTCATGGCGATACATTTTTTGCCAAACGATTACATGTAACTTATGCTACTCCGACGCTCGCGCGGCCGGCGGCGGGCCGCGCTCCGCCTACAGGGGAGTCATGACGATGCTATAGGTATCACATTTGAATTTCTAACTAGCCCTACCTTATCCCCACTTGTTCGCCCGATCTTCCATTCCTATTCTAACATTGAATTACATACATAAAAATAGATTTACATTAAATAGCACACCAAAGACTCTAGCGTAAAACAACAGAAACGAATAGTGCCGTTATAAAAAATATTAATCAACGAATCGCTACGTTTGCTATCGACGCTAAAACCATACAAACGCAACCCTATATCAGTCTTATGCCTATTATTAAAAAGAATTGAAGATCAATCAATGTAAGAGCAATTAATCCCTAACCGGCCTCCGCTATTCTTACCATAAAATCAAATCATTTGTTTTAATTTTCAGTTCGATGCATTATTGCATTAATGCTTTCTTCTATTGATTTTATACATTAAATTATAGCAAGCATTTACCTCCGGGCCGAGTTAAAGATTAATTGGTATAATTAAGGGTGACATTCAAAAGGTATAATATTATTAGGTACACCAAGATTGATATTTTCATCTTATCCTACCGTCAGACTACACGAAAAATAAATAAGTATGTATGCTTAGTGTAGACTTAATACCACAGGGTTTTATTAATACTGACGAGTCACACAATCGAATTTTCAGAGATATGATATACTTACATAGTACGAATGTTGCCTTCGTCTGTACGGGATTGTCATGATTTATGTGTTGGGTCGGGTTGTACTGTCAAAGAAGTACATATCAAAACGGACAGTGTCTAAAATATGTACCTATACACGACCTTAATTTTGAAGTTATAGGAGTGAGTAGATATGCATATTTTTCACACCGTGGTCGTGTTGATTGTCTTTGACTGCTATATATATTTTTTCATTTCAATTTGCTAAGTAATATAAGCACTATGCACGATTTACTATTTTTAAATTAGCGAAAAACAATGAATATTTATATCCCAGTTTAAAATTAAGTTTTATAACTAGCCATTTCTTTAATATAAGTACCTATCAACTACAATATGTTCAAAAGTATCAACATACAACGATATCCGAAAACTAATTGAACTCAGGAAAGCTCCAAATAATTAAGATTCTAGCAAGCTCATGAGTATTCTACATTAATGTCAATAATATCGTATCTAGTAATACTTAATACTTCTTAGTACGACGGCAAATTACTTTCAATAAATAGTTATAGATTACACTTCGTAACAAAAATAAGTTAGCGACTTTGGCATTCGACGCATACCTAATTTACAGTCCAATATCTAATGTGAATACAAAATATACTTACATATTATATCGTATCTCTGAATATGAAGTCCTCTCGGCCGGTCGGTACGGAGACCTCCAGAACGCACATTATATATACAAACAATAGGCACTGAAAGTTTGATATATGATCGGTGGGTCAGCCTGAGACGAAATAGCGAGGTCCACGACAAATCTGCGTCCGAGAAATACACTATGGCGGCTAAATCATTACTAAGTGCGCTGCCGAATGCCTCGTGTACACCCGAGGACAGTCTACGCTCCTATTTCACCGTTGCGTAATATATTTATGTTTTGTGGTCCTAAGAGGCGGGTGTGACAATGTTTCAGCCTTTCTGTTACCGTTTTACGAATCCCATCGTCCAACCAAAGCGTTTGAAAGACTTCTACGCGTTTTATTTCCGTCTCCGAAACATGTTTAGCAAAGCTTGGTTCGACGTGCCTACCCGCGATATGTACAGAAGGCATTCTTAGATGGAATTGAACAAGCTTGAAGCGTGGTGACTGCGCGCTCACTCCTCGGCGTCTTCCGGGTTCTCGGCTGTCAGCAGGTTGGTGTTGTCGTCAGCTTGCAGGTCTGCAGTCAACTGTGAACAAGAACACAACCATTGCTCGTGAACTGGATATAAAAGGTTTGGTACTTGCGTAAAAATAAGTAAGTCTATTTATTACTTAAAATTGGCTTAGTTGTCGACTAAATTAGCGAAATATCATAAAACTATCGATCTGCGAAATGATCCGATGAAATATAGAATTCACGAATAAATACGTAGTTCCCTAAATACCAGACAAAGGAAGTAAATAAATTCTCGTTTATATTCGTCGATTAACCCGAGGTCAGGTTGGACCGCGAAAGTGTGAAAGAAATCTTTTCCGTTCCGTCGTCCGCATACGATTGTGCCACCGAAAAGCAACTCGTAATCGAATTGGATGTATTCGGTACCTACCATATTGTAAATCCGTTTTTACATAAAACATTGTACCAACGTGGGTGAATTTTATGTGATTGAATTTGATATTCTATCCGCACACTGCGGATCAACATAATACGCGAGCTTATCCTCTCTGTGAGAAACAAGTAGGTAAGTACGTTATTTACCCAAAGGACAAAGTTAATTATGTTCTACAACTAAGCTGCTTAACGATTCAAGTATAAAATTACAGATTAGACTACGGATAAGGAGTGCAGGACTGAAGGTAATTTTGTCATCACATAATTACTTAAGTATGCGTACACCTATTGGTATGGCATTTGAACGAGCGGATATTATGAAAATTAAAAACGTGTATTTTGGTCGAGTAGGTAGGTATGACTTAACACCATATGGGTGGTTGCTTCAACAATGGAGGTCAGAGTTCAGCCACTTGACCTGTGGCGACGTTTTCATAACGCTTTTAGTACTCGCCTTCGGGAGTGACAAGGAGACGCTTTTAAAGTCTCGGTGTGGTCGTTTACCTTTGCTTTACGAGCTCTACGATATTTCTACTACAAATTGTAAATTTTATTTTGGTAATAATATCAAGTCGCTATTGATGTATTTACCCTTACGTAGGACGAAATAATATTAAAACTCAATTTATAGTTTTAAATAGATGTTAAATACAATGGATTTTATGATTCATGAGTGTTGAGAGGAATAACTTTCAGATGAATGTAAATTTAAAGTCTACTAAACATATAGACAGATAAAAATAATTAAGTATGGCTGATTTGAACGGGTGCCTTAGCTTTAGAAACGAGCTAGTGCCTCATCCAATTTTTTTCTGCTTGCTGTCAGATATAATCATCTGACCAATGGGATGGTGATCTGCCCACTGGCGAAATTAAGATACCTATACCTTATCGGTTTAGGTAGTTAAAACAATGTAAACAATCTTGATGTGTCTTTTTATTTAAACGTACACTTTATAAATCGAAATCTTTACATTTTACAATTTAGGTATGAAAAAATCATTTACTTTCATAATTGAATTGTATAGTGTAACGATTTTCATTTTTAGACTGTGTATTTCAACAAAAAGACATGTCAAGATTGTTTATATTGTTTTAACTACCTAAACCGATAAGGTATAAGTTATCTTAAGCAAGCAAATGCTTACTTTGCCCTTCTGAATCTCTACGAGATTTTCGTTATGGGCGATAGTAATATCAACGAGCACTGCGCAACTGTGTCGTGTCATAGTCTGTCTGTGAATCCGTGATACTGATAACAGATCGATTCCTTTGTATAAATGGCGCCAATACGTATTTTGTAATACGGCACTTCGGATTGATCAAGCCATATTGAAGAGCAAGAAGAAAGTGGATAATTCTGGCTGCAATATTAACACATTGAATGTCCCCTTAAAAACTATGATCAAATGACTTATTTATTACACATTAGGCCTCTACGTGGCAATGCATCGGCAATATGTATTACACTGCAGTAGTCTGTGAGCGATGGTAATCACACCATCCGATGGCCCTTTTGCTTGAGTGCTTTCTACATGGTATGAAAAATAACCTAACCAACAAACGTTTCATCTTAGATACGAGATTACTTTTCTCCGAGTTAATTCTCATCCGTCCCAGATTAAATGCATCAAATTTCAAGTCCATCAGATCAACCGTTGAGAATTCCCTCCATCGCATCGGTCCCGGATGGCCACCAGAATATTGCACTGTCATCCGATTTACACAAGGGTACAAAACTTCAGCTCAGTCGGAAACCGGGCAATAGATGAAACTTGCAAGATTTTTCAGACTTGACAGGACAAAAGCTTGTCAAAATGTTCATACCCCGATGTGAGCGGCGGCGGTGTGCGTCCGCTTGCGCTTGCGCACGGCGAGCGCCAGCAGCAGCACCAGCGCCACCGACGACAGCGCGGCCACCAGCAGCGGCAGCAGCAGGTTGTCGCCCGGTGAGTAGCCCTGATACACAAACATGTTTAAAAAAAACAATATAAGTGCCCGTGTGGTGTCGGGTTTAGAATTGCACCTCCCCGTTTATTCCGTGGATGTCGTAAGAGGCGACTAAGGTTTTGGTAGCTATCTGTCACTGTTGTACGTTTTTTGTGCTCTACCTACCCCATTTATTTTGAAAAAAAAAAGCGTGATAGTATTTACAACCCGTACGAATTAACTGTGCACCTCGCGCTGCGACGCGCAGTAATAGCAACAGGAGATTAAACGTATTTAGACGACGGAAACGAGAAAACGCGCAACGGCAACAATGCTAACGCTACTGAGCGCTTGCGGCGAATGCGGGGCACCGCGCGGGGCAGCAGGAGAGGGGTCGCATTCCAGCGGACTGCACAGTTAATTCGTACGGGTTGTATGTCTAACTAAGTTTAAGTAAGTAAACACTTTGTAGTACAAAAAAAACGAGCAAGATGGTGAAGTACAAAAGCCGGACGTATCCCATAAGGGATGTCTTACAACCTTTGAGAGACAGAGAAGAAATTAATAAATAATTAGGTAATCGAGACCGACCAAAATCAGAGGCTACAATAAACATGGTGAAATGTAATACATCCACCTATGTGCCTACCCTATGGTAGGCAGAGCACACGAAATGTTACATGGACAAATCCATGACTATTCTAAGTCAGTCCTATTCCGGAGCATGTGGCTCGAAACTATTAGAAAATGGAAAAAAGGCTATAGAATAAAAAATTTAGAGGAATTTACAGATTTTTATTTAGTAGTAGAAATAGTTTCGCTACGATGCATTGCTTTGGAGATACTTAACTAGCGAAAAGTTGAAATAAAGTGAGAACTTTAAACCCCTCCCCGCACTTCGGCTCACCTCCTAGACGACAGGACTTTTAGTATGTTCACTCTAAACACTTTAAACAAGTTTTTGAAGGGATCTTTCCGTTACCCCCGCGCTCACTCTACCTAAAATGCCTTTATTGACTGGACCAATAATAAGCATATATGAAATGCCCATGACTTATTTTGTTACGTATTGTGTATTTGTTCGTTATTTGTTGGGTTTGCCCAGGATCAGTACTTTTTCACAGGTCAAAAAAGTTATGTGAAGTGAATGTTAAATCAATGAAAGCTAAGTCCATTTTTTCTATCTATTAATAAATAATTTGTTTACTCTAAAATAGACCTTAGCTTCTGTTAGATATGTCGGGTAGATCCAACTTTGGATGACATATAGGTGGCGGGTAGTTTTAAGGCGCATTGTCATTGCTGTCATTCTTGCAATAGATCTTTGATGAGTAGGGTAGTGGAACCAAAAGTTGAACGATTAAGCGACTACCACTCTTTGAACTTTTTTTTCGCAGTGTTGTAAGTCATTTATGA